>OZ010681.1:17400615-18000615 GCA_963932265.1 Thymelicus lineola | reverse complement strand
GTACCTAGTTCCTCAAGGGATCCTGCCAGGATTAAAAGGACAAAAATTATATAACACAGTTAATCTGCAAAATGAAAGCTTTTCTGTAAATTTAATATCTTGTATTTTCTCCACGAGCCCGTATCGCTTCATTAATAAGACGATGTGGCATGCTGTAAATCAAATTTCTAATACGGTTTTGGTCTGTGTTTGACCATTCTTCTACTATCACACTTCTTTACTAACGTAAGTTATCTGCAGCTGGAGAGCGTTGTTTAATGCATCTCCCGAGCTCGTCCAGTATATGCTCTATGGGATTTAAGTCTGGGCTGCGAGCTGGCCACTCCATGCGGGTGATACCGACGTCTTGAATATACGCGTTGACCAAATGTGCTGTATGTGGTCGCGCATTATCGTCCATAAAAATGGAATTTGCGCCCATATCACCAAGAAAGGGCCAGCATGCTCATTTAAAATCTCTTCTACATGTCTGGGAGCTGTCAGAGAACCGTTTTCTATAATTACTAACTCCGTACGATCCTCTGAAGATATCCCGGCCCAAACCATTATTGATCCTCCACCAAATGGCACCTTTTCCTCAAAACATGCTCGACAATAACGTTCATTTGGTCGCCTATATACTCTTCGTCTCTCATCGTGTACGAATAAATAAAACCTTGACTCATCGGAAAACATAACTTCGCTTTGTGAGTTCCACTCGATGTTTACTTAAGATATTCAAATGTCTTACTCTTTGGAACGTAACCTTCGCCTGCCCCAGCATCAGATCTTTTGGATAAAATACTCTTCTTTAATTCACGTTGGTGGTTTGATCTTAGTCCATTGATGTCTTTTTTTTATATCGTCAATCGTTGCTTTAGGCTTAATTTGTTTAAAAATAATTAACGTATTTTCTAAAGCTTCGTTTCTTTTATATTTATTTGCATAATGTTCGTTTGCTTTGTCTCATAACACCGGTAGCGTTTCCAAAGTTATTATAAAATCTTTCTCCCGCTGCAATATATTAGTATTACATGAGGGTATCGCCGATGTTTCGGTAGCTAGTAGTGAAGTAGTAGAGCCGGCGATGACAGCATAGACGCACAATGTTCCGACGACATATCTGGACGAGCGCTGAGCGCGGTCTGACGCATAATTGAAATCGTCACCACACGTTCAATCTGATGTCAATCTACACGTCAATCGAAACGTAAATGAATGTGTTTTATAATAAATTAGAAAATTGCCCTCGCTTAGCTTCGGGAAAAATAGTAAAAATAATAATAATAATATAGCCTATGTCACCCGTGGATAGTGTAAGCTACAGTGAAATAATTTTTCAAATCGGTTCGGTAGTTCCGGAGCATATTCAATGCAAACAAACAATCAAATCTTTCCTCTTTAATTATTGTCATCTCATTTTTTTAAACCACTTTGAAAATAATGGGTTTTCTCCCCACTCCGCACGATAAGTGAGTCGTATAGAATCAAAAACAGTAATCTGACTTTTCACTAATTAACTGTAATTATGAAAAGTAGTTTCACTATGATAATAAAATTAGCAAATAATTATTTTTCCGTGTATATGTCACCGGAATATAATAAGAACCGTAAGTTTATAAATTTCCTAGGTTTATAAACTTTCGTAGGATTTTACGACGTATAAATTGACGATTTAAAACGAGAGATAAATTGTATTATTTTACGTCCATATTCTCGGAAATTTATCAATTTGCGACATCTCGTGGTAAATTTATAAACTAACGGATATCCATTCGTAAGATTCTAAACGGCTCGACCAATCACAGAAGAGCTTTTAATTTTACGCTTCTTTAAAATACGGAAAATAATACACTGCTCTCTGATCGGTCGATGTTGATAGTGGCAATGCTTGTGTCCATAGACTTTGCGTGATGCAGAAGCCCCAATATTATAGACGCTCGGTTTGTGATGCAGGAGCCCCAATATTACAGACGCTCGGTTCGCGATGCAGTTTGCCTCAATATGAGATGAGACTCATGACGACAGACACGATGCACAGCGGTGTCGGATTCAATAATGTGATTCTAGCTGAGATAGTTGGTTGCTCTAAAACAAGTATAGCCGTAACGCTGATGTCGATTGATTCACCACTGTGTACTTGTTTGAACTGTTTCAAGTCGTAATTATAGTACTCATATTATTATGACTTCGAGCTGATCAGTTCGCATTAGATTTCACTTAGCACATTTTGAGTCTGATTTCAGCGGATCTGTCCGCTGTTATACTTCAAATAGTATTTCTGCTCTACATAAGTTATAGTTAACACTCATAACATAATATTATTAAAGGCTAGATCACATTTTGCAGTCGTCACAGCATGACTGCAGGGTTTATAGTAGAGCAATACTTTAATAGCTACACTAACTTAACGATGTTGGATTATTTTCACATGATTAAAGGAAATGTTCTCAAAGGTGTATGAAGTCTACCAATCCGCACTTGGCCAGCGTGGTAGACTATGGCCTGTACCCCTCACATTGTGAGAGGAGACCCCGAGCCCAGCAGTGGGACAATTATGGGTTGTTGCTTTGCTTTGCCTGTGATTCGGCTTTTTTTCTCTCTCTACTTTTCCCTTCTGTAAGACCCTAGTAAAGAGTCCATTTTTTTCTTTAATTCAGCTATTGGAAGGTTCATTTCCTGGCTTATTTTGCTCCATGCATCTTCCCTTAGTCCTCTATTTGTGTAATCAGGACATTGCGCATCCCAAAGTCGTCTATATTCACCATATAGTTGTTTTAATTTAAGACACTGTTCTTTATCCATGACGCACAACTAACACGCAACGAATAAGCGAGGCAAAACACTACCGTCTTGAGTGAGCGCGGCAAACGTACTGAGGCGCCTTTGAGCATCGACAAAAACCGATAACGCTCGGCTCGGGCCGCGCCACGCTCGGGCGAGGCAGCGCGTGCGTTTGCCTCGGGCGAGGCACGTCTTGACCGACCGAGGATTTGCCTCGCGAGGCAGCCTCCATGATAATCGATCTGCCACCATGCTTAACAGTCGGTATGATTAAATTTGGTTTATTAGCTTCCTTAACTTTCCGCCAAACCATTTTTCGTCTTCTGTTAGATTTTAGCTCAAACTTACTCTCATCGCTACAGATAACATTCTCCCAAAAGGACATTGGCTCATTAATACATATATTTTTTTAATTAATTAATTAATTTAATTTAAATTTACAATAATAATTAAGATTAAATAAGATTAAAACCGCTGCCCTTGGCGTGAGACATTTTTGCAAAATGTAATCGCATCTGAGGACCTTTGGGTGAAATAAATGGTCTTTTTCTTGCTACTCAGCCATGGAACTTTGCTTCAGCTATTCTAGATTTAATATGCGTCAACTGTATATAGTACAGTCAATAAAGTAGTTGTAGAGTGCGTGAGCGGGAACCTAAGCGATTTCTTCAGAAACTTATTCAGGGTGCTTAGGGGGATAATATACTAAAAGTCCCCGCGTCTAGGAGGTGAGCCGGAGGGAGGGAGGGGTTACAAAGGTCTCAATTTTAGGTTTATCGCCAATATCTCAAAAACGGTGCGTTGTAGCGAAAAATGTTCTAAGATGAAATGAAAGCTTATAAAATTCTCTATAACTTTAATTCTATACACTTTTTCCGTATCTCCGACCGTTTTTGAACTATACGCTCCAGAAATGTAGCAATTTAAGATATTCAGCGTGATAACCATTACCTGATGCGAAAATTATCTTAAAATTTATAGTAACCTAAGCTGGGAGTACCTCCACGTAGTAAAGGCAGTAACAGTAAGAAATCGCGTTTTTTATAACAGTGGATAACTGAGCAGAGGCGGGAAAACACTCATGATATTGATGAAGATTTCTTTTCGCTCAATATCTTTAATGCTCGCTGTAGGAAACGCGACCTTATTGGCTAAAACTCCTATTGATATTGTATACTTGCCTTCGGGCTTATGTTATTACCTATAGGTTTTCGCAATTTTATTTTGTCTGGCACGGTAGCCTAGCCGGTAACGCAGGGGGGCAGCCACAAAATATTCTTTTCAGATATACATACACTGTTATGAGTAACACAATTGGGTTATCCAACATGAGTACTAATAAGAGTCCTGTATGCATTTTGTATGACGAGAATGTCGTTGAAGGAAGTAACGATGTTTCTGAGGGAAAGGAAAGAGAATACCGGGTCGTATTAAAGCTAGTAAGGAAAGGAAAGACGGCAAATATCGAAGTTTCCTTGACTTGACATCCCTTTTGATTTACATCAGCTGTCGTAAAAATGACACCCGAATTGATACCATTAAAAAAGACGTTAGGCAGGCATCTTTATCTAATGAAGAGGCAGGGCAGTCGCAGCTCAGACCTTCTGCTCCACCATTTGCTTTCAAGAATAATTGTTTTTTATGTGCATGTTGCCTTAATGAAGATATAAAAAAGCCTTTTAACAAAAACAAACAAAAAAAACGAGTATCTCATCGTGGGAAAGTAATCAATGTAAGCAAATATTTCTTCCATAGCCTCTACGACATGGGTATCTCTAGAGATCTCAGTTTTTTAGAGTTTTGGGTAACTGACAGGCTTCACAAGTGAGTAATAGTGTCTTCTTGATATTTTGCTCCTTCAGCAACAATATCGGTAATGCAAGAAAAAATATCAAGAACTTCGTTACCCCAGGCATCATTTCTCGAAGAACATACCTGCTTGATACAATATTTAGCAGCTAGAGTCTCAACTGAATGTACAACCCGCCTTTTTTTCAAAGGTTTTTTCATAACTTCATTGAGGCAATATGTACATAAAAACAATGATTCTTGAAGTCAATTGGTGCTGCAGAAAATCTGAGCTGCAACGGAACTGCCTCTTCATTATATAAAGATGCCTGCCTAACATCTTTTTAATGGTATCAGTTCAGGTGTCATTTTTACGACAGCTGATGTGAATCACGCTGTTATCACGCTGAATAACTTAAATTGCTACATTTCTGGAGCGTATAGTTCAAAAACGGTCGGAGATACGGAAAAAGTGTATAGAATTAAAGTTATAGAGAATTTTATAAGCTTTCATTTCATCTTAGAACATTTTTCGCTATAACGAACCGTTTTTGAGATATTGGCGAAAAACCTAAAATTGAGACCTTTGTAACCCCCCCCTCCCTCCGGCTCACCTCCTAGACGCGGGGACTTTTAGTATGTTATCACCCTAAGCACCCTGAACAAGTTTCTGAAGAAATCGCTTAGGTTCCCGCTCACGCACTCTATACCCTCTTTTGAGTCATTCCTTGACTGGACTAATAGGCAAATTAAAGTTTTCTTTCATTTCTTTAGCGGTCACAAATGGGTTACGTCTTACTTCTTTAAGAATAAGTCGATCCATCCGAGGGGTTGTTTTTGTTTTTCTTCCTGTTCTTGGTTGATTTTTAGTCGTTAAGTCGTTCTCTGATTTTTGGCACCTTGTAATTAAAAAAAAAATATTATTTTCAAAAATATTTGAACGTTAATCTTTGAACAAAGCAACACAATAAAAATGTGCAATACATAAGCTAATAAGGTACAATGTAAATACACAGTACAATGATGCATATGTTTACACGTCAACTCACTTTCCGACCGTCCTGTATACTGAGTTTTTATATTTGATCTAGTTATGTGCGGCTGCAGGCGGAAGTAAATAATGGAGCCGAGACGACTTAAAAAAGGATACTTTATTTATACATTATACACAATAAATTAAAAATTATTACAATTAAAGTATTAAAATAGGCTAAGTAATATGTCTCTAAGTGACGTGAATCTCATGCGATGTTAGCAGTGAGAATCCCATTCTGTGGGAACGCCACGCGACACCGCCGCGATTCCTGGAGTCGAGTTTTGTCAGCACGGTGCAGGAGTGCATAACACGTCGCCTCCGAAAATCAGCACATATTAGAAGACCTTCGTCGAGAATATTGCTGATCGTCGGCCTTCCTCTTGATTGTTCATCTCGATGTCGGTTTGTTCTACCGTGGGCTGCTTGCTCGTTGAATTCGAGGATGGCGATTTCTGAATTTGTATGTTCCAATCACACATAGTATGAATCCACACAATATAAATATTAAATACATAGGTGTAGCGGTCTGATATAATGTACTATCGGTCGGTACTTCATCGATTTTGATTGGTGATAGTAGGGAAACTTTCATGTTACTAGATTGTAGATTTTCCAAATTAATAGAGTTCAGCTGAATATGTGACTCTTGAGTATGTGATGTAAAATTTTGACACGAAGGATTCAAAAGTACGAGTGCTTGTTCTTTAACATGGTCGTTACTGTTGGATATGGTAAATTCTGCAGTTCTTATCGAACATCACGCTGGCAGCGTGGCGAGATAACTGCCCTGTAGTGTACTATGGTGAACCCGCCCACATGGTATTTCCACTAGTTGTTTCTGGGAAACTGAGGGTGTAATGTTTTTCATCCAGTTGTTCCATGGCTCCTTTAGGAAGCTGTACAGTAGCCACCGTGCAGGTTTCGTCCATTTTCTGCGACTCTATAATTTGATACATACAATCCGATTCGCTTCTTAATTGATTGACTGGAGTTGTTCGACAAATATATAACAGGTTGGACTTCGGGCATTCATCCTCTATGTACACAGATTCTTTTCTGCTTGTATAAAATGTATAGTAAAAATCCTTACGTAATAATTCTTTAAAATCATAAATGTACTAATGTTGCGATGTTATTTACGTAAATTATTGTTCGAAATATACACTCAACTATATTCATTTCTATTAGTCTATTTACTTGAATTCAACAATACATCAATTACGAAGTATATGATGTTGTAGGAACAGTGCGACAACATATCGCTATCTCGCTCTTACATATTAAAACAAGTAGAACATACATAAATGTTGAAAAGAAAAAAACATAAATAATCTACATAAAAATTTTCAAAGGTGTATCTTGAAAACTCACAATGTTACAAGCTTTTTGTGTTTCTCTATTGTCCCCGCATAAACATGGTCACCGAGCGTGCGGCCCGCGTCGATTCGCGACCGCCGCAGTTAACTGTCAACCATCTTGAGGTGTTTATATTAATCCCCATTATTTACAATAATGTATTTAATATTTTTTTGTAGTGAATCATTCACACAAGTCATACATAATTGTTCAGTGTCCCCATCTTGCCTTATGCACAAACAAGCACATGTGTTGTGCTGCTCTCGGGATTGTCAGCTATGTAGTCCAAAATCCCTTGTTGTACTGCCGTTGGAATGCGATTCACACCTCGATTAACGGCGATAGGAGGCAGGAACTACCCGTAGTCCCTTAAGCGTTGTATGCCGGAAAGCATGGTGTTCCACGACACTCTTACACCAAATTGCTCCTCGTACCGTCGCACTGCCATGGACAAATTATCACCGCACACCACTTCGAGTACCATTTCTATGTACTGCCCATTACTGTATTGAAAACTAATTATCCAAATTTTTTACGACACGATAATAATTTTATTATGAGAGGCGCAAGCAAAACGCCAGACTTGACAATCTTAATCAATCTCGGTTGTCAACGCAACCGAATAACAGTTTATGTATAAGTTAACAAAATTGAGATGTTAGTAGTAGTTATCCCATGCCATATGTTTATGTGAAATCTTATTTTGTTGTCATTATAACCAACAAAGTTGAAACTATCCACCAAGGCTTAAGATGGTCGGTAATAACGATGTTTTGCATTGGTGTCCAACTTGTAACATTTTTAAAATATTTTTAGGACAAAATATAACATGGTGTAAAATTATTGCGATCGATTCAGTAACTGATTCTGATCAAAATACATTCAGCTTTCGCATATACTAAGAATAACGGTGTATATTGGGACACATTTGGACAATTTGAGACATTTGATTCAGACAGGGTTTTTATGGTAGCATCTAATCTAGATACAATGGAATAGTACTTTTCTTCTACAACCTCCACAGCCTCATCATCATCAGAGTCCAGCGACAAAACATCGAGCTGCACCTGTTCATATTCTCTTAAAATGCTGAGTAACTTGTCCTTACGCGCTTGTAACATCTCTAACGATGCTGAGGCCAGGTTAATGGGGTCATTAATATAATTTTCTATCCTAGTCACAGTACCTTTAAGAAGGCCGTGATGAGCCTTAAGCTTTTTTAAATCTATAATTAGCACTTACACCGTACACCTAACACACACTAATTACGCGCACTTCACTAAATTTGCACTTTGCCGCACTGCTTTTGTACCGAAGAACGAAGTTTCAAAACGAACCGTTGATTGATGTTTGTTTACAAGCAAATGTCAAACAGAAAACTCCGCCGGTAGAGGTCACTCGCAACACAAGTGACAGTGACAGCCCCGCGTCGAGTGAAGTTGAAGTGAAGGAAGAATGGATGACGTTACTACTCTGCCCGTATCTATGGTGAGTTGTCACCACTGGCAGTCAATGTTGTCACTTGTCAACTTGTCAGCAATGACTTGTCAGTGACGTCGGTGTCTGTCACTCAAAAGTCAATGACAGAACTCGTTCGCTAGGATGCCGCGTTTTTCTTGTGGTAGGTACCTACCTATAGATGCTTGGTTACGTGTGCTACTCGTTGTTCGAACTTCGAAGTTATGCACTTTGTTGTTATGCAAATTGTAAGATTTCACCTCTTCGACGAACCGCAGTATTATTGATATTGCTGCAAAATTGCCTTTCCAAGTCCAATCCGCTGCCAGGCGACTAGTATAGCAGTCTCCGTTGATCCTCCGCGCCGTAAATTGAATGATTTTGCGTTATAATGACCCCCAATATAGCTTGAGAGCTGTAAATTATCCCCAATATAGCTTGGGGATGCTTCCGCCAAACACGTAGAACAATAGGAGGGTGGCAAGTATGGCCGAGCCACCCACGCCACGCAGTCCGCGGACGACGACTTACGCGTAATACTTAAAATCGCGCACTGAATCTTACACACTACTTCGTAGGACCACTTCGCATGTATAATAAAACATGCGAGAAACTTTAAAACTGTATTTATTTGCACTGGTTCACATTACAATATTTTAAAGAGCGCGAACATGAAACGGCAGCAACGGTCGGCCATGGGCGCCGGTAGAGGAGGAAGAAAAGAGAAAAATCCATAGAGAATAGAAACAATCATGAACAATAGATATTGTAGATAAAATAAAGTAGAACCACACATCACTACCACAGACTATATGTTCAACCATAAAGATTGAACACCTATAAATTTGTGGTTAACTTTAACGACAATACAATATTGAACGTAGTTTTTTCTGGTTTACATAGTTTTTTTAGGAATACTAAAACCAATTAAAACTTACACAAAAATAATAGAATTTGAAAGAAATTATAGGAAAATCTACCGGAACCTAAGCAGATAGAGCTTCAGCGAAGCGTACAACACGTCGCGCGCGTAGCACAACCATTGCCCGCTGCATCCCGTCGTTTTTATCGTCTAACTCATAGCGCCATCTTGCTTTATTTCAGTACGCAGAACGGAGTCGGTTACAACATCTACCTAAAAGTAATTAAATCTTAAGCCTTATTTTAAATGAGATTATAAATCTTTGTGAACTTAGTAAATACAGCAAAGTGTATCATGATGCTAATACAATAAGTCTTCGAATACTTCTAAAAACTGAGATCACGTCTTAACAACTCAAAAATATTAGTTAAATATTCGTTATAAACAAAATTAAACGCTTGTCAAAAATTAATAAACTTTTATCAAACAAAAATTGTCATAGAGATCAAAAACATGCAAGAGAATACTAGAATCACGGTTCGAATAGGGCGATCAGATATATCAAATGTGGCTTTGAAGAACGTCTTGCAAACTCTGATCCGTTTATCATTTACCGTTAAATAGAAAGCGTTGTTGTTTCCACGCTTGCTTTCATGGACTTTATAGGAATATCTAAGTGTTACAGTTTACAGTCGACATGTGTCTCGATATGGATTCGCGTTGTCTTTGCGTATCTCCCATAGCCCAATAATTTTGAAAAGCTCTTGCCGTTCTGAATCAGATACTTTATCTGTACACTTCAATTTGCATTTGTCACCACACGGTGGTTGGAACAGCCTAATCCCTAACTAGTGGAGGCAGGGGTAACTAGTCCAAATAAAATACGCGAGACTATAAGTGTAGACACATATCAGAAGCGCCTAAGTCACGTCTAACAAATTATAAGTAAATGAAGATTTTTTCAAATTGTGGCAATTCATGTTATTAAAATTAAGGAAAAATTACCATTGCATACTTCTTGAACTAGCAACACCAAATAAAAATAACAGGAAGACTAGTACACTAGAAAAAAACTAAGAAATAAAAGAAATTACTTTGGACTTAGGTGTATATGATTTAATACTAACGGATTTAGTCAAGTTTGAAATAATCGTTCATGGACTTGGGTGAGTTTGAAATGAAGAAATGGGACTTAGGCGGGACTGATGTAACTTGATGACTAGGGGACGGATTAAGGTAAGAAATAAAGATGCAGTTATTTATCAATAAACATTTATTAAGGTTGACGAGTTATTTTAAGAGACAGAGTTAAATATATATATTTAGAGATATTATGTTACATTACATTATATTTATATATTTATAGATGTATTATGAAAATCTATACTTATATAACATCTATATAAAATCAAATATCTCTTCCGGAACACAATCGTCCTCGTCACCATCAGCAGCATCTGTGCCAGTGCCGATGGGACCACATACCACATCTTTGAAATATTTCAGTTCCGGAATGTCTTGCCACTGTTCTCCGAAGTGTTTTTTCAATAAATTAATTACGTCATCAATCTTTTCTTGCTTGATGTGATGTTCACAGTGGGTTCTGTTCTGTCGGGTATCAGTTGTGAAAACTTTTTGCCTCTTTTTGTAATAGGCAAAGGTTGGCCTATGTCGTTTCTGTAGGACACTTCACCACGCACAAAAATCTTTCGAGACTCTTTCTCTATAATAATTCGTTTGCACTTACTAATTTGAAAGTGCAGGCTCTGTGTACTTTTCATTATACTTTTGCAAGCTTCTTTCCAATCATAAATAGGGACTTGACGAATCACTCGATAGATAGTTGCATTAGAAGACATTAAATCAATATACTCATTAGGATTTATTATATTTTCCAGGCGTCGGATTTTTTTTTCGGTTAGCGCAAAAACTCTGTCTGGAGGAATAAAGCTGTGGCCTGTTACTGGAAAAATGAGTTCTACCTTTGAAACATCACTTTGCGATTCATTTAGCCATTTTACAACCATACCAATCATAGTGGAGTTTTTATTCTGGCCCCCGCAACCATCGCATACAAGCCTGATGATTTTTTTCCCTTCTAAATTTACCACAGTGCTCAAGCAATGGTGAACACAGGATGCAATTTCGTTTGAGCCTTTTGGGGCCTCATCCTCGGTCCAAACATAGGAGTACACATTTTAAGGTGTTAAGCTTGATTTGGAGTTGCCCTCAACAATAGTGAAGTTATATATGTACAATTGCCTGGAATAGTAGGTTGATTGATCCGGTACCCTGGGCATAGGCAAATTTTTTTGGCAGTCGAATGAGAGAATAAGCATCTCCGGATTGTCGTCCTTCAGAAGTTGAAAAAAGCATTTTGCTCTTAACTTATGGATTCTGTACTGTGCACGTATAGATTCTTTCTCAATGTTGTTTTGAGATCTTTTCAATTGTTCCAAGAGTTGTAGACAATCAGAACAAACGTCTTGTCTCGGCGATCCGAATCCGATGTTGAAAGATGTATTAAAAACCTTTCTAAAATATGACTTTGTCACCGACAATCCGGCAGAGGCTTGGTCTTCATACATCCGGTACATCTTGGCAATGCTGAGACTGGGATCAAGGTATATTCTCCGTTTTATCAGTCCCCGGCAGTAATGCGAATCCAAAGGTCTGAATTTCATTATAAATTTCTGGACGGATTCCAATTTCGATCTGTAAGCAAATTTCTTGCGATCACCACCTCTTCTCTCTGACGCGCTAACTCCATTATCAGCGAATCTTTTAGTGACACCCTTTATTCTCCCCTGTTTAATGTTCAGGATACCACAAAAGGCTTGAAGGCAGACTGGAATAAGTTTTTTGGTCTTGTGATGGGGTATAAAAAACTTGTTAGAAAAAGTTCTTGGGTTTCTCAAATTTTTTCTTGATCGTTTTCGCTGCACTGGTGTTGTAGAAATATATTTCAGGAGAAAATCGTCTTGGTCCACTTTTTTGGCGCTGGTATAAAACTTTTTATGGAAGTAAAAAACGCAGTTTGAAGTTAAAGTGTCGCATTTGTACTTGTCTTTTTTTTATTGTGCTTACATGTGGGTTTCTTCGGCAATGTCTTTGCTGAGTACCTAAAAAGATTTCAAAATTTAATAAACGGGGGTCTTTTAAAATCTAAATAAAATATATTTAGATAGTATAGTATCATAGCTTTCATTTCTTACATTCTCGTTTCAGTTAATGGTGGAAACCCACAAACGTCGATGTCTTTTGAAAAAAAATATCGTTTTGGTGCAAAAAAAGTTCAAACAAAAATCGTTCAAAATTTACACTCCCAGTGACCCCCCCGAGGGACCTACAGAAAAAATTCCAGGATCTAATTATTCACGGGTCAAAATATATATAATGACTGTACTAGAAGAATAAAAGTAATTCCTCGGAATAACCAGTATCCGGAGTATAAGCAGTGACAGTTCAGTACAAACTGGCCCTTAGTGGGCTTAACTACAAAATAGTCCGGCCCTGTTGACAATTTTGACATGGCTATCTCGGACCACAATCTGTTCAGAAAAAAGTGAAATTAGTATGTTTAACTTACCGTTTTTCTTTCTTCTGCTGTATTTTAGAGGTAGCACTTCCTTTCTTCTTCCTTTTTGCCAGTTCTGGAGGCACAACTTGTATTATTTGATCCATTATTGAATAAATTGATTAGAGCGTCGTCTGTTCAGCACGTGCAAAAACAAAGAATGTCCGCCATTACACATTCTAGACGGCCTGTGATTGGCTGTAATGGACTTTGGCTGGTATGCTTTGAAGCATGTGCGTGACTTAGGCATAATTGAAAAAATCTCTCAACTTTGATCCTTATTTTCTATAGGAAGTTATGGACTAAGGTTGTTTTGATGTAAAGACAAAATGTCGGCCACATTTAGCTCAATCGAAAAAGAAAAAAAAACGTCAAATCGTTTGGATGTGACTTAGGCAATTTTGATATGCATCTACACGCTGGTACTTATATTGTATGCGAAACGCGAGTACAAGTTTGACGTGCGGGTGCTTCCGGGTGTAAATGGGCACTGGGGCGCGGCGCTCCGTCGAATGCGCTCCTCACGCTGCTGGCTGGTAAGGGGCCCGGGGGTGCCGCAGTGCCCGCGCGTCTCCTCCCGTGCGCAGGAGCACGCATTAGATGCGTGAACAGTGGTTTCATCGACCTTTCAGGGCCTTACCAGAGTTTCTCAAAATCTTCGCTATTGTACCTGTCCTTTTTTATTGTAACTATCGCAGGATCATCGTTATCATTTGTTTATTGTAATCATGTTTTTAAAATGCAAATAAAGTTTTATTATTATTATTTCTCGGGATTTGCTTTTCGTTTCCGTCCTATTTTTTGTAGTTGCAGCATTTTCTTTGTTAATTTCATTCTGTGTTGTTTCTTGTGGTAAGTGTTCAATAATATCTTGATTGTTTCTCGATGTAGGCTCACCAGGAGCATTGCTGTAAGTTGATGTTTCGTCATTATTTTTTCTGGCCGAGTCTCCACTACGTACATTTAAGTTAGGTGCCATAGCATCGGTTGAAATACGAGTACATGTACTACTTTCTGCAACTGGGACATGAAAAGAAGATCTAAAAACGTCACTCTCGCGTTCGTTTTCGACTTCAGAGTCTGATGAATTGCTGGAATCCGTTAAGCTCGAATCTGATGAGCTGCTACTAGAACTTGACGAGCTGCTTTTTTGTAAAATATCTTGCATTAATGGGGTTTGTTCATGGTGGATAATTTCAGTGAATTTATCTGCAAAACTCCGAGATATTGTGCCTATATTTTCTTCTGAGTTGTTTGGAGTAAATAGCTTGACTGTGTCTGTCTCAAGAGATACCGATTGTACGTCGAAGCTCGTGGTAGCATCCTCTGTCACTTCTTCAATCAATAATTTTATTTCAAGATTTCTAGAACTAGTGAGATCTGCATTTTGCGTAGTGGGCAAAGGGAGGAGATTACCAACGTTGGATGTCTTGCGAGGAACTTGTCTAGTCTTGGTGAAAAGTT
The DNA here is from genome assembly GCA_963932265.1 of Thymelicus lineola. NCBI lineage: Eukaryota > Metazoa > Arthropoda > Insecta > Lepidoptera > Hesperiidae > Thymelicus > Thymelicus lineola. The sequence goes on along the minus strand of OZ010681.1, from coordinate 17,986,311 downwards.
TTTTGCGCTGCAGTGAGGAAGAACTAGTACAATGATTAACTAGAAGAATCTGTTAAGTTGATGGCTTTGTAGTTCGGATCTTTGACACTGTCATCAGAGCAAAAATCTTCGCCATTTATAGCCAAATCATTGACGATCTTGCTAGGCATTGACAAAATTGTATCTTCTTGACTTTGCTTGGTGACATCAACCTGAAAAACCATCTATTTTGGTTCTAAGTTGCTGCGGCCTTTGTAAAAATCCTGCTCTTTATGATCTTGGGTTTTTCTATCACTGAGACGGGAGCTTGGTCATAGTGTTGGGGATCACTCTCTGGATGGTACTCGAGGGGCATATAGTTACTACTATGGTAATCATTGGGATTGTAATAGTTATAACTATTTTCATAACCAAGTTCCGCATAGTATTGGGGTTCAGTATTATAATAGTTAGGGTAATTATAGTCATAGTTACAGTCGTAGTTATAGTCGTAGTTATGGTCATAGTTGTAGTCGTAGTTGTAGTCATAAGTCTGATTAAAATTCATCTCCTTGGCCTTAAAGTAGTTAGACGGAGGGGGGTTGCCGAATCTTTGCCAGTCATGTCCTGGTAATCTAGGGGGTAATGGTTTTGACACAAAATGGCTAACTCCACTCATGGGTTTAGGACCACTAGAGTGCGGTAAATTACTATGGGGAATTTTAAAACCCGGATTATAATTTGGAGGAGGGGCTCTAAACATTTGTTAGGTATGAGTAGGCTGCGTATGTGTACGATGCGGAGGTTGGTTAGATTGAAAAGGGGGACGTCCATAATGAGGTGTATGAATTGGTGTAATGGATGGCCTCTGCCAGCTTGGTCCAGGAGAAGCTAAATTAAATCCCCTAGGTACAGAATTATGAATTGGAAACGGTGCATTGGGCTGCGTCTGAGCTGGTGGTGGACGCCGATCCGTAGCTAATTTATTCCTATCCTGTAGATACATTACATTTAACTCCTCTTGCACAAATTCCAGAGCCTTTTCGATAATCTCGGGCCTCATACACCGTATACGGGACCCGAGCGGTTCTTTCAACCCTCTGACATATGCTTGCATTGTTAACTTGCGATACAGATCTCGCTTGGCTTCTACGGTAGTAGCCACAGGTTCATGCAGTGTTACATAGGTCATTATGGTACTAAAAAGGGTCTGGCATTTGTCGTAAAATTCTTGGGGGCTGTTATTTCCCTGGATGACTAAAGACAAATCGTTATAAAGAGCTGTGTCGTCGCGTTGGTCCGCGAAACTATTAATTAATGCGTTTCTGATCCCTAACCAATTCTCCGGAACACCGTTGGCATTAATAGTGCGGGCAGCGGCACCTGTTATTTTATTCAAAATGCCGTTTATTAAACTAAGATTTGATAATTCATAGCCTGGTTCATTATAATATATAATCCTAGTTTTTAATATATTGCACAACTATTTGGTCACAAATTCTAATAAATCTAGTCAAGACATTAGGGTTCCCGTCAAATTCGGGAACTGGGCGTAAGGCCTTAAAAATTGTGTCTGGGTCCATCGTGAAATTAAAAAAGTATTTAAATCTAAGCTGTTATCTAATAAACTCGAACTATCAGATTCTAAGTTTGAACCTATACTTCTACTATTATCTAATACGCTATTCCTTTGAATCTGTCTAGAGGAGACAGATTCTTCCCCGAGTTTTCTTGGACGGAAAATGATGGAAAAGGAAGACAACACTTATAGAAAACTTTTAATGTACTTTTAATGTACACCGTATACGGGACCCGAGCGGTTCTTTCAACCCTCTGACATATGCTTGCATTGTTAACTTGCGATACAGATCTCGCTTGGCTTCTACGGTAGTAGCCACAGGTTCATGCAGTGTTACATAGGTCATTATGGTACTAAAAAGGGTCTGGCATTTGTCGTAAAATTCTTGGGGGCTGTTATTTCCCTGGATGACTAAAGACAAATCGTTATAAAGAGCTGTGTCGTCGCGTTGGTCCGCGAAACTATTAATTAATGCGTTTCTGATCCCTAACCAATTCTCCGGAACACCGTTGGCATTAATAGTGCGGGCAGCGGCACCTGTTATTTTATTCAAAATGCCGTTTATTAAACTAAGATTTGATAATTCATAGCCTGGTTCATTATAATATATAATCCTAGTTTTTAATATATTGCACAACTATTTGGTCACAAATTCTAATAAATCTAGTCAAGACATTAGGGTTCCCGTCAAATTCGGGAACTGGGCGTAAGGCCTTAAAAATTGTGTCTGGGTCCATCGTGAAATTAAAAAAGTATTTAAATCTAAGCTGTTATCTAATAAACTCGAACTATCAGATTCTAAGTTTGAACCTATACTTCTACTATTATCTAATACGCTATTCCTTTGAATCTGTCTAGAGGAGACAGATTCTTCCCCGAGTTTTCTTGGACGGAAAATGATGGAAAAGGAAGACAACACTTATAGAAAACTTTTAATGTACTTACATTGGTTTTTTTTCTTGCACTGATTCTGAGTGCGTCCTGGGCCGGGTCGTACGTAGATTCCGGATAATTCGATAAAACACTTGAGAGTGTAAGCCGGTGGTTGAGGTCCCCTTGAGGTCGATGTCTGGATCTTCGCGTCTAACGCTCACTACTTCGAATTATCCTACCGACTGCGCCAATTACGTTAACCACAGCCGGAGGACTTAAAAAAAACCAAAAGTTTTCTAATACTATTTAATTAATTAATTTAAAATTACAATTTAAATAATTATAAAGAAACAATACAGTACAATTCTGGTAGCTGAGATTGAATGCTAATTCTTGAAATTACATTAATAAGGAAAGTTCGCAATAACAATTTATCTGGGGCACACGTGTACTGACGGTGCAGATCGGTGCGCGGCATTAGCGATTCTCCAACAGGCTAGGGCTGTAACACACCTGATAAGGAATCTAGTATTTCAGCTATATGTGGTAATGGGAATTTATCATTTTGAATAACACTGTTTATCTTTCTATAGTCTATCACTAATCTCCATTTCTTCTCATTATTGTCACCTTTTTTTGGAACGAGAAGGATGGGACTGTTCCAGTCACTATTTGTTGTTTCAATAATATCGTCAGCTAACATTTTTCTAATTTGCTTATCAACTTCTGGTTTCATTGCATTCGGTAATCTATAGGGTTTTACGTAAATAGGTTTTGTATTAGGTTGTAAATCAATAGACTGTGTCATTATATTTGTCGTACCTAACTTATCTCCCTCTAAATAAAATATTTCGGAATATTTCGCACAAATGTCTAGAATTTGTTTACGAATATCCGCATCTAAATGATCGAATTTTGAAATTTGTATTAATTTTGTAACTCGTTCAACACTACTACTAGATTTTACAAAACTAAGGATATTATAGTCTGAAACAGGCTCAAGCTCTGGTTTAAAAATTGGTAATTTTATATCGTTATCATTTACATTTAATATTCGTACCGGTATTTTACCGTTTTGCGGTTTCACTATAATACTGGCTAAAAATATATTATTTGATAATTCTTTTGGCAATATAAGATATATATCTGTATTGGACTGCAAACAAGAACCCATATTAAAAAAATGCACAGACTCACTTCTGGCTGGTAAAGTAACAAAAATTGTACTTGTATTCGTTTCAAATTGCATAACACTTTTTTGTATGTTTTGTATGTTTTTAAAGTTATATGTCGTGTCGGAAAATTTATAATAGCATTATATTTTCTTAAGAAATCTGATCCAATAATACCATCAGTATAACATGGCATGTTCTGCAGTACGTGGAATGTATATTGAAATAGTATGCCATTATGTGACTCTAGGTTTACTGAAGTAACATACTCAGATTTGATATAGCTTCCTATTCCTCTTATAGCTGTATTACTAGGATATAATTTAATGTTACTAGGAATTTTATCTTTATGAATTACGGATAAACTCGCGCCTGTATCTAATAAAAATGAACATTGTTGACCATTAATTCCTAATGACACTGTTGTTAATCCATCACAAGTTAATATGTTATGCTCGAACAATCTCAGTGGTGTCACACGTTTGTGGCTCCTTGTCTCCTGACCAATCAGGAGACAAGGAGCCAACTTAATTGATTATTATCATTAGAACAAGGGTACATTTGATAATTACGTGTATTATTATATTGACGACTGTAAGAGTAGTTACCAGAACGACCTCGTTGACTACTTCCTCGATATACATTCTGCTGAGCCCTGTATTTATTAAAATTAGTGTTATTATTGTTATTACGTACCATATAGTTTTGTCTTGCGTTCTGCCATTCGCCATAGCCGCGACCACGGGGACGATATATTTGGCGTGTATTATTCCAATGATGTGAGTTGCTCTGACCCTGCGGCCGCCAGTTACCTCGAGTAGAATATTGTGGCTTTCTACCTCTAAACTTACCTCTCATATTTAGAACCATACCGGATGTCGACGGTTGCTCCGGCGCCTCATCCTTGGCTGCCAGGATGGCTACGTTGAGCTCGGTGTAGTTGCGTGCAGCGATGATCGTGCTTAAGCGCTTGTTTCTAAGGCCATCTGCAAACTTTTTTATAGCTAAGCTTTCGTTTAAGGGTCTCAAAATTTCGCTTGCCTTTGGGCTATCGCCGGCTTGCGCAATTGTGAGACTCGTAAACAATTTTTCGATCTTATCACCATATTCATCAATAGACATTTCATTTTAACTGACATTATTTAATTGTAATAACAAAGAATTAGTTGATTTCTTTGTGATTAAACACTTCTTGATCTCACTAATTAAATCTGAAACATTATCATAATCCGACTTTAGTTTAAGTTTAGATATTTTATTTAAACGCGTTTTTAGCACAAATGAAACTTATAATTTCTTATTATTGCCATCTTTTTAAATACTGTCTAACATCTCTATGCCTTCTATAGCCCTCTCTACTGTTTCCACCTTTCCGTCAAATACAGGAATAAGGCTTCCCGTTGCCTTTAAATCAAATTTCTCATCCATTTTACTTTGAGTTATTACTTCTGTATTCTTAACACTATAACGCAATATACTATCAAAAGATTTCTTAATTCTCGAATCTAATATATCTAAAATATAACATGTTAATTCTCCTGACAACTGGGAACTATCTAATGATTTTAATATTTCTTTATATGTATTGTATAACAACTTAGCATTATTTATTTTGTCTAACCCAATTTTTTCTTGTCTTCTCTTAGGACCTAATTTTCGTAAGCTTATTCTTATATTTTCTAACTTTTCTAAAATTAAACGGATCTCTATCTCAATAAAAAATTAATATTTTGTTATGATGATATATATTATATATATTTATGTATCTTTTTTATATAATATATATTTATATATCTTTTTTTATATAATATATATACTCATTGTTAAAAAACTATAATAACTAAGGAAACTAACAAAATAATAGCACTCGCGCACTCCTATTATATTTTCACTTCACTTCACTATACACATACCGCATCACATGCCGGTCTCGTCATCCAGAGCGCCTTGGCCCTTACGCAGGCCACCGCGGCCTGACAGCCTGGACTGGAACCTGCGCAGCACCTCGTTACGCAGCTCCTTCCGCATCCATCCTTGGTGGCAACGCTTGTAGTACTTTATAAGGAGTATGGCCAACAATAGCGCAGCTATGGCCAAAATTGTACCGAGCAGCACGTTGCTGATGTACAGGTGGTGCTCCGCAACACCGGTAGCTCCGTTGTCACCCGCTGTGGTTTGAGTGATGATTACTTCCTTTTCCTCTTGCTTAGAATATGATTTCCCCATTTTGCTTTTCTTTTACCACACAAAAATAACTTATAATTCTGAGAGGCGTAGTGACGCTCACGCTATTCGAAACAAAGGAAAGTTCCATTGTTCAGTTCACACGACACACCTAGATCAAAACTGCTGAATCGCGAATTGTAGCGCCCGCGCACATCGGTCACGTAGGCCACTAATTCCTGGAACCCCGATAGCCCCACGCCCGAGCGCATGTCACGGTCGCCATGCGGAGTGCGGGAAAGGGGGGAAATCAAAACGATACGTCTTGTTAACACGAGTGCTTTATTACGACTGTCTCTAAGTTACAATGTATGATCTTATAAGCTAATTAATACCACATCACATTACTTTAACAATAGCAGGTCAGTTAAAGTTAGGCAAAAAATCATAAATAATGCGTTGCACCATTTTGACAATTGTCAAATGACGTCATAACTTAACGCTAAAGGTTAGATCGCACTAGGCGTAACTACGCGACACGACGCAACACGACTCGACGTGATTCTATTTTAGTATACCGCACTTAAACTGCAGCGGCGCGACAGTTTTCAGCAAATTTTTCCTGTCACTCATTCGGCGACTTCCGAGCAAGATGGATGATATTATGGACGATGTTGTAATAGTTTCTTTATTATGCGAGGAAGAAGAAAGGTTGGAGCTAGAGAAAGCAAAAAAAAGAAACGAAGAATATACACTCGGGTGCAATGAAATCGCACATTTGATTTTTTCTGCAAAATACAAATTATTTTTTTTTCTGAAAGATACATATATATTTTTTTAATATGGAATTAAAGCTGGTTTCATTACCTATCCAACGATACCATACAAGCCGTTATTACTTTATCCTACTGCCAAAAAAAAACACCAATTACAAATTCATCCTTTATTAAAAGAAGTTTCCTTGACAAAACTGTGTGGGAAATGAAGGCTTAAAAAAAAACACCCTTTTCTTACAAAAATACCTTTATTAATACGAAGTGTTACCCCCTCTTACTTGAATTACCGCTCGACACCGGTTTCCCATCGACTCTATCAAGTGATTGATAGAGTCTTGTGGGATAGCGTCCCATTCCTCCTTGAGCGCAGTTTGCAGCTCCTGGAGATTAGCTGGAGCAATATTTCGGTCTCTTATTTTCCTTTTTAAATTGTCCCAGACGTGTTCGATCGGATTAAGGTCCGGACTCCGAGCTGGCCACACCATTGTTTTGATATTCACCTCTTGAAGGTACTGCGTTACAATTTGAGCGGTATGGGGTCTTGCATTGTCATGCATAAAGAGAAAGTTCTCTCCAATGAAACCGCTAAATGGTACGACATGTTCCTGGAGAACTTCTTCGACGTACCTCCGAGCAGTTAGTCCCCTTGTTGGACGCCTTATATTGGCCCCAGTGAGGAAGACAAGCTCAGTTTTGGCTTCCAAAGAGATTCCACCCCAGAACATACACGAACCACCGCCATATGCAACGCGTTCCGTGATGCAACACGGGGCAAATCTCTCTGTAGGCCTTCTATAGACCCGCCCTCGTCCATCATTGCCATGGAGACACATCCTAGACTCGTCTGAGAACAGAACTGTTCGCCATTGGTCGACTGTCCAGTTCACATGTTCCTGTGCAAATCGAAGACGGGCTTGGCGGTGAGCTGGCGCCAATTTAGGGCCGTTTGCTGGCCTATGCGCTGTTAGGCCGCCTTCAGCAAGTCTCCTTCTGACCGTCCACCGACTGACTTCCACTTCACGCACCTCTTGGAGATGATGTGCAAGATCAACGGTTGTCAGGCGACGATTTCGCAAAGCCGTCGTTACGAGAAATCGGTTGTCGCGCTGAGTTGTAGCTCTAGCTCGACCAGATCCTCGTCGTCGTTCATAGCCACCAGTCTCCCGATAGCGCTGGTATACACGACGAACTGAATATCGACTGATATTCAGCTGTCGAGCTACAGCACTCTGGTTCTGGCCTGCTTCAATTAGAGCAACGACTTGAGCGGCTTTTTCTGGCGTAGTATCCATTTTCTTCGATAATTATTGCAGCTGTAGTCACTGGACGTCCTTTCAGTTTGAGCGTTGAAATGCAACTGATGACATTTTACTCAAAACATGCCTTTTTATACCTGCATTAGTCTGGCAAACTACGGTAACCTAAGGGAGTTAATTTTAGGGTTTTTTTGTTGTCATTAATTCTTGGCCGTAGGGTAAAGTAATAACGGCTTGTATGGTATCGTTGGATAGGTAATGAAACCAGCTTTAATTCCATATTAAAAAAATATATATGTATCTTTCAGAAAAAAAATAATTTGTATTTTGCAGAAAAAAATCAAATGTGCGATTTCATTGCACCCGAGTGTATATACATATGGCTACATGACATTTCAAAATCACGATATGAAGAAGGAGAATATTACACACTTTTGCCGCTGCTTAAAATGGATGGAAAAAGATTTCATACATACTTAAGAATGTCTCAACATAAATTCGACCAGTTATTACAGGCAATGAAGCCCCATTGAAGCCAAAACTGGACACAAAATTCCGAAAAGCAATTTAATTTATATATGTGAATGTTGGTGATCTTGGAAAGAATAGCGATGCAGGGATCTTTTCACGATCAGATTTAGCAGCAAAAAAGGAATCAAATACTTTAAATATACCAGGCAAAACAATTACCAGGAACGAGAAATAAACTTCCTCATGTGATTGTTGGTGACGAAGCTTTTCCATTAAAAACCTATTTAATGAGAACCTATTTAATCCTGGAACTCAATTAGATGACCAGTCCAAAAAAGTATATGGTTACAGGCATAGCAGAGAGAGAAGAGTTTCAGAAAACGCATTTGGCATATTGTGCCAAAAATTCAGAATTTGCTATCGCAATATCTGTCTCAGTCCAGAGCATATAGATTATGTGATTCTTGCCACTTGCGTCCTACACAATTTTCTCAGATACGATACAGTGTCATTTGATAATGGACACACTGAAGAAACATCAAACTTACGAAGCCTTTCTCATATTGGAGGCAATTTCGTCAATAATGCTATCCAGATACGGGATAAATTCAGACATTATTTCAATTCTTCTCAAGGTACTTTGGCTTGGCAAAACGATATGATGACAAAAAATAAATATTTTGTAGAAAAAATTTCGATATTTACTTACCCTTTGCCCCCATTTCCTCGGCTATTTACTTCCAAATATTATTTTTTCTGGTACTGATCATGTAATGTTCATTCTGGAGGTCATATATCTCCGGGTATTGATTGACAAGCATAATTAACTTTTCTTCGTCGATTGCCATGTTTTTAAACAAACTTTCGTTTCGCGTACTAAACACGTAATGACATGAATGACAATCTAGTGTCGCTTCGTTCGCTATACCGCACTAGCGGCAACGGAACTACGCGACGCGCCACGGCGCGTCACAGTTGGCGAGTTGGTCAACGTTGTCGCGCAGTGTCGCGGCGCGTAGTTCCGCTGCCGCGTAGTGCGTTTTATCTCATACAATTTAATACAAAGAATAGTAGAATATTGCTGTGAGTCTTATTGCTCTTTGTCGTGTTATGGTTATTAATGCCACTACTTTGGCTTGAGATTTGCTATGACAATATCTATGGCGGCGTGAGCGTTTTTAGTTGCTTTATATGCAGTCCTGAATTGTGAACATATCGTTTCCGGATGTGTGGAGATGAATACTGAAGAGTCATCTGTGGCATTTAATATTGAATTTATCTGGATGACCACATTATGCATTTTGATGTTTTTGGGGCCTGAGTAGGTCACTTCATAGCCCGTGTCTGTTTTTATATATTGGTACGGTCCATGGGTGGGAGTGGGAACAGTGGTTGCAGGTTTATGTGGTTGGGACATGGGTTTGGGAGCCGGGGCAGGTGTCTCTATCTGCAATTTCAGTAATGTAAAGAGGGATGATTGCTCCCTCCAAATGCTCTCCGCTTCTTTCTTTGAGCTCCTAAATTGCTCAATAGATGAAGAGGCTAGTTTCAGATCAGCCGCTATATTGGCTTGAGATTCCAAGAAAGAGGTAAAGAAGTCGCTTTGAGTGGCTTGCATTGAGTCAACAAGACCCCTAAGGTAGGCGTAGGGCCCCGTGTTCAAAACGAGTGAGGGATCGGGTTTCTTTTCCAAAAACTGATTTATGAGAAAGCAAATTCTGTCTACCCCCAGCATGTCCCAGCTTTGATCTAAGAGATCAATTGTGACTTGGTTCAATATCTTCGAGTCCCTCACACAAACGAAGACCTCGCTCCTCATCGTGGAGATGACGGTCCTGGTTGTTTTAGGCTCTATGCACTCTTTTCTTAATGCTCCCCACCTCGCTTTGAACATTTTAATGGGGTCAAGTGCGGACGGAGGGACTGGAGGTTTTGTCTCTTGAACGGGTTGCCTTTCCATTGATTGGGAGGGTGGAGTAATGATTGCACCTTCTTGAGAATTGGACACATGTGCATTTGGTTCTAGTGACTGAAGCAAACTTCTGTCGTAGGGCATCCCCTCAGGAGGAATTTGGTCCACCGACTCGGGTAGCTCTAAGTCCACCACCTTGGACCAGTCTCCTATTCCACCGAGACTCATGGTGTCGTATGAGTTGGACTTGTGGGCGCTTGATCTGTGAGATGCTTCGGTTGGATGTTTTCTGGATGTCTTGTGTTGGTCGGGATCTGTTTTGGAAGAACTGGATGGTTGGCCTGCTCTGATAGGATCGTTTGTGAATTATGGAATGGTCGGATGTATGGGGGTGAGGAAGGAGGTGAGGGGTTGAAAGACGGGATGTTTCGTATTAGATTTTCCCGGTGATAGACGGAGTGTTTGTTATTATATTTGGTAGCGTCGCGTCGTGTCGCGTAGTTACGCCTAGTGCGGTCTAACCTTAACTTTAACCGCCCATGCTTGACCGGTTTGTGTTATTGTTTACGTTAAATTCATTGTCAGTCAGGACGCCCGACGCTGTCAAACGTAAAAACATAACCTATCATGTCGCTCCTTCGAGAAATAATTGCGGAAAGTTCGTCTGAGGACGAATGTGAGTTGCTGGTCAGCGAGAGACCTAGAAAAAGAAAAGTATATTTCTTTATACCTAATCGCTTTACAACATGGGATGACGCATCGTTTTTAGCGAGATTTTGAGTCTCTAAAAACACGGCTCGGTGGCTAGTTCAACGGTTGCAACGATGGTTAAAGCCTCCAACTATGAAGTAAGTTCTCTTTTTTATATGCCAACATATTACCTAGGTTGATACCTATCAAAAGTCATAAGACCCAAATTTAATTCGTGTAGGATAGGTATAACTAAGCACATACACTACAGGTAGATAAATTAGATTACTTAAATACATTATCTACTACTTACGTTGTTAGTGAGGTAGCATCTAGGTAACTTATACAATATAATTTTCAGAAATAAAGCAGTTACACCAGAGCAGCAAGTACTAATAGCATTAGAATATTATGCTTGTGGTTCCTTCCAAAGATGTGTTGGCGATACAGCTGGTGTTCATAAGTCAATCGTATCACGCATAATATACAGGGTGAGCCGGTGCTGAGGAGATGGAGAGGATGGCAAGAGAATTTTATGGCATAGCTGCATTTCCAAAAGTAATTGGAGCAATTGATTGCACTCATATACCAATCAAGTCTCCAGGTATGTATTTAGGTACTACAAACATTCTTTCAATGTCAACTTATTTTTATACCTAAGAATTTACATAAAATTTTATTTCCAGGAGGCCCAAATGCAGAAAATTATAGGAATAGAAAATCGACATTTTCTATGAATGTTCAAGTCGTCTGCGATGCAAACATGTACATAACAAATGTTGTTGCACGTTGGCCTGGTAGCAGTCATGATAGCCATATTTTCAACTTCAGTGTCATAAAGGTACTGTATTGTAAAATTAAACACAATATATACAACAAACCTTTATCACAAGGCTATTTCAAAATGTACTTTATTTTTAATTATAATTTTTTAACATTTAACAGGGCAGACTAGAGGATGCGGAATTTCAAGGTTATTGGTTGGTCGGTGACAATTGAAACAGACTATTTTCTGGATACCAGAAAAGAAATACCATCATTATGTACTAACGAGGAAATGACCGCGGATACCGCCGTCAACCCCCCCCCCCCCCCCCCCTCCTAACCAACAACGTCAACAACAGTCATCCAATTGGCGTGAGCCCCATGGTGAAGAAGAGGATGTGGCACCCCAGCAGAGGTCAAAACCAAAATCGCGACCTCCTAACCAACGTAAGCACGACCAGAAACGTCATGATACGTTTCGAGAAAACAACCCAAAATCCAAACAAGCATTACAGGAAATAGAAGATAAAATCAACAAAGCACTGTACTTTGGATTTGGAGATGCCCTTACTGCTGAGAAGTCTGTTGACTTCTCAATTCAGAAAACAGCTGCAGTAGTACCCGTAACAACTCGGCTGTGGGATTCTACACTCAACAAAAAGGTTTTTGAGCTATATGGTCGTCGCCCTGATCGCATACCGGAATGCTCACCGTATGATTTCTATCGTGTTTCACTGGCGCAATTTCAATACAAATTGATATGCGCTCGGTCGTCTCAAGTGAATACACTTGGCGTTGAAGCTGGTTTGTTTTACCGCCCAAGGATGACAATTGAAGAGCGTGACGTTATCCGTTCAATGGCCGTTACTTTCTCACTGCTAGTTAACTTGATTGCCGGCATAGGCAGTTTTGAGTATGAGGGTGAGGCTTATTATGTCAAATGCCCAAATGATAATGTGGTCGGTGACAAAGGCTTTGCAGTAAAATCCTATTTGTTGACACCTCTACGTAATCCTACTTCAGATGGAGAGAAATTATAAATGAAAGCCAAATACGCACAAGAAATGTAATTGAAAGGGTGTTTGGATGTTGGAAAAGAAGATTTCCTGCTCTATGAAAATAAGAACTCACTTAGAACGAGTCCAGCTTATCATAGTGCCTACTGCCATACTATACAATATATGCAAAAAATGCGAGATCCTATGCCACCATTGCCACCAAATTGGAATAATGAAGATAATAATTCATCAGATGATGATGATGATGTAGTATATACAGCAGCAGGAAATGATGATTGTAATAGATCACTATTGATCAATAATTATTTCAGTAGATTACGTCAATAAGCATGTAAACAATTTGTGGATGTAAATAAAATAATTGAAATAATAATTGTGGTAGGGAAATCTTCGATAGCAAAACATACTCGGCAATATGAACTTGTGGTTTTAATGATGAAGGCGTTTTACAGAGATTTTTTATACATTAAAGCGTATGTATGCTCAATCCTCCGGACGATGGGTGAATGAATGGCTCCGTGACGTAGCCGGTACCGGCAGGTAGCGTATGCTCGGCGGCGGGCTTGTGTGCGTGTGCGCACCTATGTAGGTGTGTGCACCTACTACGGCGCTAACAGGCTCCCCGGGTTGGAACAGCATGGTCCAAGGAATGGTCTGTTTCTGTTGGAAGGACACACAGGCGATTGTAAGCCCTCCGTAGCGTCCCAGTAGAGGTGATTACGTCGGCGACGCGGGCGATACCGTCACGACCAGGATGTAGACGTGTGATTCTTCCAAGCAGCCAGCGGTTTGGAGGAAGGCGGTCGTCCTTCACGACTACTAATTCTCCGATGTGAAGCTCGTCACCTTTGCGCTGCCACTTCATCCTTTTCTGAAGCTCTGAAATGTATTCTGCATGATATCTTTTCCAGAAATGGTTTGCTAATGCTTGAGCTCGTTGGTAGCGTGGTAGCGCACATAATCTTGTTTGGTCATCAGAGGTGGTGGTACGTTGAGGCAACATTGTGATTGTGCGTCCAATAAGGAAATGAGCTGGTGTTAACGGAATGAGGTCATTGGGATCAGAGGATAAAGGTGTAAGGGGACGTGAATTGAGAATACCTTCTATCTGACAGAGTACAGTGTACATTTCCTCGTAGGTTAAATGGGCTAATGCCAGAACTCGTTTCAAATGATGTTTTATTGATTTTACTGAACTTTCGGCTAAGCCGTTGAAGTGTGGGCTATATGCGGGAGAAAATTTGAAATTTATTGCCTGTTCCGCTGCATAAGTACTGACGTCATTGCACTTTGTTTTAAGAAATTTCGCTAGTTCGTTATAAGCACCGATAAAATTTGTACCGTTGTCGGAGTAGATGTTAGCCGGTTTACCTCTACGCGCTATAAACCGATTTAATGCGGCAATAAAGGCTTCAGTAGTTAAATCGCTTACTAATTCTATGTGTACTGCCCGTACAGTCAGGCAGACGAAGACACTAATGTAAGATTTGATCAATTTACACCCTCTACCCTTTCTGTCAGCTATGAGTATGGGGCCGGCATAGTCTATTGCGGTACTAGAAAAGACAAAGTTACTATGAAGTCTGTCCGCTGGAAGACCAGCCATAATTGGTTGAATAGATTTTCCCTTAAACCTGCAGCATGTGTGACATTCGTGTGTAACCTTACGCGCCAAATTACGGCCGCCTATGACCCAAAATTTATGTCTCACCATGGATAATATTAATTGAGGACCTGCATGCATGTATAATAAATGATAATGTCTAAATATGAGTTTTGATAAATGATGAGATGCATGAAGTAAAATAGGATGTTTAGTGTCATAGTCGTAGTTAGAATTAGACAGTCTGCCACCAACGCGTATTAGTTGTTCACGGGACATAAATGGGTTTAAATTTAAAATTTGAGTTTTACCAGGCAATTCCTTATTTTGGAGTAAAGTATTGTATTCTCTTGTAAATGTGTTAATTTGTACGATTTTGCATAAAGTATTTATTGCTGAATTTAATTCTGATACGGATAAATGATTAGTATATTTATTTAATGGTTTTCGACAATTATGTATAAAACGTAAAATATAAGCTGTGACTCGTTGCAATTTACTAAAATTCGAATAATTATGTATAAAGGTAGTTTCTTCACTAGCAAATTTGCACTGAACTTTAGTTTCTGGTAGGACAGAGACAGCGTGATTTGGTTGAGTGGGCCATTGAGACTCTGGCTCTAAAAGAAATCTGGGTCCACAAAACCATAAATTTGAATTTTGCAACTGAAGAGGAGTGCAACCTCTGGAACCAATGTCGGCTGGGTTAAGATTAGTGGGAACATACTTCCAAGAGTCTGGGTTTGATTGTTCGGTTATTTCGTTTACTCGGTTGAGAACAAATGTTTTTAAAGTCGCCTTTGGCGCTCGAATCCAACCGAGAACTATAGTGGAATCACACCAGAAAACAGAACGATTGACTTTGAGTCTTAAAGCGGATTGGACTTTGGTTGCTAACCTGACTGCTAAGAGGGCTCCAGAGAGTTCAAGTCGGGGAGTTGTCATTCCCTGCAATGGTGCGACCTTGCTCTTTGCCATCACTAAATGAACAGCTGTGCTGCCATCTATGGAAATTGAGCGCAGATATATACAAGCGCTATATGCCAGATTCGAAGCATCACTGAAAGCATGAAGTTCAATATAAGTTGGTAAGTTACATATCATATGACGTGGAATAGTAATATTGTTAATGTGAGGTAAATACTTTAAAAAGAGCAACCAATCCTTCTCAATTTCAGCGGGAAGTGGCGAGTCCCATGAAACTTTGGCACCCCAAAGGCGTTGCAATATAATCTTACCCTGTAAAATACATGGATTTATGAGCCCAAGGGGATCAAATACTTGCGCAACAGTAGATAGGACTGTCCGTTTGCTTGATTTTATGTTAGTATTGTTTACTGACTCAATATTCACGGAAAAAAGTAACAAATCAGATTTACAGGACCATCTGAGGCCTAAAGTTTTAGCGTGATCATCATTAATTAATTTAAGCAAGTTATCGTCACCGTCATCTCCATGAATATTTTTTAATATGTCAGGATGATTGGACCGCCATTTACGTAAGTGAAATTTGCCACTATTCAACTGCTTAATGACACTCTGAATAATGTGTATCAAAGTGGACATGGATTCATGGCCGCTAATGAAATCATCCACATAAAAATCTTTTATAATTATTTCACGTACCAATGGGTCTGTGCATTCTCGTCCCAACTGTACAAGACATCTTGTTGCGAGATAAGGAGCTGAGGCTGTACCGTATGTTACTGTGTTAAGATTGTACACCTTCACCTCATGACTGGGATCGAAGCGCCACAGTACCTGCTGTAAACATCTCTGATGTTCGGCGACGAGCACACAACGATACATCTTCTCACAATCAGAGGTTACGACGTATTTATGCTGCCGAAAACGAATGAGAATGCTTATTAAATCATCTTGTACAGTTGGTCCGACATGTTGAATGTCGTTAAATGAAATACCAGATGTGGATTTTGCAGATGCATCAAAAACCACCCGTAATTTAGTGGTCAGACTAGACTCTTTCAAAATGCTATGATGAGGTATTATGTATGTGTGTTTATTACTACTAAAATTGTTATTTAAAGACATATGGTTTAAATCAATATATTCTTGTATGAATTTACAATATTCTTGTTTGAGTAAAGGATAACGTTTGAGTTTTCTCTCTAATGATAATAATCTATTTAATGCATGTTCGTAAGAATCACCTAAAGTATCTGGCGACTGTTTTAATGGTATCTGCACTACAAAACGACCATCAGGTTGTCTTGTGGTTGTATCAATAAAGTGTTGCTCACACTCAGATTCTTGTTGGGTAATGCTCCGAGGCGAGGGAAATGACTCTAGTTCGAAAAATCGATTTAATTGATGATCTAGCTCGATATCGTTAATGAAATGGCAATGGACTGTATTATTGTTAATGGATTTATTTGGTACATTACGCTGTGTGTACATAGCGCCTGACACTAACCAGCCAAACTTAGAATTACTGAGTACAGGCATATGTTTTCCTAAGGAAATTCGTTCACTGTATAAAGTACCCCAAAATATTTCTGCACTAAGTAATATGTCTACCTCAGACGGTGTATTAAAGGTTGGATCCGCTAAGGTTATATGATTAGGAATGTTTAAAGATTTTATATCGAAATAAGTTGCAGGTAACATCTGTGTTATATGTGGTATAACGAAACAGCTAACGCGAGACGTGTATGGTTCTGTTCGAGAAGAAATTGTAACTAATGCTCGTTTGGTAATTCTTATTGCCTCTCTACTCAACCCTTCAACTGCTGTGGATGTGGACTGTTCGGTAAGATTTAATTTTTTACAAAGTTCGTTAGTGATGAAATTTGATGTACTACCGTTGTCTAACAAAGCACGCACCGTGTGCTGTTTGCCATCACTGTCGGAAACGGTGATGAGCACTGTCGACAGAAGAACGCAACAATTGTGAGTAGAAGATAATGTGATGTCCCTCTGTATTGTTTTTTCATTGTGTTTGGATTGTGTTTCAGAGTCAAGATCGTCTTGTGCCGCGAACATGGTGCGCTTTACGTCTGAAGTAGTGGCAACCGCCGTGGGAGGTTGCTGAGGCGTTGAGCGTGGTGTATCGTCTGTGTGAAGCATAGTGTTATGCCACTTAGAGCAAATTCTACATGGGCCCAATCTACATTTTTTGACATCATGTCCTTGACGTAAACAATTAAGGCAAAGTCTCATCTGTCTGGCTTTATGAATTTTGGCTTGAACTGACAGAGATTTGAATTGAGAACATTGGTATATGGCATGATTCTGTTTACATAAAGGACAGGTGTACGAGGGAGGTGAGTATTGTGTGTTAGAGTTGACTAGAAGAGCGCGTGATCGAGTGTGTGTGGGTTCACTATGTCGGCGTCTGTTGTCTGTCTGTCTTAATGTTTCCAGCAACTCAGCGCGATTTTTAATGAATTTAATAAAGTTGTCTAAATTAGGTAATTTTTCAAAACTGTTTACGTGTTCTTTCCATTTGCGATTTGTCGTAATGTCCAGTTTGGAGGAAACCATATGTATTAGTAATATGTCCCAATTTTGTGTGTTAACGTTAAGTGTTTGAAGCGACCTAATATTTTTATTAATAGTATCAATTAATTTCCTCAATGCACTTGATGATTCTTTATTTATTGGTTCTATGTCTATTAATGCCTGAATGTGATTACTAATGAGAACCTTGTCGTTGTGATAACGTTCACACAACAGGTTCCATGCTATGTCATAGTTGTTACCCGAAAATTCTAAAGAAGTTATGATATTAGCTGCGGCATCTTTAAGAGAAGAACGCAGGTAGTGAAATTTATTAATTTTAGGTATGCTATCGTTTGAATGGATGAGTGAAACAAAAGTGTCATGAAACTCCAACCATGTCTCATAGCGGCCAGAAAAGGTAGGTAAATGTATCGTAGGTAACTTTAAGCTTGGCCCACCTGATGTACGGTCAATACCAGTAACGATGGAGGAAGCAGACGACGCCTGCTCGCCGTGCTGCGCAGAGGTAAAGCGACTCACGATCTCCCGAGCCCTGCCGACCGTCGCGAAGTACTCGGCCTCGAACACTTCGCGGTACAGGTACTCCTTTTCACAATCAGCGTCTGAAATTTCCATTAAACTTTCTATTTCAAGCTGTAAGGCATCGTATTCGCCATACCACTCTTCAGTCTTTGACAATCTAACGTTAAGTTCACTTAGTAGGACCTTAGTAGGATTTTCGATAGCAGTGACATTCTCTAAATAATTGCTGAATTGCGTAAGCTTAGATTTGTATGAGCCACGCTTTCTACGTAACTCGGCTAATGTAGACATTGTTTAAATGTAAATAATGCACACTAGCAATGCAATATTTACGATAACTAAAGAACGATAATTAAAGAAGTGCGTTAACAAAGTGCAAAGACTAATCAGTAAAAAATGAGGAAAATACTTAAATGCGTGAGCAGGTATGCAGTGCAGAACAGGCAAGAAAGAAGCAGCGGGAGATAAGCACTGTAAGCAGTGCGATTGTCGTGCGCGGCGCCTACCGCAATTGCTGGCCGCACGGCTGCACGGCGAAGCCGCAACGCGCCTGGAATGCGTTATCGACAAAATATATTAGAAGGATGTTGTTTACCGTTACTTCCCAGGTGCCTAAATTACGCGTATAAACGTAAAAACTAATCACGGAATGGTAACAAAAGGGAAATAATTAAATTATTTATATCGACGTAAAATGTAGGTAGCAACCAACTCTCAATAATGGAAAACTTTATTTTATTGAAATCGTATAGCCCACAAAGTTTATTAATTTAAGGAATGCAAGATTACAATAATGAAATAAAATAATAGTTTTGAGATTGTTCTTAAGAACAAGATAGTAAGGTAAGTAAGTACGTACGGAGTATTGTTAAGGAAGGATTAATGGAACGAACTCACAAAATTCACAATGGCGTCGTAATGTCGAGCCGTTGCCGCTTGCGATGCATCAAATATCAATCCCAATCGTAATGCTGCTTGCTGGTTTCTTCTAATGGTATCCGTATTGTAATCCGGCGTGAAGAACCAAAAAATGGTAGGCAAATCTTCGATAGCAAAACACACTCGGCAATATGAACTTGTGGTTTTAATGATGAAGGCGTTTTACAGAGATTTTTTATACATTAAAGCGTATGTATGCTCAATCCTCCGGACGATGGGTGAATGAATGGCTCCGTGACGTAGCCGGTACCGGCAGGTAGCGTATGCTCGGCGGCGGGCTTGTGTGCGTGTGCGCACCTATGTAGGTGTGTGCACCTACTACGGCGCTAACAAATTGAAATTGTTTTAT
The DNA here is from genome assembly GCA_963932265.1 of Thymelicus lineola. NCBI lineage: Eukaryota > Metazoa > Arthropoda > Insecta > Lepidoptera > Hesperiidae > Thymelicus > Thymelicus lineola. The sequence goes on along the minus strand of OZ010681.1, from coordinate 17,966,781 downwards.
TCCTTGGACTTTTTTAAATTCTAATTTGTGGCGCTCCTCATTATGACGTAGTTTATGGTCATGCACCTCCTGGGCGTGTCTGATGGCGTCCCTGGCTAATTTTTTGCAATTCCAGCTACTGCAGATTATCCAATATGGATAACTTTTTCTCACGCAAGTGCTGGCGAATTATGTTGCAGTTTTCACCAGGTTTTTGTTTCTTGGCCCGACCTGTCACAAACAATTTTGAGATAAATATACGATGACAATTAGTTTGTATCTAATTTAATAAAATACCATTCTTTACGTTTTAGTGGAGATGATACTGGTAGCTTGAGAGAACTATGTGGTGTATTTGTGTCGAAATCACACTTCTCTTTTATAGTCAAATCTTCTACCTCTATTAAACTTATTTCTTTGACAGGAATCTGTAAACAAGCACAATGATTGAATATACGAAAAAATATTTAAAAGGAACAATTCTTACCATAAGTATACATATAAGTAAGGATGGGTAAACATAATAATACCTTTTTTCCATGTTGAGAATCTTCGTTGTGTAAATCATCTTCATCTTTATTTTCCTTTGATTGGTTTTTAGCTTGTCAATATAATAAAATAAAATATTATGTTAAAATAATAATGTTTGATCTGTTATGTTTCAAGAACTGCTTAAATGTAAAATAATGGATAACTATTAGGCACTTACACAAAGAATATCTTGGCTTATTATGACATCATCGTCATATATGGGTGGATTTTCATCTATTGATATTGGGATGATGGACCTTAGCCAGTCTGTAGCATCACTGTGTTCTGGTGGCACTGGTGGTGGAGGTCCTCCTCCAGTGCGGCGCATTTCTTGGCACTCCTTACTAGCTCCCTGGGAATAGATATTATATTTGGCTTATGAAACACGATGTGGCATCAGATGTAATACCTAAAAACTGCATAAATATAAAAAGTAAGTACAATGCATTCTTCGCAGATGTCTTTAAATTTTCAAATTTATATTTTAATTGTTTTATTGTGCGTGGAGTGTCTGCGAGCGCATTGAATTCACAGTGAATCAAACTCCAAGCATTCTCTTTTTGTTTGGTGTTCACACCATCAGTCATCTTGCAAAACAATATATTTTTGTATTTTGCAATAAGTGTTTGGAGTCTCTCCATCTCCACTTTGTTAAAATTTACACTCCTTTCCCTGAAACGTTAAGTAAATGATTGATGTTATGTATTTTCATGGAGTAGTCCAAAAAATAACACGACTTTGTTGGAATGTTTGCGAGCAAGTTTTCGTCCATGCTTTCCTTCGTCATCAACTGTCAACACCTAATATAAAATGCCGATAAAATTTATATCAAAAATCACTCTCAACTCCTTTTATAAAACGCCGATACAAAACACACACCACCGTCTGACAATTTGACATCAAGCTTTTTGACGTTACGTCGAGTGTTGCCAAGTAACAAATTATTTCCCATAATAAGTTTGGGGTAAATTAGGCGTCATTAGACTTGTAATCCTGATAACTTTAACAATGCTACAGAATACAATGGTGCAACCCATTTTGCTACAACGGTTAAAGTTAGCGCTATTGTTACTGTTAAATTTGACTGTAACTTTTACATTAACAGGCACTCTCAAGAGGCTGAGTAAAGTACACAAAGAGATGTAACTAAAGTTCCTAATGAGGAGTCCCAAGTTCAAACGGAACCAACTATTTTGAGACGTTCTCAAAGAGAAGTGAAGCCTCCTGAAAGTTAGAACTTGTAAGGGGAGTGATTTTAGTATATTGAAATATATAGTCTGTGAGCTTTATAATACTACACTGGGCCGCAAAAATTCCGGGTCGCTTATAAAAAGTGTGATAGTTTCTTAACTACACAACACAAACTAGTGAAACTGTAGTATGTTATAGATGACTGACTTATGCATAAAAGAAAATACATAATACGTTTGTAAACTGTATAATTTTATTTAAGTACTAAAAATACAAAAAAAACTTTTAAGTTTTAAAAACAAAAATATACAACACAGTTAATCTGAAAAATGAAAGCTTTTCTGTAAAGGATATGGCCAACATCTGTATAGGCATTTGCCCCACTTGTGAAATATAATGTACACATTTTAATTTTACCTTACATTAAAGCTTACAATATCTACTTTGATAACTTCGTCAATAAAAATCTTCAGAACTTGAGATTCTCCTTTTACGGGGAGTTTTAGCTTTTGTAGTTTGACATTCTGCAAAACATAAATAATTGTGGAAAAGTGTTTGAAAGAGAGATTTTTTTTGTAAAAATAGCGAGATATTCTATGAGTAATATTGCAATAAAAACATAGTAATATTGTACATTTCCACGTGAACCTAGTCTTAGCTGTAAGCGCTTCTTACTTAATAGTAAAGAAAAATGCCATACCTGTATTGCAGTGATCCATTCTACCAATATGGATTGAAGGTTTCTTGCTAGCGAAGATATTGAGTGACGCGCTATGCGCTCAATATAAACCGCGCAATTAATGCATCTCACGGCAAAAAATTAAACACAATTATTATTTTGCAGAAATCAAACTCAAAAATCAAATGTCAATATAGCAGACATTTGCATTTATGTCAGCCAATTGTCAACCTCCAGTAATAGCAATGGAGTAAGTAGAAGATTATACAACTTATTTTTATTGTTAATTTATTATGACTACTAATGGCGGAGTTCAGAAGATAATTAAAATTCTAGTTATGTTTTAATAAATGGAAAACATGTCTTTTCAAGGGACTAAAACCTTGTACAAATAAGAGTATTTTAACCATTTCCGGGGTACATGTTGGCCACCTCCTTTAATACATTGTATTTCCTCCACGAGCCTGTATCGTTTCCATTAAGACGATGTGGCATGCTGTAAATCAAATTTCTAATACGGTTTTGGTCTATGTTTGACCATTCTTCTACTAGCGCACTTCATAACTCACGTAAGTTAGCTGCAGCTGGAGAGCGTTGTTTAAGGCATCTCCCGAGCTCGTCCCATAAATGTTCTATGGGATTTAAGTCTGGGCTGCGAGCTGGCCACTCCATGCGGATGATACCGACGTCTTGAATATACGCGTTGACCAAATGTGCTGTATGTGGTCGAGCATTATCGTCCATAAAAATGGAATTTGCGCCCATATTTACCAAGAAAGGAACAGCATGCTCATTTAAAATCTCCTCTACATATCTGGGAGCTGTCCGAGAACCGTTTTCTATAATTACTAACTCCGTACGATCCTTTGAAGATATCCCAGCCCAAACCATTATTGATCCTCCACCGAATGGCACCTTTTCCTCAAAACAGGCTTGACGATAACGTTAATTTGGTCGCCTATATACTCTTCGTCTCCCATCGTGTGCGAATAAACAAAATCTTGACTCATCGGAAAACATAACCCTGGACCAATCTTCATCTGTCCATCGGACGTGTTCTCGAGCAAACCGAAACCTGGCAAATCGATGTTCTCTGAGCAAATTAGGGCCATTTGCTGGCCTATAAGGCTTTATAATATCAGCTTCCCGAAGTCGCTGCCGGATCGTGTTAGAGTTTACATTGTTGTGGTGAATTTCTTGAAGGCTATTTCGGACCTGAACAGCCGTGAGATGTCGATTTCTTGATATATTTCTCACGATGAATCGGTCTTCTCGTGTAGTTGTACACCTTGGCCTGCCATTCCCTGGTCTCCTGATGTTCATGCCGGTCTCTTGAAATCCCTGGAGTACTTTTTGGACCGTGGATATCTTTATCCACCTACTGTTCTAGCAGTACTCCGTTGACTCCTTCCTTCTTGTACCATGGTGATAATTCGTATACATTCTTCAGTAGATAACGACAAAACTGTTTGTGTCGACAGCTCGGTTTGAAACAAAAGCGAGAAAATTTTCTATTCCAAAAATTTGAATTTTGATATTTTTCAAAAATCGGAATTTCTTTTTCTGAACCTGTAACTTGTTCCAATGCGACTTCTTTTGATATGTATAATAAGCGTCACAAATCTGCCTATAACATGTTATTTATACGAGGGATCTATGTAAATAAATTTGGGAGATATCGCGGTTTTTCTAAATGACCCGTTATTTTTGTACGTGTTCAGTGTATAATCTGTAATGTCCATAGAGCAAGCAAGCTGTCTATGCATTACTCTCTTGTTTTACGACTGGCCACGGCGGTACGTTTTATTATATTTTCAAGAAGTGAAATAAATAGTTTTCAAGTATAATTCGGTTACTTCATTATTATCATCCAGATGGCCTTGATACACATTAATTATGATGTAAAATATTACCTAGGAGTGTTGAAGTGCTATGGACTGATAACAAAAATGCTGGAGGAGCGACACTAGAAATTTTACGAATACCAACACCACTATGTCTAACAGGTAATGAAGCTTGAGTCCAGGAATCTTCTGATAAATTAAAATTTAGAATTTTCTGTACCTGAAATTTAATTAAGTGTTCGAAAATTTTCAAAAATTGAGAACAACTTTCATTTCATTTCCTCCTTCCCCTTCCGCCAAGGCTTTATGGAAATCCATTTCCATCGGAGTTTTCGCTGGTTTGCAGTCGGACATACCATATTCATTTAAGATCTTCGAAATAAACCTCTCTTGACTCAAATATATACCGGTATCCGTCCTAGACAAAAGCATACCCAAAACTTGTCTAGCTTCCCCTAAATACTTTATCTTGAAATGCTTACGAAGATTGTCTAAGAATACTTCTTTCTGCTGTTTGTCTTTGTAAAATAATAAAAAATCGTCTTATAGACATAAGGGCACATTATGTGAGAGACTGTATTGCAAAGAATGTTGTACTCTGGACTATGTGTGTACGGAGGATAACCCAGCAGATATGCTGACAAAACCATTAAGTCGTGTGGCATTTAACAAATGTGTGCGCGATCTGAGTGTGGGTGTGTGCAGAGTGGTGTGATGTGTGGATATCTGAAGATGGATGTTGTTTGAGGGGAAGTGTGAAAACTCTTTAGTGATATCTTTGATATTCGAATGTGTTTTTTGATATATATGACTGTGTCATTCAAAAATTAATTATAGAAAGATTTTCTCTGTCCAAACAACGTTTTTACTTTCATTATCCTAGTTTTCCAGTATTCTATCTTCAAAAGGATCTAATAAACAGAAAAGGAGGAAACATGATCATCATTATAGGGTCGTTCCACTGACAGAAGTTAAACTTCATCTTCAAGTGAATATTCACACAGACATAGTAAAAAGTCTCGTCGTATAAAAGCAAAAGAAGGTCAAAAATCACATAAAAGGAGTAGGAAATCTAGATCTGTTAGTATTAATAGGTCACAGGTTCGTACACCTTCACAAATACCAGTACCCCAATCACAATATATTGGGTTGTAGTGATAATAATTTCATATCTTAACCGGTACCAAATATTATAGTTTTCAGACATCCAGTAGCAATGTACATAATACACACAAAGGGTTGATGTCACAAACTTTTATGACACACATAAATGTTATACTAGAGTTTAATCCTAGCGATGGTAGACAAAATATTGAATCATTGATTCATAAAGTTATCGAATGTGCACAAATATATTCTTGGAACGAAATACTGATTTGCCAGCATAACAAAATTAACTGGTCTTGCAAAGCGTTGATGTTAGGGTCTACCTTCATTGCTTTTTACCTGGGTATAGAGGACAGAAAAAATAAAATTAGCTGTTCCATTCACTGAAAATTATGGAGATCTACTTCAGCGTATGTTACAACTTCGATGTAATAGGTGGAGAGCCCAGGGCCACCAGACATCACTTATTTTCTGACGGATGAAATGTGGACGATTGAGTAGTGTTAGTATGTACTATGATCGTATGCCTACTTGCTAGCTTGGAAAAACGGCCAATTTCCAGGTATCAGGTGATCAAGGTACAAAAAATCATTACTAAGTTCACGTATTTTCTCATGGCTGATTTTCACGTATGTTCTAGATAATATAGTTAGAAATAAGTTGTCAATACTCCCAGACACATTCCGTGGGCCATTTTGCTTTACAGACACCTTGAAGGTGCCAGAATAATGAGTTAGGTTCACGTATTTTCTCATGGTTGATTTTCACGTATGTTCTAGATAACATAGTATTTACGTCAAATGGAATATTGTTACATATATGTGGCACAGTGTATGCGCGGATGCGCTTGCCATAATAGTTATTTGTTTTCGTCTTATGGTATTTAATGCGCTTTGAAGTTCGCGGTGGGCACCTACGGGTGATGGTTTTTAACAAATTAGTCCTGAAATAATTTTCTTTAATTATACTTACTTTTATTTTACATTCAACTGTGTATTGCAGATTTTAAACAGTTGATTATAATTTTGTTTACATGTTTCCTTTTTCTTTTTATCAGTGAGATGTTTTAGAAATTTTATTTGTAATTTTTTTATTTTTTCTAAATGACTTTGTACACCCGTAGCTGCTCAGCCCATAACCTATTATTGACTCGACGAGAGCGTAATAAACGCAATACAAGGTTCCTCTGTCAAGCTTTCTTTTTAAATAATAAAATTGACATAAAACTGACCTCAACCTTGAACATACCATTTCTATGTGCTGCCGCCAAGACATGGTATTATCCACAACTAAGCCTAAATACTTATATTCGATAACCCATTCAATCTCCTTACAGTGACACTTGCTGTGGTCTTGGTGGTAACATTCAAAAGAGTGACCTATTATGTTTAGCGTCCTGTTATTATCGTACCTATTAATATATGGCGAACAAATATGCATGCATTTAGTTTTGCTTATATTTATAATTAAACCATTATTGTGTGCCCATTTGCAGATATTATCAAAATCAGTTTGTACATTTAGTATTGCATTATCCAGATTCCTGTCTGCGTACATAAGACAGGTGTCATCTGCATACATATACATGCTGCAATTTTTGACCACATTACACAAGCTATTTACATGCATCACATAGCCAATAGGTGGCCCTATTACTTTTAGATCATAATATTGGAATCAGCTGCTGGTAGATCGCAAGAAGGCTCATTTTCTTGAACTAAATCATCATAACTCTGATTTAAAATATTTTTGTAATACTGCAGTTCGCGATTATCTTCCCACTCTGCTCCATAATGTTTCTGTAGCAACTTTTTTACATCTTTAAGTTTTTCTTATTTATTAACTTAATTATTTGTTAACTTTCTGCTTTTTCCTGCACCCGCCGCAATTGATTTTCATTTTTGGCTCGTTTCCTAGCTCATCCTGCACGAGCAGATTGAATATTTTCTTCCATTACTTATTAAAACGATATAGAAAACACAAAAAACACGGATGCTATCAACAGTCGACTTACTAGGAAAATGAACAGATTCGCCATCATAGGAATTTTGAAATGGCGACATCTGATTGGTCGACTGTGACAGAGGCGGATTTGCTTTTGACAAATTTAGGATCGAAGCCGTTTTGCACGTGAATGCTTATTTTGCAGTGCTTTTTACAATGGATTGAAGTGGATTTGCATTTTGATGTTTCCGATATAATGTTGCTGCTTTCAAACGCTACAATTTGGTATAACCAGCTAAAAAAATTAAATTTTGGACTAATGCGCCTTTGCTTTTATACCCCTCATATATATATATATATATATAATGGCTTCTCCATTAAATTGTGTTTTTTGTAAATATTTTGATGTAAATTTAATACTGTTCACGGAAGAGACATTAAAAAAGTGTCAAGTGGTTTTAAAACATAGAAAAGAACATAACCTTAAAGGAGAATGCCCATTTAGTATGAAGAAATGTACTGACTTTAACATTTTTGTGTCTTGATAAAAATACCTTTATTTGATTATGTCATCTTAATAAATTACACGTACTAAGTTTAGTCAATGTTAATGGTAGGAAATAAGAGATTTTAAACAAAATTAATTAGTATTTAGGTTATAGTAAACTCACAGTAATATGGACTCTATGCAGGCGTATTAAAGTTGATTGGGTATGTAATGTCGATTTTTTAAGTTTCAAATTCATTTGACAGTCCCCAAACACCATGTAGTTTGTAATGTATTATAATCACAGAACACTGTTACTCCGGGCTGATTATAATAATTTTCTGATTCATTTGACAGTCCCCTTACGTCATCTAACTTGTTGTCATGGATATATTATACTATTACTGTTGCATCATAATTATGTATAATCGAACTAATGCAACCTATTGGCCCGAACGATCTTAAAATATTACTGATTGGCCCTTATCCAAACATAAATGGCCCAATGGTTTTCTTTTGTAAAACGGAAGTAAAGTTACTTATTAATTTCAGAAAATTATTCCCAATAAGGATTTTTTAGGAAATAAGGTAAAATACTTGAAATATTTTAATTAATTTTTTTGTCCAAAAATCATTGTGACACAATTATTTTTTTGAGAGTACTGGCTATGGGCATTCTCCTTTAAAGACATTGTTTTGCCAGGTGATTTATTTGAACGTGGTTTTCACAGACAATGTTATAAATCATTTACAGGGTTAAGTAAAAAATACTATTTACCAAAAAATTAATCAATCAACAAATCTACTTCCGAAGAAAACTCATCTAATATTGCAGAAAATTCATCTGTCGAATTCTCAACGACAGTTGAATTAGTAATACTGAGGTTAATACTGATGTAAATAATGCTCAACAAAGTCTTACTTGTATATACTGTGACCAAAAAACTAAAAAGCACAAGTTTAAAAGATTGGCGCTAATTTCGTCTGACCATGAAGTTTTTTTATCTAAAGTAAAAGAAGAAAATGAAAATCATACAGAGTTTATTGATAAAATTGTGAATTATTCCCATCCCCAAATATATTATCATAAAATCTGTCAATTAAATTTTTCTTATGAAGCCTCATCAAAGGAAAAAAACTACTAAAACTGATTGGCATGATCTTCGTGAACAACATCAAGCTGCTTTTGATGAAATGTGTTATTTTATCGAAGAAAATATAATTAAAAAAGGACGGTGTTACTTCTTGACTTATATTTTTCGGAGTTATATGGGATTATTAGAGGAAAGTCAAGAAAATAATGGTAAAGAGATTGGAGGGGATTTCAAACCACATATTTTAGAATCTAAAATAAAAAAAACAATTTGATAAGGAAATTTTTTTTTTTATTATTCACAATAAAACATTATTAGGACCGAAAAATTTAGAGGCTATTGATGAAAAATCATTTGAAATTTTAAAAGACGATGATATTTTACTTAAAGCTGCTTTGTTATTGAGAAAATCCGTCTTGCAAGCTGAGAAGAAAAAATTACCAGATAATGTAACTGCGAAAAATTTTGAGGAAGGAGAAATATCTTTACCGCAAAACCTACTGCAGTTTTAATTTTACTTTTTAAGACATTGTTGTATACCCACTTTCGAGCAAATAAATAAATTTGAATTTCGGCCAACATGCAGGCTACTACAACAATTTTTCCATAGCTGAATCAATCTTAACCGTCTTCACCGTTTTTCACTAGAGGTTGAGAAAAACTGCAAAAATTGTTGGCAATACAAAAAAATCCGTACGGCGAATCCGGACATATGTGCGAGGGTATCGGCATACGGAGCGTCCGGCGCGGACGATGCCGATATATGTGCGTTCAACTTTAGAATCATTTTGTTTAAATACAATGTCTTCGATTTGGCATTAAAATAATAAGATATTTATTGAATTATTTATCGCTTAGAAGTAGATATGTAATGTTTGGTTTACACGTAAACGGACTATTTAGTACGTAAGTTAAAATTTAGTACGAAAGTAAACAATTGATTTAGAATTCTTTCTATTTTTCTGTTAAGAAAGTGGGCGGGGCTTATTACTTAACATATTTGGACAGGCACTTTTTAGTTCATTTAGTAAAATGCAGAAGTTGTTAAGTAGGTTGTGAAGAATTGTATGAACTAAAGAGCTTTACTAAATACGTTTGGAAGCGCACTAAAATAAGTATATACCGGACTTAAGAAATAATACCTAGAACAAAAGTACACAAAGACGGCGTGTTTAAAAGCTGTGAATCATAAAAATATTTACAAATATTAATAATAGGTAACTTACAGGTTTCTTTCTTCTTCTTCTTTCTTTCTTGGCCGGCAACGCATCAGTGATGCCTTTGGTGTTGCTGATGTCCATGGGCGACGATAGCCACTTACCATCAGGTGGATCGTCAGCTCGTTTGCCGGCTATTTCCATAAAAAAAAATGGTTTTTTCCTTCCTTATCCTCCTTCACTCCTACCAACTCCTGCGACGTCGTCTTTTAATGACGTTTTCAAAATGTTTACCACCTTGTTCAATACACAATAACTAATGCACGGTTAAGTAATTGTCGTTTAAGTTTATTTAATACTACAGTACAGTGTCACTTTTCACGTCAAATGTAGCTATTATTCTATTTTTTAGATCCTCAGCGATAGTGGGATGTTTCAAATAAACACAGATAAAAAGTCTAGTGGCGACAAATCAGCTGACCTGTGTCACTGAACCAAACCTATCCAATCAGTAATACGGCCGGCGCGTGACTGTTTAATTTTTAATTTACTAAATCCTAGATCATAAAAGCCGCCGCGTCGTCGGCCGGGTCGTATACCGCCGGCCGGGAGTGACACCCTCGTTACGTCTCGCTCTCTCCGACTGTTTTTAAATATGCGGAAGAGAAAGAACGTAAGGAAGTGTGCAAATTGTCTTTATAATATTTTTTTCACCTATTGCGTTTGTCTGTAGTGTATTCCTGTTACGTCGTGCATTTGGCTGTGTGTGTGGCTGTGACTCAGTTAATGCTTAAAAAGACCCTATTGCACTGACTTAAGATTCATTTTTGTTTGTTTCGACTGTTTAAAGAATTGGGTGACGTCATTTACTTAATTTTAATTTATTTTTGGAATAAAAAATTACCTACATTAAAATAAAAGTGCGTGGGATCGATTCAGTAGCCGATTTTGTCTACCATACTCATGTCTCATGCGCGTAGATAATGCTCTCGCGATCCCACCCACAGAGATATTAAAATTAATTTAGGGGATGATTGGCCCCTTGGATCTGTCTGTCTTCTTGTCAAAGGTTTTAAAATAGTTGTCTGGAGAACATATATAAAAATGGAGCGTCAGAAAATACGTGAACTTAACTCATTATTCTGGCACCTTCAAGGTGTCTGTAAAGCAAAATGGCCCACGGAATGTCTCTGGGAGTATTGACAACTTATTTCTAACTATATTATCTAGAACATACGTGAAAATCAGCCATGAGAAATTACGTGAACTTAGTAATGATTTTTTGTACCTAGATCACCTGATACCTGGAAATTGGCCGTTTTTCCAAGCTAGCAAGTAGGCATACGATAATAGTACATACTAACACTACTCAATCGTCCACATTTCATCCGTCAGAAAATAAGTGATGTCTGGCGGCCCTGGGCTCTTAATCTATAAAATTAGTCAACCGTTAGATGTTTATTATGAATGCGAATAAATATTAAATAATATGCGAATAAATATTCGCAGCCATTTTGTATAGTCTGTGAACTTTATGATACTATAATCTGTAATGTCTATAGAGCAAGCAAGCTGTCTATCTCTTGTTTTACGACTGGCCATGGCGGCACGTTTTATTATATTTTCAAGAAGTGATTAAATAGTTTTCAAGTACAATTCGGCTACTTTATTATCATCATCCAGAAGGCCTGGATACACATTAAAAATGGCGACGAGCATAAAACAAAATTTCCAGTTAAAACAGTACGAAGATGGCGAGGACATCAGTTGTTTTCTCGCGCGGTTGTAGCAGTATTTTGAAGCGAATGGCGTTCCGAACGAAGCGAATGTTTCCACATTAATAATTAGTCGTGACGAAAAGGTGTACAAGACACTAAATAACATTTTGCACCCACATTTACCTGCAACCAAAACATTTAAGGAGCTGGAAACGGCATTGAAGTTGCGTTTTCAACCACTTGTTTCCCATTTTAGACAAATAATATCATTTGAGAAAATGAAGCAAGGGGAAGGCGAAACAGTTTCAGAGTGGTATGCAAGGATCCGAGAGGCGGCAGCGATGTGTGAATTTGGCACACATATGGAGGCGATAGTGCAAAACACTCTATTTTCAACTTGATTAAACACTAAACGGCTCCATAATTTATTGTATTTCTTACAAACTTGATTTATTCTTTAATAATAAAAAACATTAATCTTTTTTCAATAGATTCCAAGCACAACAGATATCAAAGTTGTCTCAGCGATATTGGATTTAATTTGTGTGATTTACTCATTCATTCATTACCTTCTCATTATATTTTAGGAGTCAGAACCAGTAACATAATATGTGCTCACACCTTTGAAGAGTTCTTGTGTAAATGATAATATTAACACATAAAGTCAGGTGATAGACGTATGTAATTTAATTTAGTTATAATATAATTTAGTTAACTAATTAATATCTTCATAGCAGAAACTATGCTTCCAGAAAATTAAAAAACTTTTTACCTTTCTTCAGAATATATGTGTAGAAAAAGATGAAGATATTTAAGCCCAATTTGTTCACGAATCTTCCTGAAGTACTTGGGTCTTAAATGCTCTCCACAATAGCTTCACGCCATTTCACCCTAGGTCCATACATTCTGATATAGACTGGCTGGTTCACTACAAACGATCGCGTTGGTCGGCGCTTGATTAATTCCTCCACCTATCATTCAGCTCTACTGGGTTCTATATCAGGATATAAACTAGAAATCGCCGTACGATATGTACGACCATATTTCAGCCGGTGTTTTATTTGTTGAAGTATTTGGCACAGTACGGAGCCAGTAAAGAACGTTTGTTTCTCACACCAAGAAGTGTTAGTCTACAAGTTTCTTAAGGTTATTTTTATTTTATTTATTTATTTATTTATTTATATAAACTTACCACTAACATTACAGGACACTTAACCTAATGCGTTAGTGGACCACATTCAATTATTTAAAGCTCAGCTTGGCCGTTAGTTGCGGGGTGATATGGCGGCGAGTACAAATGTCTAATAATTTTAGTACCCTGTTGTGAAGCGAAGCGGGGACTATGAAACTGTTGCTCCACCGTAAACATTTTTTACTGTGTGAAAGAGACTCCCTGTGAACCCAAAAATGTTGCAGTCTGGGTTTGAATCTGGGATCTGGGTTTGAATTAAGCCATCTGCGCAAGACCAGGAAAGTCTCTCTGTAGCACTGGATCTTTTTTATTTTCCTCAGCAATTGTACGTGAATTCAAATTCCAACCCGCAGGCTGCTCCTCTAGCACTCAACTTTATGTGTGGAGGTCGTAGGAGCTGCCCATCTGTTCAAATCATCCGCATTTAATAATAATTTACCCGCTCGATATCTTGTACTATTATTTTCCTTCCTTCACAGTTATTTTATTTATTTATTTATTTTTTATTTATTTATTATATAATTTTTACAGGCTTAGCAAACATTACAATTGCAATTATATAATTATATGCGCTCAGTTTCAACGACCATCTTAGCATGCGAATAGAAATTATATCTGGAATTGGCTTATTTAGATTAAATAATCGCACCAATGGCTTATGGTCTGTCGATATACAAAAGTGGCTTTCTGCTAAAAACTGTTGGAACTTAGTTAAGCCAAATATTATGGCTAAAGCTTCTTTATCTATTTGTCCATAACGCGAAGCCATCATTTAGTAGTTAGAAGCCATCGTTTAGTATGTTTCTGAATTTCAAAACGGTCACACTGTTTCTGAACGAATTATTCTGTCGCGACCCATGATACTCATAGCGGGGATTACCCCGTTTTGGTCGAGGCTACAATGCAGTGAAATTAAAACGTCAGACACAATTCGTTCGTTGCATTAGTACTTATTGGTAATTTTAATATGGTTGGCTTATATTACTTTATAACGCACTCAAATATCAGAGTTCAGAGGCTTCAGAGTTCAGATACAGAATACACAGTTAATGTGAGAAAAGTTATAAATAGTGAGAAAAAAGTGTGACGTACGTGGCTTCAAACCAACATATTAGTCAAGTACGTAACGTAGTACATCATTAATAGGTAGGTAATTGAAATAAGTTTTTTTTTCATACGAATGATTTTTTGTTGATCTCTTTACAGTTATCTTTATAATGCCGAAAGTAAAAACTTCAAAAATTAAAGATCACTTCGATAAAGTGGATGACTCGAGTGCGAAGTGCAAACTATGCATCAAAATATTGAAAATAGGAGGTGGGATATCAAATATGTTGTCCCACCTATCGAGACTTCATCCTCAAGTTGTCAACAGACCTGCCTTAGCAAAGTTTTTTTCAACCTAAGCCTTCTGTTAAATACATAAAAAAAATTGACGAAGGCTTAGCCTTGATGATAGCTTCAGACTTTCAACCGTTTTCAATTGTAGAAGACGCAGGATTTCGTCAATTTGTGGGTCTCCTTAATCCGAAATATACTATACCAACCAGACAAAAGTTACGAAACGAAATCATGCCCCAGCTTTACAATGTTGCCAAAGATAAACTGAAAGCAATTTTAAACAATGTAGACCATTTGTCTGTTACTACAGATCTGTGGACAAGTGCAAACCAGGAGTCATATATGTCAGTGACAGTACATTTATTTCACGACACGGCTTTGAAAATTTTCGTTTTTCAGACAAGAAACATAACCGGTTCACATACAGCCGAAAATCTTGCAGAAAATTTAAACACTGTCTTGGATGACTGGAATATTAAACACAAAGTCGTTGCGATAGTAACGGATAATGCGACAAACGTGATAAAAATGTGTGAACTACTACAAAAAAGGAACATGTCTTGTTTCGCACATACGATAAATTTGTTAGTTCAAGACTCCTTAACAGCTACTGCAGAGTTACAAATTATCATAGATAAATGCAAAGCTACCGTAAAATATTTTAAAAAATCTCAGCTCGCGATAGAGACTTTAAATACTGAAAAAATTGAAAGACTTCAGGAGAAACACCTTTGAAGTTGATCCAAAAAATACCGACCAGATGGAATAGCGTGATTTATATGCTGGAAAGAATATTAAAATTATCTGATTGCCTTGCTATAGTAACAAGAAAATTCAGACAGGCACCTCCTTTTATGACCCTTGAAGAGGAAGAAACAATAAAAGATGTAATAAACGTTTTAAGTATATTCGAGGAGGCGACGAAGCTGTTAAGTGGAGAAATGTATCCGACTAGCTCGCTTGTTATTCCCGTCATATGTGGTTTTTATGAAAACATTAACAAACTAGAAGTTTCATCTGAGATTGGAAGAGTGTTTTTTAACTAAAATCAAAGAAAACATGAAAAATCGTCTGTTATCCTATGAAAACAGGACAGTCAATAAAATTGCAACGTACCTGCATCCTCTATATCAGAAAGGTTTTCGTCAACAGGAAAATATTATGTCAGCGAAAGATCTTATTAGACATGAGCTTAATAATTACATGCAAGAAAACAGTTCTACAAATATTGAAACAATAGAATCAAATCTAAGTTCATCCAATGTAGAGAGTCCCACAACATCGAAATTACTAGATTTTTTACATGAAAGACAAAAACAAAATTCCTCTGCTGGAGTTCGCTCGGCTGGTGCTGTCAACATTCTTAGAATGTATTTAGAGACGGAGTACAAGCCAAACCAAAATATCGGACATTTTTGGTCATCCAATAAACATTTAGTAATCTTGAGTAATATACTTATTTAAAGATTTTAGGTTTAAAATAAATCTGAATTTGTTGTTAGGTTTTGGTACCAGGAAAATGTTGGATAGATATTGCCCCTCAACTTCTTGACAAGGGACTATAGCGCCAAGTGCTAGTAAATCATTTATAGATTTTTTAATTTCTAGTAATTCACTAAGTGTAAATTTACTTGTAGATACTCTGGTTTGAAAAGGCTGAGTATGAAATGGTATAGAGTACCCCTTAACCCAATCAAGTATGATTGAGTCCCTAGTTATTTTCATCCAACTGTCTTGGTAATTAGTTAAGTTGCCAGCATGTACCTGAGGTCCTAACGCCGTGGGCGTGCACGTTGGGAAGTCCTCGTTGGACGGTTTGGGGGTTGTCGACGAATATTTGGTTCGTTTGGTCTCTTCCCCTGGAACGACAGTTGTGTTGTGCGTTTTGGCCCCCCTCGCATGGTTGTTGTCGTTGTCCTTCGATGTCGAGGGGGACCACTCCAGTTTCCCGAGTTGTAAGAAGTGGAGGGTTTTGGTATAGGTTTCTTAATCTGTTGTCCAGATATTATTGAGTTGTTTTTAATTTTTTCGGATAAATTTTCCCCGAAAAGGAATTCATCCCTGGTTGTGCATTCTACCATTTTAAGGAAATTTTTGTCCAGCAGTGGGGACACCAAGTGTTTCCTCATCTTTGTATAATTGTAATGAAGAGAGATTAGCAATTTACTTCCATCACTTAAGTGGTTAAGAATTTTTGGAGTGTCCTCACTCTGGTCAAAGAGATGGGACATTGCATGTCCTATAGCTGTAAGTGCCATACCAAGTTGTTGCTGTTTTTCTTGCAACTGGCGATCCCTATTTTTAGCCACCTCTGTAAGGGCCACCTTTAGCTCAAGGTTAAGTTGTGGAGCCTCCAGTAATTTACAGTTGTTTGGTATCTTATATTTTTTTATTATGTTTGTTGAAATTAAACGATATTTGAAGAAAACTACGCGTTTTATTTTGTATAAGAATAAACAGAATATGATTTGTTACAGAGCAGATTTAAAAGTCAAAATCAAAAAAATATGGCGTCACATATTAGAGAACGTGTCAATTTAAAAAGAAAACTACAACACTCTCTCCAAATTGTAACGTTCTTCACCTTAATAATATAAGATTACAGTAGGTACATACACTCCTTAACTCCACATAGTAACAAAATCATCAATAGTTACACGGTAGGTACCTACATCATTTAAATCTGTAATACAATTACAATTGTTATAACATACCTACCTAATGCTCAATAAACTTATATTTTAACTAAACTAAATTTCCATCTACTTCACCAGTTAAAATTTTGTCAGAGTGACTTTTAGTGAAGCCAAATTTCTTCAAAACCGAATCGAATTTCTGATTCCAACATATTGGAGCTTGCTTCATGACATACAAGGACCTCTTAAGTTTACAAACAAACCCTTCAGGTACAACGAGACCTTCAAGTGGAGTCATTATGTTTTCTTCATATTTCCATAAAGAAATGCAGTTTTTACATCAAACTGCACCATTTTCAAATTATCCTGACACATTTTAGAAAACAATACTCTTACAGAGTCATACCTGGTCCACAATAGGTAAAAATGTCTCCTTGTAGTCGACTTCATATCTTTGTGAACATCCAAGAGTACAGAGTCTTGATTTGTAGATCGGGGCTGAAGAGTTCTTTATTTTGTGCGGAAGACCCACTTACAGCCAATTGTTCTCACTCCCACAGGTTCTTTTACCAACTCCCAGGTCTCATTCTCTCTGTGTGTTTTCAGCTCTTTTTGTATAGACTTTTCTCTTGTCTTTAGTGTGTCGAGCAGTTGATCTCCATCTTGACAAAGGTAAGTATTAGAATCATGTTTCATATTCCTACTTTTAGATGTAGTTGTTATATTTGAAGTCTCATTTATGTTTACTTCTCTTTCAGGTACATCATTAGAGAAGAAAAACTCATCATCAGATAGATTCACTGACATATCATGCTCACTATCCGGAGTATTTTGTATGTTTGAATTATCTGATGGCCTACTTCCATTTATTACATTACTATCATTGCTATTCACATTTTCTGTTAATGGAACCATTGTATATTTTCTCTGTATTGAATTTTCATAAAATTCAACATCTCTACTAATAAGTATTTTCCTTGTTTTAGGATCTAATAATCTGTAGCCCTTAGTTGTTTCGGAATAACCAACAAAAATCATTTTACTTGCCTTAGCATCCAGCTTTTGACATTTACTGTTGGGTATATAAGCCATAACCTCGGATCCAAAAATTCTCAGGTGTTTCAAATTAGGCTTCTTCCCGGACCATAGTTCTTCAGGGGTAACGTATGAAATAGATCTTGTTGGACATCTATTTGTTATATAAGCCGCTGCTGCTACTGCTTCCGCCCAATAGGATTTCTGCAAATTAGCATTGAGTAACATACAACGAGCTCTCTCCATCAATATGCGGTTCATACGCTCCGCTAACCCGTTTTGTTGTGGGGTATATGGATTGGAAGTTTCATGTATAATGCCTGCATTTTTAATGTATTCCCTAAATTCGTTACTAAAATACTCTCTAACATTATCAGTTCTTATTCTCTTTATTTTCAGATCCAGTTGATTTTCAACCAATACTTTGAATTGTTTGAATTTACTAAAGACTTCAGACTTGTTACTAAGAAAATAAACAAATACTTTCCTGGTGTTATCATCCACAAAAGTAAGGATGTATTGTGCCCCTCCTACTGACTTTACTTCCAAAGGTCCACAAACGTCAGAATGTACAAGTTCTAGAGGCTTCTTTGCTCGGGAGCCTTCTTTCGGAAATGGGAGTCGGAACTGTTTACCTTCTTGACAGTATTCACACACCACTTTTGACTTGTTTTCATTGAGCTTGATCCCGTCTGTGCATTTGGGAAGTTTATTCATATCAGATAAGTTGAGGTGGGCCATTCTTTGATGCCATATGTAGCTGTCACTTTCTTCATCTGTATCACACCTATAGGCTGGTATTTTATTTATGTTTAGGCGATACATATTATTTATTAACTGACAAGCCGCAACTTCTTCTTTTGAATTGTTGAGTATTTTACAGCCATTCTTGTCAAACTGTACGGAACACCCCTTCTTTATGAGTTGATTAACGGAGAGAAAATTTCTTGCTAACTCAGGTACATATAACACATTAGTTACTTGTATAGTTTCGTTTTTTCCATTGCTTTGAATTACTGACAGGTTAACTTTACCACAGCTTTTCACAGTGAGCATTTTATCGTCTGCGATACGGATGCTTGTAATCGGTGCTGGTGATTCATCATAAAGCCAGTCCTGCTTCATGGTCATGTGCATGGATGCTCCTGAATCAATAAACCAACTATTACTATCACTTACTGTTGACATTGCTGAGAATACTGCGACATATCCAGTTTCTTTTCCTGTCTCTTTATTGTTAACCTTTTTTTTCAGTTCTGCAATACTTGCTTAAGTGACCATACTTATTACATTTAAAGCAACGGGGGCCTTTGTTAAACTTTGTTGTATTTTCTGGGCCTCTTTGCTTCATTTTACCACTTTTTCCAGCATACAATGCCACTGACTCGGAGCCCTTTATTTCTTGCAGGAGCTTAGTCTTTACGGAATCTGCTGTTATCGGCACACCGGAACTTTCAAGGGCCATTATCATGGGTTTATATACTTCGGGTAAACCAGCAAGAAGTAATGTACCCAACCATTCATCATTGACCTCAAACGAAATATTTCGTAGTTTATGCGCCGTAGTCATTATTCTGTTTATGTAGTCTTCTATATTTTGGCAGTTATATAAAGTAGTCGTTATCAAGTCTTTCAGTAGACCCACACGGCGTGTTAGCCCTTTATCATCGAACGCTTTTTGTAAATTAGTCCAAACCTCTTTTGCAGTCTTCGCTTCTTGAACGTGTATATAATTTACAGAATCAATCAATAATATTATTTTTGTTTTTGCTTTTAGGTCAAGCTTCGGATCAATATCTTTACCATTATTTTCAATACAGCACCATAGTTCCTCATGCTGCAAATAAGTTTGTACTGCAAATCTCCATGTATTGTAATTCTCGCGTCCAATCAGTTTTTCTATGAGGGTCATAGCATTTGAAGACATAGTGAAAAACTTGGTTTCTTTTGTTTTACACAATGACACCACGTTGAGCTTAGATCGTATCACTTTTACAATGACCGGCGAACTAATCTCAAATATATCACTGCCTACTACTTTTCCTATCAGATTACAGATCTGGGCCCATAACCTGTTGAAATTAAACGATATTTGAAGAAAACTACGCGTTTTATTTTGTATAAGAATAAACAGAATATGATTTGTTACAGAGCAGATTTAAAAGTCAAAATCAAAAAAATATGGCGTCACATATTAGAGAACGTGTCAATTTAAAAAGAAAACTACAACATCTTGTATTTGTTTTTCTTCTGTTCCCTCTTGTAGAACTGATATCCATCTGGAGCTAAGAATATACAGGGTATCCCAAAAGGAGTTGCTGAAACTAATAGTTTTTTTTAGCGTTTGCATTTTTTCAAAAAACATTTATATCTTTTGAAAGAAAAAAAGTGGAGGTTTTATTTGAGTACAGGTGAAGTAAAAACGGATACTTTTGTATAGAGATACTTTATTGATTACAAAAAGTGAAACATTTACAGAGGTCAGTGGTAAATATTTTCATCAGAGTCTGCACAAAATTCAATTCTGTTACGAAAACTATTAAAAACTTTTTCGAAAATCTCGCTCGTGATGCCATTTACGGTTGTCTTAATCGCACGCGTCAAATCATCTACAGTTTGAGGATTCCCAGCATAGCATTGATCTTTGATGTAACCCCAAAGGAAAAAATCACAGGGGTTCAAATCCGGTGAATATGGCGGCCATTCTAGTCCCCCTTGTGCAAATTTAGGATACCCGAGACCGATGACTCGAGTATCATAAACTTTATGGAGTGCCTCAAAAACCTCCTGGGTCCGATGTGGTGCCGCTCCGTCTTGCATAAAGTAAAAATTTTTCACTTTTTTTTTTCTTTGCATATGGAAAGAATTTAGTTTCCAGAAGATTCTTGTAAGTCTCGCCAGTGACCGTCGATTCAAGAAATTGGAGATAAATTCCTTTTATCGACATTGCTGCCCATGCTGCAACTTTCTGAGGGTGCAAAGGTTTCGATATGGAAACATTTGGATTTTCTGATCCCCAAAATCTATAATTTTGTTTGTTAACATATCCATTCAAATAAAAATGTGCTATCATCTGTAAAAATAATCAATTTCTCATCAAGTTCTCTGTCTTCAAACATTCCAGTTATTGTTTCGCAAAATTCAACGCGTTGTTCCATAGAACGTTCGGATAACAGCTGATGAGAACGTATTTTATACGGATGCATGATCAAAAAATGTTTTAAATTTCTATGTAGTGATGTTTTAGATATTTTCAATTCTTGAGCAGCTTTCCGAATTGTTGCATTTGGATTAACCTTGAAATAGTCCTTAACTTTCTCGACATTTTCATCTGTGGTCACTGATACGGGTCGGCCTGATGTATCGTGTCTACGGTCTTCCAGGGTTCCATATTTGATAAAATTATCGATAACTCTGTAAAAAAATATAATAAAGAAACGATTGAGTTACGAGAAAATGTAAAAAAGTGCCTTGCCACTGGCCGACGCAATACATGTACATAATTGCGAAAAATGTTCTCACCTTTTAAGAGTGTTTTCGCTCGCTACTCTATGCGTTCTATACTTAGTATGAAATTCTCTATAAGCAGCACTATACACTTTTCCTCTAGAATAGAATATAAACTTTCTAATAGAATATAAACTCAATAATATAAACTTTTTCTTCCGTCGTAAGGTCATTCATCTTGACTCAAACGTTGTTGCTTCTAAAAAGGCTAAAATGAAAATTCAGGCTGTCAGGTATGCTAACGTCCAAAGTACAGTTACTATTAAAATTTTAAGGGGAAAAATATACAGTTTAGTTTCAGCAACTACTTTTGGGACACCCTGTACTTTATTTCTGTCCCATATTTTTCTTCCAGGGGTTGTTCCTGTCCGAGTGCTTCAACTATGTGTGGTGGCACATTATTCAATAATGTCTAAAATAAGATGCATCTTAAAATAATTTGAGCAGGTATTAGCGTGAAGACATATCAATACACACCACAACTGTTGGTGGTTGATTTTATAGGGCATGGTACTATAATAGCTTTAAGCATATTAAAATAAATCTTGCACATGTATCTCGTACATGGGTTGTTTCACCAATTTCAGTATCTCGTACCAAAAATTGGCCTTCGTGCATATGTATCACGTACCTGCACGGGATAGTATAATGATAGCCTGATTAGTAATAAAGACATGAAGGTATCTCGTACCCAGTGTTTATTTTCGTTTCACGAAAACATTGTGTAACGTCCTTGCATACATTAATAGTAGGTTTCTTTTGTTATTAGCTGAAAAAGAAGTTAAGGTTATAGGTATCTACTTACCATAGTCAATGTTCATATTTTCTGAATCCGAAGTATTCGGAGTATTCCGCAGAGGCCTGCGTTCTCCTGAAGAGCTCAGAGAGCTCGTAGAATGTTCTCGTCGGTTTAAACTTTGCTGTTTTTTATATTTCAGTACCTTTTTTTCGTATTTTCTTATTCTTCTTTCTATTTTATCTTTGTGACGAGGCATTATGCACTGAGTAAACACTTTTTAACTTTAAATTCTTATGAGGTACGCAGTTACGCACGCGTCCATGAAGCGCGAAAACGAAAAGTGACATTGCAGATTATGTGTTGACAGTGACAGGTGTTATGATGCGTTCAAGTTGTTGTTTTTAGAAGAACTCTAAAAGCGCGTCCAGTGAATCGTGGAACGATTACTACAATGTTATAAATTATCCAAAGGATGAGGTGTGAAATAAAATTAAGGTAACATTTAATCCTTAAAATATTTGTCTCTTGTATTTTTGTATACCTAATGTGTGTCTTGTTGGTTATCCATAAATAAATAAATAAATAAATAAAATAAAAATAAAAATGCAGTGAAAATCTGATCATATAACAAGTACACCTTTGTTTTTACTGTCTGCGTTTCTTTATTCAAATCTGTGATTATTGGTATCGCAAATCGAAGTAATTCCAAGTATAACTCGGTTGTAGGCAGTGATATTATAAGTAAAGAAGAGGTAGATATGCCACTAGCGCGCCGAAGATGAAGATCGTAAAAGAGGTCAATTGACCTCTGATTGCTCGTAGTTGCTCTCTCAATACAAGACGATATGCACGCTCTGTCAATGCAAGACGATATGTTGTCAGAAGTGCTTGAGATTTGACATACAACGTTAAAATGCCTTCGTGTATTATTGTAGTGTGATTGGTGTAGTGAAACAAAAGATAAACGTGTGTGTGTGTGTTGTAGTTATTTTCGGAACAGCTTTTTTGGTTGATTTGTAAGGGCATGATGTATTTATATTTTTTTAAACATCATTGGTTGTAGGTTTCGTAGCTTTCGTTTTGCTTGAACAGAAAGAAGACGATCTGTGAAAACTGCTGATTGAAAATACAACTTGATAGATGGAAGTATCTCTAACAATCTTTTCACAACCTCGTCAAAGACCACCATCTAGTTTGTAAAAATAATCTGAGTTATTCTCAAGTCCTGCCTAAAGAAGTTTTATTTCAACAAAGTGGAGATGGAGAGACATACATACATACAAAATACATAAAGATGTATTGTTTTATAAGAAGACTAATGGTGTGAGCACCAAACAAAAATAATGCATACATTATGAATTTAATGAGCTTGGAGACACTCCACGCACAATAAAACAATTAAAATTAAAATACTATAATAAAACTCAAAGGGCAAATTTTCTGTACATTGAATATTTTTATATTATTGATTGAATCAGTCAAATAATCATGGTAAGACGTTATTCAGGGTGTCCCATAAGTGGCTCAACCGTAGAAGGCTGATAGCTTAAAAGTGGGTCCTACCATATGTCAAAAAATGACCTTAGTAAAAGTATGGTGGTTGGCTTGTATGTGTAGTAATGACAGTCCAACGTACACAAAGAAGAGAAAAGTTTATTGGCACGGTAGACACAAGAGATAGTTCATACACACAGTAAGAAAGCCAGAAACTATAGAATTTAGAGAATGAGTAGAAATAAAGACAGATAGTAAATACGGCGTTAAATTACGATTACGTTCGCGAAATAAACAAGCGCAAGCGCAAGTGCTTGTGCAAGCGCTCCACGAGCCCGTATCGCTGTTACGTACGCCCCTTCATACTAACACAAACTAGCATAAGTTATTAATTATCTTTATTGTTTACTAACCCTTAGACCGATAAGCATAGTCAATAAGCCAATTGTTAACTAGCGTAAATTACTAATCACATTCATTATTATCTACCAACCTTTAGACCCATAAGACTAGTCAGTAAGTAAATTGTTAATTATAATGTAAATATCATAATTGTAAACCAAACATCCCTCTTCACCCTCTTCCCGTCACCCAGTCATTATCTCCTCCTTTCTCGAACCATATAAATACCCTGCATTCCCAAACCTGACACATTCCATCTCCGATCCTACTACTTCAAACGTGTCTCTGTTCTTATTCAAAGTTCTATTTTTATATTACTCTCTCAGTCTTTATACTAAAAGTTATATTTCTATATTAGTTTAATAAAGTTATTGTTAATTTTTAAAAATACAATTTTATTCACGACCACGTAACAAATTTGGCGCAGTCGGTAGGATAATCACAAGAAGACGAACACAAACGTGTGAATAAGAAGAAACTCGTCGCACGGTAGCTGCAGGCTTTCGAACGTGTTCGCCGAACGTGATGCTCCTGTATTTCATGTTACTGTGGTAAGTGGCTTAAATTGTCTGCTCAGTTCCATATATCCCACTGCATCTTATCATATTTTTGTATATTTTATTATTGTATATCGTATCTATCTATGTCTCTAGCTATAAAACACGAACCATCCTCAGAATCCACACATCCCATTTTATTAAAAACACAAAACACAAACATGTCTCTCGACTTAAACACGCTACTTAAACTCATACCTACGTTCGACACAACTCATCCAGAATAAGTTTACAGATTCATTAGGTCATGCGATTCTGCATTTAAACTTTCAAGTAAAAATGAAGAGTCAATTTTACTAGTTTATGCCCTAAATAATATCACAGGGACGGGCGCTTCTGACGTCCACTGTAAACAACACGCTTGTTGGGACGACCTTAAGTCGTATCTAATAGAAAAATTTTCTAACGTTAAAACCATCTCTCACTTGAATCTGGAACTCCAATCCATGTTCCAAAAACCTGGCGAAGGCCTGACCGATTATTTTCATAGAGTAGATTTGTGCCGAAGCAAAATCATAGAAAAATTAAACACTGAAATAAATGATAACACCCTAATAGGTCGAATAACTACTACCGAAGAGACTGCTTTAAGTGTTTTTATTAACGGACTCTCTTCAGAAATAGGTGTGATGCTTCGAACGAAAGGTTTTGTGAGCCTTGCCGAAGCGGGGCGATTTGCAATGCAGGAGGACAAAATAAGGTCCATGAATATTGCTAGACAGGCTTTATTTAAATCTAACACCACTAGCAAAATTCAAGCTGTACAAAGAAATAATAATAATATTATACCCTCTACCTTCCGCTCTAATTCAAACACTTCTCTTTCAAACGCAAAAATATGTAACTATTGTAAAAATATAGGTCACACAATTTCCGAATGTCGCAAAAGAGCGTATAATAATATGCGTAGTAATCAAATTCCCCCTCCAATGCGTGCTATGCCAAATCCTCCCACACGTCCACCAATTCAACGTGCTTTACCAGCACCCTCATCACGAGTAAGTCATTTAAACTCAAAAGCGACCAACGAGGCGAGCAGCTCTTTGGAAATCGCTTCAGCCCCCTGCTCAGCGATCCCAACAATAACATCGATTCCGAATATAGAGAACCTCCAACTCGAATGGTAAACAAACATTCACCCTCGTTAGAGCCAAAGCATAGTCGCAGCTCATTTAACCCAGTCCATCGGCGACAAACAATAGCTGCTACTAATGAGCCAGATGCGTCACCAGTCTACCGGAGACAAAACAAAGACGCAGCTACACAAACTGACTCTAACGCATTTCATAATACTCCTATATCCTATAACACTGAATCTCCAATTCCATTTCAATCGGTAACTTACGAACAGGGTAATCAGCCCCAAAATCCAAGTACCGATACTACCAGTTCCAAAATTTCTAACTCAATCAAACCTACTATTTCTACCAAATCTACTATTTCTACCAAGTCTACAATTTCTTCCAATCCTACTATTTCTAACAACGTTTCTATACCCACTGAATCTACTATATCTCCTGACCCTACTAATTCTACTAAGCCTGCCATTTCTACTAAATCTCGTAAAGTCAGTAAACGTAAGTGTTCCAAATCAAAACCTAACATTAAGTCCTATGCTATTTCTTCTTTAAACGATATTCCTCCTGAAAACTTACTTCATTGCACTTTCCAAGTAGAAAACCATCCTGTTACACTTCTCATCGACACTGGTGCAGGAATCTCTATTATAAGACGTGATAAAATAGGTACAGCTCAGATAAATAACTCTGACATTGTTTCTATAATAGGCGTTTCAAGCACACAAACATCGACAAACAGTTATGGTTCCACAGAAATCTCATTAGATAACTTCCCTAAATTCAAATTCCATGTAGCTAATCTTAATATAAAAGCAGACGGTATTCTCGGAAATGATTTCATGACCAAATTCAATGTTAATATTTATGTACAATCGAAAACAATGCGCATTCACGATAAAACCTACAAACTTCACTATCTTAACGAGCTCATTCCCAATAACCAGATTACTAGTCCAGGTAAACAATTTCTCGCTAATAGATCCGAAACAGTAATTAAATGTAAAACTAATACTATTTACTCCGGAACAGCATTAGTTGAAAAACAAATATTAGATAATGATGTAGTTATTCCCAACGCATTAGTTAATGTCGTAAATAATTCATTTTCTATCACTTGTGTTAACACTTCCAAATACGATAAGCTAATTACTACCCCTGTTATTAATGTAGACCCTTGTGATTATGATAAGTATGTTGAAACAAACGGCAAACATGGCCAACCCATCTCGATAAATAATTTGAACACTTTAGATAGACAAAACAAAGTTATGCAGTTGATAAGAAAGGAACACCTAAACACTGAAGAATCGGAATCATTAGATAAAATAATTTCCGAATACACCGACATATTTTTCATCGAAGGCAATTCTCTCACTTTTAGCAATCACACTAAACACCGGATCCCAACAACTTCAAATACTCCACGAAAATGAAGTCAAGACTCAAGTCCAGAAAATGCTAGAACAAAACATCATTCAACCTAGTACATCCCCTTGGAGTAGTCCCATCTGGGTAGTGCCCAAAAAACTAGATGCTTCTGGAAAACAGAAATGGCGCTTAGTCATAGACTACCGCAAACTAAATGATATCACTGTAGGTGACAGCTATCCACTTCCAAATATAACTGACATTTTAGACAAATTAGGACACTCACAATACTTCACCACACTAGATCTTGCTTCAGGATTTCACCAACTTGAAGTTGAGCCAGAAGATGTACCTAAAACAGCATTCAGCACACCTTATGGTCATTATGAATACAAAAGAATGCCATTTGGTTTAAAGAACGCACCTAGTACATTCCATCTCCAATCCTACTACTTCAAACGTGTCTCTATTTTTATTCAAAATTCTATTAGTTTAATACAATTGTCTCTCTCTGTTTTAATATTCCAAGTTATATTTTACATTAGTGTAATAAAGTTATTGTTAATTTTTAAAAAAGACAATTTTAATTGCGACCACGTAACAGTCGTATATAAACAGACTCTTAAGAAATCCCAATGGAGGAGAAAATAGAAAATATGAAGAGATCAAAAATCAAAGTTTCAAGCCTGCTCACAACATTTCTATTCAAAGAAGCAATAAATAGTGATATGTCGAACTCAAAAGATTTAGTGGGGATAAACAAAGATCTAGGATCAGTGAGCTTTCTGTACTTATACACAAACCCTCCACCAATGGGTTATGGCACACCAGCTCCAAAAGTTGCAGAAACAGTCAATAGAACCAGAGACTTCAACAAAAAAGAGGACAAGACCCCCATATACATCTTTGGCATACCCATTGAACAACTGCATTGGGAGTCAGAAAACGAGTACCCATTTGACTCAATAACAAGCAATTGGCATCCAGGCGAATTTGGTAAGATGCTCCAAATATACCTAGCTAATCATCAAAGCATAATAGACAGTGTTGTCAATTCCACAATGGAAAAGATGATGTCTCAAAATTCTGATGTCCTAACGAAGGGAAGACAGACATGGGATCCAATTCTCCAAAGAAGTGTACCCAGCTCAGTCGCATATAATAGAATGCTAAAACTATTTAAGGACAACTTACAAGTAGTGTGCTCCAACAACCTAGAATGGATACAATGCTTTTTTAAGTGCATGAGCTTGCCCAGACTTAAAACACTAGAGATGTCAACAACATCCTCATTGAAAAGAAAATACAACAGTTCAGAGAAGCAGTACATGGATGTTGATGTAGACACCCCAAAAGTTGTGGTGAAAGTAATAGAAGGTAATGAAGAAGTCTTTAAGTACATGCTTGATTTGGCAAGATCTTTTTGTTCATATATAAAACATGGTGAAAGAGGCAAAAAAGAAAGAAGAGCAATAGCTTCTGCTAATCCCATATTGAGAATGTTTCTACACATAATTGAAAGCTTTCATTTAGAATTGGCTAAGCATGTTCCTGGATCCACAATTTCCATAGGAGGAGATCAAAAGAGAAAGAAAATGATAGCAGAAATGAGTTCGGGATCTTTAGGATTGCCTGATGAAAGATCACTCCAAGCAACTCAGGATGCTTCCAAATGGAATGAATGTGTGAACCCCTCCACTTTTGCCATGATGCATCATGTCTTCTTTTGTAAGAAAATAAGGGAAAAACTCTCATTGCCAGCTCCATCTGAACAGGCGTCTTTGTTCGGGAAAATAGCATGTGTGGGCAATTTCATAATGTCAATGAAAATGATAACATTGGGAGATGGAGTGATGGTCCAGAATGAAAGAGAATACTCAAGAATAAAATGGAAAAGAGAATATATAAACAACATGGGAGAGCAAACTCAAAAGTGGTACAAGGAAATAGAAAAATTCCAGTATGGTGACAATTACGTCCTGTCCTCAGGTGGAATGTTAATGGGAATGCTGAATGCTGCATCAACCACTTTGGGTTTAATACCCGTAATGTATGGGATAGATCCTGGAAAAGCAAAAGTCACTACACTCCGATCATCTGATGATAGTATGTCTTTATTTGTTGCTGGAACAACTCAAGATTTGTTAAATGCTATTGAGATAGATAGGAGGGCTCTGAAGCTAATCGGAGTTAATACGAGCACTGAGAAAACCTGGTTTTTTAAGAGAGGATATGGTGAATTTACTTCTTGGTACTGTGATGGGCCATTCCTATCCCAATACGGAGTTGAGACCTCTACAATACGACCTCAAGGAAAGAACCCCTATGATGATTGCCACACCATTGCAAAAAGCACCGCTGTAGGCCTGCAACAGATGTCTATAAACAACTTTGGAGCAGAGAGTAAGATCCGAATAGGAATTGACAACGTTAGAAGACTCTACAGGTTGCAGGTTTCCCCCAATAAGAGAAGGATGATATCAGGAAATGTCTTGTTGATAGCAGACGGCGGACTCAACCTTTGGGACACTTCTAACTGCCATTTGGATGAAATATGTATGAAGAGACACATAGCTAAGAGTAATGAGGAGAAGAGTTATCTAAATAAGATACTGAACCCCCAAAATCCCTTCTCTGCTGAACCTGAGGAAGAGATAAGCTATAGTAGAGACCAGGGGTGCCTTGTATCAATAGAAACAGATACGCCAAGGAATGTATTTTCTTATGTACGGAAGACCAATCGAACAATAAGGAATTCCTTAATGAAGAGTAGTTTTGAAACTGAAAAAACGAACGCTTCTGCTTTGAAAATATCAAGATTACTGGATCCCGCTCTTTACTTGCGAATTCCCAACATCAAAACTCCCTTGAATGAATATTTAATTGCTCAGATGGAACTGCAGAGATCTTGTGTAAACTTGGACCCTGCTGAGTCTGCTGAATATGATCAGGCTCTTAATTTTCTCAAATTTTGTTACGTACGCCCCTTCATACTAACACAAACTAGCATAAGTTATTAATTATCTTTATTATTTACTAACCCTTAGACCGATAAGCACAGTGTCAACTGTTAACTAGCCTAAATTACTAATCACATTCATTATTATCTACTAACCTTTAGACCCATAAGACTAGTCAATAAGTAAACTGTTAATTATAATGTAAATAGCATAATTGTAAACCAAACATCCCTCTTCACCCTCTTCCCGTCACTCAATCATTATCTCCTCCTTTCTCGAACCATATAAATACCCTGCATTCCCAAACCTAAAACATTCCATCTCCAATCCTACTACTTCAAACGTGTCTCTATTTTTATTCAAAATTCTATTAGTTTAATACAATTGTCTCTCTCTGTTTTAATATTCCAAGTTATATTTTACATTAGTGTAATAAAGTTATTGTTAATTTTTAAAAAAGACAATTTTAATTGCGACCACGTAACAAATTTGGCGTGTTACGTACGCCCCTTCATACTAACACAAACTAGCATAAGTTATTAATTATCTTTATTGTTTACTAACCCTTAGACCGATAAGCATAGTCAATAAGCCAATTGTTAACTAGCGTAAATTACTAATCACATTCATTATTATCTACTAACCTTTAGACCCATAAGACTAGTCAGTAAGTAAATTGTTAATTATAATGTAAATATCATAATTGTAAACCAAACATCCCTCTTCACCCTCTTCCCGTCACCCAGTCATTATCTCCTCCTTTCTCGAACCATATAAATACCCTGCATTCCCAAACCTGACACATTCCATCTCCGATCCTACTACTTCAAACGTGTCTCTGTTCTTATTCAAAGTTCTATTTTTATATTAGTTTAATACAATTGTCTCTCTCAGTCTTTATACTAAAAGTTATATTTCTATATTAGTTTAATAAAGTTATTGTTAATTTTTAAAAATACAAGGTTCGAGAAAGGAGGAGATAATGACTGGGTGACGGGAAGAGGGTGAAGAGGGATGTTTGGTTTACAATTATGATATTTACATTATAATTAACAATTTACTTACTGACTAGTCTTATGGGTCTAAAGGTTAGTAGATAATAATGAATGTGATTAGTAATTTACGCTAGTTAACAATTGGCTTATTGACTATGCTTATCGGTCTAAGGGTTAGTAAACAATAAAGATAATTAATAACTTATGCTAGTTTGTGTTAGTATGAAGGGGCGTACGTAACATCGCTTCATTAAGACGATGTGGCATGCTGTAAATCAAATTTCTAATACGGTTTTGGTCTATGTTTGACTAGGGATGAAACGATACCATCTGAGTATCGATACTTTTACTCGATACGGTATCCGTCATGAGGTATCGATACCTAGTCGGTATCGAATGAAAAGTATCGATACTTGTATCGAAGTTTTTTTTATTTGAATAGGAAATATTAGATTAAGAGGCAAATAAGAACAGCAGTGTAAGTACATGGTAAGGTCTTAGTATTTATTAAAAGAAAATACAAAAAAATAAAAAAAATTCAAGAAAAAAAGTCAATTTTCGAAGCGCTTCCTAAAAACAATAACTTTTCTAGATGTTTTCCAGTTAAACGATTTCTGGAAGCAGTCACTGTCGCGCCAGCCTTAGAATACAACCTCTCACAAGGTACAGAGGTGCCAAATACATTCTCGCCTGTCTATATAGTGATGGAAAAACTTGTTCCTTATCTTCCCATTCTTCCAATGGATTGGAGATCAGCTTTGGAGTTAGCACGTAGTCGCTTTTGGCCAACTGCTAGCTCTTTGTGGTGAAGCCAAAAATCGAAATGTTCATTGGGGGTTTCCTCCTCTGATCCACTAGTGGAAGTCGTCGTATCCTCCTTAATAATGTTTCTCAATTTTTGTATGACCCTGCCACATGCACTTGGATTTTAAAAATGTAGATTTTTAAAGCGCGGGTCTAAAATGGTTCCCAGCGCTGCGAATGTATTATATTCAATATGACATTTGAACATTTGATATTCAAACAGTTTGACCATTCTTCTACTAGCGCACTTCTTAACTCACGTAAGTTAGGTACAGCTGGAGAGCGTTGTCTAACGCATCTCCCGAGCTCGTCCCACAAATGCTCTATGGGATTTAAGTCTGGGCTGCGAGCTGGCCACTCCATGCCGATGATACCGACGTTTTGAATATACGCGTTGACCAGCATGCTCATTTAAAATCTCCTCTACATATCTGGGAGCTGTCAGAGAACCGTTTTCTATAATCGCTAACTCCGTACGATTCTCTGAAGATATCCCAGCCCAAACTTACTTTTTCTTAATTTTTTTTTTATTATTTTTTAATAAAAGGTTTTTGCTTAAAATTATTTTCCGTTAAATTAAAGATCTAATAAATATTTAAAATAATGATTATTTTCCGATATATCAACCTTTTAAAGAGATTTCAAATTACCTCAGACTTACTTGAAAAATATTGTTTATTTAATAAATATATTATTTACTGTTTTTAATAGTAAATGATCAGGAAGACTAGTACCTTATTGTTTTAATATTATTTTTATAATGCAGGCAAATAGGAATCCTTTTAACAAATAAAATAAGGTATAGCACGTAAAAAGAAATAGCTAAAACAAACAAAGTGATGAGGGGGTAAGCGAACAAAAGGCACCAGCGGGCCTATTATGAACTTTAAAGAAACCATGCTTTTTACAGGCAATCCTTAAACCAGAAAACCTTCCACATTTCACTGGTTTCTCCTGCGGCATCTTCTTGAGATTGATTAAACTTTAAATGCAAGTTCCTACGCAGTACCAGTATATATCTTATTATTACATATACTTTTTATTCCAAGTAAGACGAGACAAAAACGAAAGAACCATTTTGTACTTCTCTACGACTCACATATTTTGGTGACACTAGAGCTGGCAGTTTTCTTGCTCAGCGTGTTAGTATTGCCATACAGCGAGGGAATGCTGCCAGCATCTTAGGTACTGTGCCGCAGGGGCCTAGTTATATATGTCGGAGATCATAAAATGGAACGTCAAGCCGGACCAGCACTTCAATTCACGTAACTTTAAGACGCATCGATTAAGTTGCAGTGACGCTGCAATGAAGTTGCGGTGACGCTGCAATCATGTTGAAGTTTAGCGTCTAAACCGTATTCTCGTAATTTTTGAACTGCGCGTCAACTGCCACGCATCCTGCGCGCCTGCCAAACTTTTCTTCGACTATTTAGTACTCTGTGTTTGTGTTGTCATATGAGAAAACAAATAAAATTATTCATTAATCTAATACAATTTATTATGTTACCATTAAAAAACGTTGAAGAATATTTACTTATTATCCCAATAAGGATTTTAATGATATTTCTTATAAAAAAAGTAAAAATGTGTGCTTCAGTTCACAAAAAACGTCATATGTTATTTCAATATGGCAGAATGAAGGTCTTCACTTTGCCTCGTAAGTCATAACGAAATTAGTAAAAAAAATCTTGACACGCATCAACAGAATACATTTTTGTGACGTGAGCGTTTTTACAAGCGCTCGCGTGACGTGAGCGTGTTTGACAGCGCTCACGAAAGCTAAGAGAATACGAAAAGTGTCATTTTGATCGGAACGTAACTGCAACTGCACTGCAATCGAACTTGTCAAATTACGTGAATTAGACTGCAGGCTTAGGTGTATTCGGATTGTGAAGATGGCAACACTATGCGAATTGACTACTGTCATTACTGTCATTTTGGACACGCGGTGGCGTGGCGGGAGAACCGAGGAAAGCTATTGACTTGCCAGCGACGAGCGGACACTTCGGAATTAGCCTTCGAGCTGAACGGACACCTAGAGAGAAGAATATCGTTACTTCGGTGACAGCTTTCAAGTTGAGTGGACGCCTGCAGTGGAGCGTAGTTACTTTGAAGACGGAGCGTGACGTGTGAATTGCTCGGTTGTCGGTGTAAACAATATTTGGAATCGGATATCAGATTGACGAGTAACAGAATCAGACGATTATGGGAGGCATGGGGTGACTGTGAGGGGTGTATGGGAGGTCACTAGGCCGTCGGGCCATATTTATTGGTTGTTACTCGGATAATTGAAGATAATCAGTACTAATCGCGTATTTAATTATAACCAGTGTAAGACCTTTGTCAAAATGAGTTTCTGACTAAAGTGATGTAAACGCCCACTGTTGTTATTATTTCCCGAACCACCACCCAACCAGTCATTTATTTGCGACATATACATTTATTTTAATTAATTTTACTTTTAAGTATTTATTTTTATTTTATGTAGTGTTATGTAGCGGATGCTCTGATGACTATTTTAGTCGTAAGGTCAGTATAAACAGAAAAAAAATGTTATAGTTTTACAATATCTTTATTTTGCTTCTGAATTATCCAGAGTTGTGTTGGTTTATAGGGTTAGGAGGTGTCTTCTCAGCAGATACCCAAATTACCTGAAATTAAATGAATAAGTTACATTTTCGTGCTTGTAAAATATTTATTTACTAATCTATAAAGTACTAATCTAAAGTCTCCATTACCGACCTAAAATTTTTGTTGTTTCAGGTTAATTTCTCACTAATAAATAATTGATGAAGACTATAATAATTGATTTCATGTTGTGATATTTTTTAATAATATAGTCACTATATTATAGTGTACCTAATGTGTTTGATTTTGTTTAATGTGTTTATTCTACTGGTTTTTAAAGAACAACGGCGAACTCCCATACAAGATTTTAGTTGAGATGTAATTTTGACGTCTATGAGTGAAAAATATTTCTAAAAATTCTATATTCATTTCTGAGTTCAGTTCAATAAGAATTTTTATTTTTCTCAATGTAGAATTTGAGATATTAAAGTTTAAACATATTCAGAATAAGTAAAATTCCGAGACCTTGAACAAAATTAATATTATGTCATCTGTTATTGACATTTTGTCAAATAAATTATGTAGGTACCTATCAATTCATATGTAATTATTTTATAACTCAATTGCCCTGTATTCAACGAGCAGAAAAAGCAGAACATTTATTTTCTTAACATTATTACAATTATGTATTACTATGTCTTCTGTGGTATTATTTTACTCTTCCATTCACACACATTACATTTTGAAGTACATCGTATTTAATGGAGGCTTCGGGTACATTCATTTATCATGTTTTAATTAAGCAATTCCAAACATTAGATACCTATCTAAAATAAACTTCTGCTTGGCTCTGCTGTGTGTCACCGAGGATCTGTAACCACTAAACCATAGAGGACGTACATCAGCTCAAGAGACCAGTCGAAAATAAAATAGTGCAATCGTCATTAAATTACCTATTATTACAAATTATAATTTTTCCTTAACTTCCTATCTATATTTTTAGGTAGACATGTATCTTTGAGCCCAAGTTATCGTCCCCTACTTGTGATGCACCTTGCCAAAAACCACTGTACCCAGTCTAATTCCGTCTGTACTGATACATAATGGTTTTGTTCGGCAAAGCATCGGTGATGCCTTTGGTTTCCCATTAGGTGGCTCATCTGCTCATTTTTGTATTATTGTGTATTGTATCTCTTAGACATTTTAATACTGTTAGGAAATCTCATGAAAGTAATCACAAGAAATCAATGGTTAGATATAAATAAGACAAGGTTCTTTTATATTAATTTAATCCATGATATTATCTAAAAATTTTGCCGGTTCTTGTATATTTTGTTCATGCTGGCCCATCTTAGATACCAAACCAATGTCATTACATGTGCACGTTGACGTATAGCAAGATCTCTGCATGCTTCACAAATGTAGTGATCTTCAGAAATCTAGAAATAAGTAAAAATAAAATATAAATAAAGCATTTTGATTGAGGTTGGATATTGATATTTTAAGCTTTGAAGTCATGCACACTGTTTGCAACTGGTAACAAATCGAAAGTTATACACATCAAACAGGTGTTGTAGCAAACTTTTAGCTCTAACATCTAACAATATGATCATGGTAGGCTTGTGCATAGTATAAATTACATTTATAAAATTCAAAAATAAAAGATCAGTTATTATTTTGTCACTTACTATTTGTGGATTATGGATGTATCCAGTTGCAGATTAGAGAGGTTGTACTCTTGTGTCGAGATCCAAAACATCAAATAGTCGCAGATGACGACCAGTGTGGCGCAATGGTTACCATGCCGGATCGCCGCGCCAAGGGTCCTGGGTTCGATTCCCAGCGAGGCAGAAATTTGAACGATGAGTATGAATTTCTGTTCTTGGTCTGGGTGTGAATGTCCTTGTCTTGTGTGTTGTCCATGGCACCCACGACACAGGGAATCCTAGTGTGGGGCTATGAGTGTGAAGCGTTATTAATTATTTATTTATTTATATTATTATTAGGTAAAGCATGTAATTATGTTGCATATAACTACACTATAATAGTACTTCAATGCATATAACACATATAATAGGCGCGGGGCTACCACGGGGTAACATTGTTGTTTCAACTTTCAAGTAAACCAAATCACAAAGCAAGTTCAGTGTCCAGAAAGAAAATAGCAGTAACTATGTATCGTAACGGGAAGGAAATATTAAAGTCCATTATCCCAACAACTCAATAATCCAAAAGCAACCGGTCTTTACTTGACAGTTGACAGCATTTACCTTATATTGCCATATCATTTTTGTAACTGTTACTGTAGTAAAAAAACTAATTCTTTGTATATATTTTTTAATGATAATTGAAATAAAAAAAAAATTGGGTACAGAACAAGAATTTTTTTACCCTACTTATTTTAAATATTTTTAATTTGGCCGCAATTACATTATAAGAGTATAAAATAGATGACTTACTTAAGAAAATAAATATATTTTATATGGCAATATTTAATTTGAATGTCGATACATTGTGGTTTTAGTCAAATAGAGTTTTTTTTACAAATAATTTTTTCCCCCATTGAAAATTGTTATTTTGATGTATTGATAAAACGTAGAAAAATTATTAAATATGTTTAATTTTACTGACATTTCTAGTCGCTTACATTCATCCCGCCTAATATTTCGCCGGTATCCTTTGATTTGTTATATCTGTGATTGTATTATAATTGAGTTCATGTCTGATTTTTTAATCCATATTCTAGTTAATAACTTTTTCTTATTAAAAGCAAATCCATTGTATTAAAAGTCTGATATTTTGCACCTGGCTGACATAAGAGTACTTTGACCCACTGATCTATAGTAACTTAAAAAAGGTTTTGTGATGACAATGTTTATTTTATAATTAATTATTTATTAAATTATTATAAGAAAACGCTTATACACTCATACTCCCCGCAGTAAGTTTTTACCTGTGTAACCTGTGTTTACCTGTGTGTGTGTTGTGTGGCATGGAAGACACATAATAACATATCACAATCACACCCATGACCTGAGTATAAATATTTATCTGTCACATAAATATCTGCCCCGGCCGGGAATCGAACCCTGGACCCCTCGTTTCGTAGGCAGGATCGCTACCAACTAGGCTACAGGATATTATGTTTGCTATCTTAAGTTAATTTTTTTTAATGTATAATGTTGATTACAACTCACCAATTGCACATACAATGACTGGTATTGCTTTCTATTGTAATACTATTCTTTATAGTCAGTAGGACATACAATGGCCACATGAGTGCATTCTATGGAGCCTAGTACACCCGGCATTCCTAAAATTACAGAAAAATATAAAATAAATATATTATGTTAAAATTGTTTTTATAAGTAAAGGATGGGTGTCAATAATATAAGTATATTTTCCCCTGAAGAGTTTTGAATTTTTATTAATATATTTATCAACTACGGGTAGTTATATTTAACCCTTTCCATGCGGGATCATATTTTCAATGTCGCCGTCTCTGCGCGTATGATTTTTTACAAGATCGCTTCTCTAGAACGATGGGCGAGATATTACGTCCCAGCAAATATGCTCTTTCTGTACGGAGAGCGTATTATTACGTT
Organism: Thymelicus lineola; assembly: GCA_963932265.1. NCBI lineage: Eukaryota > Metazoa > Arthropoda > Insecta > Lepidoptera > Hesperiidae > Thymelicus > Thymelicus lineola. The sequence goes on along the minus strand of OZ010681.1, from coordinate 17,928,768 downwards.
AGTCAAATTCTATCACCAGACACGGTTGGCGTATTATTACGTTTTCGAAATTATATAGACAACATTGGTGTTGCCATAGAAATTTCCTATCACTTTTACACAAATAGGTATAATCCTTATTTATACTTTCTAAAATTAGTAGTAGTTACTTTTATATTTATGAAAAATTACAAAATTCATACAAATAAATACAAAATACTGTAATGCTAAATAAAAGTAATGTAATGCTCAAAGTAGAATCTATACAACGTTATTCTTTCTTGATAGAAAAACCTATACACGTGTCAAATATTTTCGCCTAAATAATCTACATAAAAATTTTCAAAGGTGTATCTTGAAAACTCACAAAGTTACAAGCTTGTTGTGTTTCTCCATTGTCCTCGCATAAACATGGTCACCGAGCGTGCGGCCCGCGTCAATTCGCGACCGCCGCAGTTAACTGTCAATCATCTTGACGTGTTTATATTAATCCCCATTATTTACAATAATGTATTTAATAATTTTTTATAGTGAATTATTCACACAAGTCACACATAATTATTCAGTGTCCCCCATTTTGCCTTTTGCACAAAAAAGCACATGTGTTGTGCTGCTCTATGGATTGTCGGCTATGTAGTCCAAAATCCCTTCTTGTACTGCCGTTGGAATGCGATTCACACCTCGATTAACGGCGATAGGAGGCAGGAACTACCCGTAGTCCCGTTGTGTAAGTACGTAAGTAAAGTAAGTTGTGTAAGTAAGTAGTACGTAGTAAGCGTTGTGTGCCGGAAAGCATGGTGTTCCACGACACTCTTACACCAAACTGCTCCTCGTACCATCGCACTGCCATGGACACATTATCACCGCACACCACTTCGAGTACCATTTCTGTGTACTGCACATTACTGTATCGAAAACTCATTATCCAAATTTTTTACAACACGATAATAATTTCACTATGAGAGGCGCAAGCAAAACGCCAGACTTGACAATCTTAATCAATCTCGGTTGTCAACGCAACCGAATAACAGTTTATGTATAAATTAACAAAATTGAGATGTTAGTAGTAGTTCTCCCATGCCATATGTTTATGTGAAATCTTATTTTGTTGTTATTATAACCAACAAAGTTGAAACTATCCACCAAGGTTTAAGATGGTCGGTAATAACGATGTTTTGCATTGGTGTCCAACTTGTAACATTTTTTAAATATTTTTAGGACAAAATATAACATGGTGTAAAAATTATTGCGATCGATTCAGTATTTGCTTCTGATCAAAATATATTCAGCTTTCGCATATACTAAGAATAACGGTGTATACGTAATATTTACTCTAAGCCGCATACCCTCACGGCAGTACATGGCCGCAGTTTTACGTACGTAGTGCTGGAGGTCAGTTATGTGATAAATTATTTTTAATAATATATAATTGTTCGTTTTAGTTCTTCAAACTTCAAAAAAATGGCAGAAAAAGGTAAGTCTGCTTATAAATTTCTGTCAGTAGTCGTTAATATTGAGAAAATTTATAGAGATCTAATTCATCTGTGTACAAAGCAAGCGGCAGCGAATACGTACGGCACCAGAAATATGCGAGGAACTGAATGCTAGTCGACAAAAACCCGTATCAGTATCAACGGTGCAACGCCGATTGCGTGAACATGGGTTTAAAGGACACATAGCAGCGAAAAAGCCACTTTTGCATAAACAAAATAAACTTAAGAGGCTACAATGGGCTAAAAAACACAAAGATTGGGCATTTGATCAATGGTTGAAAGTTTTATTTACAGATGAATCAAAATTCGAATTATTCGGCTCAAAACTTAGGCAGTACGTTCGACGTTTGGTTGGCGAGCGCATGGAAAATCAGTGCATAATACCAACAGTAAAACTTTGGTGGTGGATCGGTCATGGTGTGGGGTTGTTTTGGTGGTAATAGAACTGGAGATCTTGTTCGTATCGAGGGAATATTTAATAAAGAGTATTATCACACAATTTTACAACATCATGCCATTCCCTCTGGAAAACGAATTATAGGTCGAGGTTTTATTTTACAACAGGATAATGATCCTAAACACTCATCTGCACTGTGTAGAAATTACCTAGCCAGTAAAAGAAAGCAAAACGAGCTTCAAAATATGATTTGGCCTGCAGTCTCCCAGGGATTTAAATCCCATAGAGTTGTTATGGGACGAATTAGATAGAAATGTGAAAAAAATTCATGCAGTAAATCAAGTAAAACAAGTCTGTTGGAGTCAAATTTCAGAGGATTCTTTAAAAAAAACTGATACAAAGAATGCCGAAAGTTTGCTCTGCCGTGATAAAAGCTAAAGGAGGATATTTTGAAGAGTTCAAAAAAAAAAAAGAGTGTGATATAGTTGTTGTATTTAATTTAAAATAGATTTATTTTCTAAATAATAATAATAAATAAAAATAAAAACAAATAAAATAAAGATTGCTAGATGAAAAATCGCAAAAAAGTTGAAACAGAGACAAAATCTGGATCGGGAGCTCAAAAAGCCAATAAGTACGCATCTATACGATGATCAGTTACAGTTTTTGAAGGAAAATATCTCTATGTAAAATACACCTCCTCATCCTTAACAAGCAGTGCTGCAACTGAACAAACTATTACTACTACCAACACTACTAAGGTTGCATCAACATCAGATTCTTTTGCTACACCTACCACGCTAGTCTCTTCTCAAGCACTAATAGAGATGGTGTCTCAACGCGGAGACATTTGTTATTAAACGCTTTTATTTAGCTTCACTTCGGAGCATCAAAGCATCAAAGCATCAAATCTTGTAACGTTAATTTGAATGACTTCCCTTTAATGAAAATTGATGAAATTTGGCAGACATGTGTATTGCCGATGACAATACACGAAAATCATATTTTAAACTAATTTTCATTGTTTATTTGTTGTTAAATTAAAAAAAACGATTTTCAGACTTTAGACGCATAATTCTCTATGTTCTATTTTACGTAGAGACTTGAAATTTTCACAACTTGTAGCTAATTTTATAAACTAAACATTATTGAAATAAAAGCGTTTAAAAAAAAAATTTTTTAGGATTCAACTTATTTTTTCCAGGAAGTTTGCCTTCATTGCAAAATTTTGATGTAGCAAAACCCAGACAATTTCAAATAGCTGTTCTAGAAATTATTGATAATCTTGATAATAAAATCAACCAGCATTTCCAATTTCTTATCAATATCCTTCATATAATTCATTCGTCGAGTGAGCGCGTTTGGAGACGGACGTGCCCACTGCGCTTACGAATATATTTTCTTTATTGGTGATTTACGCGGCGGCTGCCGCTGCACGCTAGAATGGCTACGGGCTCCGAACAGCTCATAGCCAATGATGTATTGGCGTTTTTACAACACGCCATCGATACGATGGATGAGGTCAGCATCATCCAAATCTCTAAGTCCAAGTTCTCGTGTGAAGAGATCGGAGTGGCGAAGAAACTCCTGTATCAGTCACTCGGGAAGATCGGCCGGATGCCATCCCGCCGACAGGATGATAAGGGTAAGAAGAGTCTCCAGGATATTATTAATCTCCTGAAGGTGACTGATCCTGACGACGTGCCATCTTTCGTGGCAAAAGACTAAAACAAGTTGCCGCCCGTCACGTTCGACCACGTCGACGTCACCAGGATGCTCAAAGACATAACAATCCTGAAGACGAGTCTGGCGAAAGTGGTGCTGAAGCTGGAGGCCTCTCAAGACGCCATCGGTGAGCTACGGGCTGAAGTGGCGTCGTTACGCAACGCTTTAATGGTCGGTAGGTCACCAGAGGCCGTCAATATCAATACACGTCGCGGGGCATGTAATGTAGGACATATTTTGTTCCTAGAGAATTTTAATACAGGCGTCAGTTTAGTTGAAAAATTATTTTCCAATAAAACCTTTTGCACAGGTACGCTTCGACAGAAAATAAAAGATAATCCAAAAGAAATTGAATCAGCTGAATTAAAAAAAGGAGAATTATGCATTGTTCACAAGAATAATATTTGTGTATTAAAATAGATAGACCAAAGAGAAATAAGGGCTATGTCAAGTAAATACATATAATGGGGATTTAGAACGCACGCGAAATCTGCCCTCCTTATGATAAACAACGTATCTGCATTTCAGCAAGTTCCGAGATAAACGCGCCTAAAGTTTTTTTTCTTATTTTTGTTGTCACGACTACACTAATTGAGATATTTTCAAAATTGTTAAAATTAATTGTTACTATATGTGTGTATTTTATGACTCATTACATTTTTCTGTTTTCTAAATGTTTTCTGAGTTAATAGAACCCAAAAAGTGTTAATTTTTAAGCAGTTGCGTTGCTTATACCTAGGAAAATTATTCAGTTACGTTAATTATCACTAGGAAAGTGCTCTTACGATGTTTATGCCTTGTATTTCTTTCATATAGTTTAACGAAATCCTATAAATAATAATCGCATTGGCTCCTTGTGCCATTAATTAATCAAATTAATGAAATGTACGTAAGTATATTAGTTCATTGCGTCAAATAGACGAGATTTTTGGTATAACTTACCTATTTAATTTCAAAGTTAATAATATATAAAAACTAATATAACTCTAAACGTAATGGACAATACGTTGTTCTTCATAAGGAAGAGAATGAAAATTTTGCACATACGTTGTTTATGCTTACCTTTATTTTTATTTCTATAATACATACGAAAAAATAGATAATAGATCTAGATAGATCTAATTTCGCTGATTACGAATATGCTAATAACTCGTTTTCGCCAAAAATGTCAGATACGTTGTTTATCATAACGAGGGCAGAAATTGACGGGGTATTAAATACAATAAAAGTATGAAAGCAATCGATCGACATGACCAAATGTTATCTTACTATTCATGCGAACACATATCGTTGCGATGGTATAAAAAGGTAATCATACATGTTATGCAAATTCTATTGGTTAACTCCTTTTTATTATATAACAAATACAGTTCAAAAACTTTAACATTGTACGATTTCCGCTAAAGTATAATTAAATCAACTATAGAACCTCATTTGCCTTCCGCATTACAAAGGCATTTAATGAATAAAATTCATTGTATCATGAAACTACCAAAACATATCCACGGCAAAACAAAGCGAAAGCGTTGCAATCAATGTTGGCGCAAATTAAAAAAAGGGTTCAAATTATATTCGCATGCGAAGATTGCCCCGGTCAGCCAGGATTGTGTATTGAGTGTTTTAGACCGTACCATAAATATTAAGAGCGTTTATAGCATCCACTAGCATCACCAACTAGTGAACGGCGTAAAAGCCTTTATTGATATCCTTTATATTGAAGTCTACAAAATATTATATTATATTAGTTTAAAATTTTAAATCAAGGAAAGATTTAGATTCAGTAACACTTTGATAAACTAAACTTTCCATTTAATAATAACCTTATTTTATTCTAATATTTATTTTTAAATACAGGAAAGGGAAAGGAAAGGGAAGGGCCAAACCCGACCACCGTAGGTGGATCCCCTGCCCACTGTTACCAGGTGTGCCCTCTATCCCACCCCCGAGGATACCTCAGAAATGGGAGGTGCGTCGCTCAGAAACGACAGCAGCAGCTGAAGATAACAGTGATGACGATAATAATATAGTTGCGCAGGGTTCGTCGGTGTCGAATATACTGTTCTCTCTCCTCTTGAATGACCTACCGGACGCAGTGAGTGACGCACATATACATATAATAATGTATGCGGATGATGTCGCTGCGATTGTCACTGCGCCCAAACCGGACCAGCTTGAGGAGAGGTTGAATAGCACAGCGGCCCGTCTTGCCGAATGGTTTGCTATAAATGGCCTTTCCCTAAATATAAGCAAGACACATTACGTTCACTTTAATCTATCAGGTCGAACACTAAGTCCTCTCACGGTTCTAGTGAACGGAATGACGATTAAGGGAACACATGAATCCACCTTTCTCGGTTTCGAAATCGACAGCGCCCTCACATGGAAAACTCATGTCCAAAAGGTGTGTGGAAAACTCGGTAGTGCCTGCTTCGCGCTTAGTCGTGTGTGTCGGGTTGTGTCCACCGAGGTTGCGCGCGCGTGCTACTTCGCGACGGTGCACTCTGTGCTGCAATACGGTGCGGAGCTGTGGGGCCGCTCTTCTGACTGGCAGCGTGCCTTCCGGATGCAGAAACGTGCTGTGAGGGCACTGGCGCGAGTAGGTCGCGACACCTCTGCAAAATCCCTCTTTAAAGACTTAGGAATTCTTACATTACCTTCCATCGTGATATTACAGACGGCAGTATATGTGAGAATGAACCTGGTGTCATATAAAAAGAGGGGTGATGGTCACTCCCACCACACCCGAAACGCCAATAAGCTGTTGGCAGTGCCGCGAAAACTCACCAAGTCATCAAAGTTGACCCACATAATGGGCCCGGCTGTATACAATAGGCTGCCCAGTAATATAACTGAGGCAGAAAGCCTAACAAGCTTCAAATTCAGGCTTAAACAGTGGCTGGTGGAACAGACGTTCTACAGTGTCGAGGAATTCATGCTACCTGACTAAATGTTAGCAAATAGAATTAATTACTGTAATTCATTTTAAACAATTAATTTACATTGTGTATTTTTATGACTGTTTTTAATGAATGGATTATTATATTATTATTATTTTTTAAGATTTGACATTGATATTAATATTTTTATTATTGACATTTTTTTATCCATTGTAATAATTTTTTACAACTTATACCTATACTGAGTATATAGGTATTTGTAATTTTATTTTTAAATTGATGACGTGTATTTTCAATATGAATAAATGACTATTGACTATTGACTATTGACTATCGAAGGAACGCCGCCACTAATAATAGTGCCGCCGTCTCATCTCGGTAAGACTATAGCTAAAATCAGTTTTTTTTACATTTGCTCATGCAATACTTACAATGTAAATTGTACTTTTTTATTCCAGGATTGAACGCCGAAAAAGAAGGAACGCCGCCACTTATTATAGTGCCGCCGTCTCATCTCGATAAGACTTTTTTTTATTTATTTTTTATTTTTTTTTTATTTTTTTTATGGAAATAGCCGGCACGAACAGACGATCCACCTGATGGTAAGCGGCTATCGTCGCCCATGGACATCAGCAACACCAAAGGCATCACCGATGCGTTGCCGGCCAAGAAGAGAGAACAAAAAAACATGAGAGGTGTCAAGGGACACCCGGATGGAACAAAGTTCCTTTCGATTTAAGTATTGTAAAATATTTTGTTGTACAGCGCCATCTCTGTAAAACTCTCTGAATCACTTCAAAAAAAGTGTCGTCATTCGTAAGAATCAAAAAGTGTCGTAATTTTCCGTCTAGCCCTCTTTCACAACGCGCGATAAGGAACTTCGTTCCAAAAGAAAGAAAGAACTGGCTCTCAAGCCCCCAGCCGGAACACGACGAGTCGTTTGGTGGCTGACTCATGCTCAAGGGTGGTAGCTATCCAGGCGAACCCCATGGAGAAATAATAATAGTAATAATGTTATTAATTAACAATTAAAATCAATATTACCAATATAATCCCTCGAGTACATGTAGCAGTGTATCTGTAAATACCTACTACTTTGGTTAAAATACAACGGAATGCATGGATTTCCATCATCCCTGTTTATATTATTAGTATTTGGATAGCTTAGTACAATCTATAATAGCGTTCAACTCGTAGTTTAATGCTATATTTGTTTAATTATTACATTACGAACATTCAACAATGTCGGTGGCATTCATATAGAAACTGCTCAGTAACTACTGAACAGATTTTGGACATATAGGTATCTTTGGAATCGTCGTAAAATCTTCTTTCCGAATATTACATTAGATTAGGGATTCGCGATAATCTAATTTCTAATATTTTTGACAACTTATAGTTCATTCAAAGCATAGACTAAATTCGTTTTCATTGCGTTCTGATATCATCATATCTGCCAGACGTTTGTCTATGGCGATACATTCTTTTATTTGTTTCTCCGCAATTAAACATCCGTTTTAAAATGTACTTATATATTTTCGCATAGAAAATTATTAGTAACATTTCCAGTATAAACAATTAAATAATTTCAATTATCATAAATCATTATATTAACTGAAGTCTGTGGCTGTTGAACATTCTATAGTCTGCAATCGTTGACTGATGTACGGTTCCATAGATCGATGAATGGTTATCGACCGGATTGTTGAATCAGTTCGGCTCAAGCACTTGCGTTGGATACGCGCGTCGTCCTGCGCAAGGAGCCGGCTCATTTGCCTTAATGGCGTGATTCCGTGTGGCCGACGCCATATTATTTCCTTAAGATGTTCGAGGTTTCTTGAACCCTTTTTTCTTTAGAAGCGAGTATGCTTCTCGCGGCATTTAATTTTCCATAATCAGGCTGGGTCGCCACCCGCCGTTTTTGTTGTAACTTAGTCGATGTAATAGTAACTTTTCACGCGATGCGCCACGAGGCCGCCGCCATTAAAATCTTGTAACCGCGCTTCGCGACTTAACCTTTTCTACGTGGTAGACCGGACTTCCATCTCGCCTCGCGAACGCGAGATCATCAGCTGGAGTGGATTTCATCGTCTCAAGATACGGGTGACGTATACGACAGGAAGTCGGACGAATACTCACCACGCCCCGTCACACCACTACAGCTTCGCTTTTGGGCATGTCGCCATCCGCAGGACTAGCTCGCTAGTGCCCACTGGACGTCCCAGCCAGTAGGTGATCCCAAGGATTCGTCGTGTTCCACTGCTACCGCTGGCATCTTCTTGCATGATCACGCCACGCCCTGCACTGCACGGTTTCTAACCCACCTGCCTGCGCCTGTGATCCTGGATGCAGCTACGATCATTGCCATCGTGCTTCAGCTTCAGAGCTCGTCGCGAGGAGGCGTCACGAGCGGTGAGCGAACGAGCCTCCGTTCGTCCATAGTGTGTGTGCGAATCGAAGCGTGCATGGTACCATGTAAGTCACTTTGAATATATTGTTATCTGGCCAGAAATTGTAGAATCAGTGCGCGTCGTATCCCATAGGCACCGTTGCCTTATCGCTCTCGCGGGTAGCATAATCTAGACTTTTAAAACATAACTTAGTGCATGCCTAAATATTGTGAATGCGGACCGAGCCGCCATGTAAGCGCGATTATATCAATACAAGATATTATTCTAATTTCCATCTTTTATTTCGAATAGACATCCCACAGGATAAGCCTGCAAGAGGTCCTTGAACCAATAGTTCAATGTATCTACGAGAGCCGAAGGAGTAGACCCTGTATTCCAAATCACCCTTTACTTATATCCATTAAATTATACTTCAAATTCCATAAACACATTGTCGCATACCATCCCAATTTAAATTCTTTTTTTTTTCTTTTTTTTATATGCGACAATTGGCGCCCAAACCTATCTAATTATCCTTATCCTGTGGAATCTATTTGGGATATTTTTTTTTGTAGCAATTTTTTGGCATTTGTTAAATTTACCAAATGATAATTTTTTGAGTTGTCATATTTTTGTACGGGAGTAATTCTTTCTCACGTGTCGTTTGATAACTAAACAGTGACTTTTGTTTGCATTTTTTTTGGAATGTTTCCTTAATGGAACATTAATTTTTGTACAAACATACAAGTTTGTATACTTTTTTAACAGTCGCAAACAATAATTATAATACTTTATTATTGTACTTGCAATTGTATTTTTTTCTTTTCTGGATATTACAGCCTTTGTCTATATAGTTAGCGAGGTCTTAAATATACCAGACTTTTTTTTTGCAAACACTGTTTATTTATCAACACTAAAAGTTTATTACAATTTTGTTATAATGGCGACCCCACTTTAAACTTTTCATGATTCAAGCGACAACTTAACTGATGATCCTGACTTAAAGGAATCTTTTAGCAACGTGACGCATAGGCATAAACTCATCTCACAGCCACAAACATCAGCCTCTTTGTTTCAAAGTTCAAATTTTGATCAACCTGTCCAAGGTCAACCTGATAATAGGGTTGCCTATGTGATAAGGGACGACAACCTAAAATCGTGGAATTTGAAGTTTACAGGCGATTCAAGTTTAGTGGATTTTTTCTTGCGGATTAATGATTGTATGAGATGTAGGGATATTTCTGAATCAAAAGTTGTCAAATGTTTTTCGGATCTTTTAGGAGGCAAGGCCCTCGATTATTATAGGCAAATTAGGGATTCTGTAGTCACCTTAGATGATCTACATAATAAATTTAAAACATTCTTTACAGCCTTCGATAGTGACTATGTTTTAGAAAAACAAATTAGGGATCATAAACAAAGCCCAAGCCAACCTTTACATAAGTACATTTTAGATATGCAAACAATGAATTCAAGGCTGACTTCACCTCTGTCGGAAAGCACCCTTATTGAAATCATTAAACATAATCTGTTACCCGTCTATGCGCAACTTTTGGCTGTCAATGATATAGACACCATTGACAGATTAATTTCTTTAGGTAAACGTTACGAGGCATACGCTGTCTCACCTTCTTCCTGTTTCAATAACAAGTCTTCTAAAAGTCAAAAGCAGATTACCGTTGTCAACACACAATTACAAAAGAAATTTAATTCTCCTATTATATGCCTCAAATGCAAAAAATCGGGTCATTCATATAAACACTGTAAAACAATACGTGATATTGTTTGTTTCAAATGTAAGGCAAAAGGTACACTGGAAGGTTACTTCCGCTTGTCCTAAGTGTAACCCTCCCTTAGCTACCCACCCGAATAAAGAGCAACCTTCAAATTCAAAAAATGTAACTACTCTAGGAATATCTAGTTCTAACTCAGAAAAGCGCCTAGGTACAGTTACACCAGGCATTTCATCAACAAATCATGACAACAGAATTTTTCTTGAATTTTGAATAAAAAATTTTACATACAAAGGACTTTTAGATACTGGTGCTAATCTATCGGTTATCGGTAACGGCTACCATAATAAACTTTTCGAATTAGGTTTTGAGTTACAGTCAACTGACTTAAGTGCTAAATGTGCTAACGGCTCTGAAGTAAAAACAATAGGAATTATGTTAGTACCTATTAATTCCAATGGTAAATTTTTTAACATAACATTTATGGTTATACCGGATATATCAGATAACTTTATTTTGGGCATGGATTTTGTTTATCAATCAGGAATTTTTAACTCGTTCAACTGCAACAATGTAGCATCTACAGATGATATTCATAATATTCACTATAAACTTTTAAATAAATTTTGTGGTATAATTTCTAAGAGCGAACTCCCTCCATTGGAATCAATTGAGTTAGACAAAATGATCGAAAAATTTAGAACTATTGATACTGAAACTAATGGTTTAGGTAAAACCGATATAATTGAACATAGAATTATAACAACAGGACCACCAATCAAACAAAAATACTATCCTTTATCTCCAGCAAAATTACAAGCATTAAATTCTGAAGTAGATAAAATGTTACAATTAGGTGTGATTGCGCCATCAAAATCACCATGGTCAAATCCTGTTGTTATGACTCCAAAAAAGGATGGTTCGCTTAGATTTTGTCTAGACGCTAGAAAGTTGAACGACGTCACTATTAAGGACTCTTACCCATTGTCTTATATATCCTCAATATTAGATAACCTCAGAGGCGCTCGTTACTAAACTTCAATCGACTTGTCAGCAGCGTACTGGTAAATTTCACTTTGTGATTCAGATAATACAGATGGATCTGGTACGTCTTGTCAAAAGACTGCCTTTGTTGTACCTAATCGTGGTCTTTTTGAATTTAAAAGAATGCCCTTTGGTTTGTGCAATGCCGGTTGTGACATGCAGCGCTTGATTGACTCTTTATTTGAACACAAGTATGGCGAAAAAATTTTCGGATACTGCGATGATCTTTTAATTGCAACCAGCACCTTTAAGGAACATCTAGACATTTTAAATGTGGTTTTTGAAAATTTAAGTAAAGCAGGTTTGACTATTAACTTTGTTAAATGTAAATTTTGCAAGGATGAACTCCGTTATTTAGGTTATGTTGTAAGCTCACAAGGTCTGCAAACAGATCCAAAGAAATTAGACTGTATTAGACAATTTCCAAGGCCAACCTCAGCAAAACAATTACGTGCTTTTATAGGTTTATGGTCCTACTACCGTAGGTTCGTTAATAACTTTTCTACAATAATTGCTCCAATGACAGCTTTAATTGGTAAGAAAAAGGGAAAAGATGCAATTGCTTGGGGTGATGAGGCTGAACAGTCATTTATGACACTAAAAGAAGCTCTCACTCAGGCACCAGTACTTGCTTGCCCCGATTTCTCCATACCATTTCAAATTCACACAGATGCTTCATCAGTGGGAATTGGTAGTGTTCTTGTCCAAGAAATAGATGGTATAGAACATCCTATAGCTTTTCACTCTCGTCTACTGTCAAAAACGGAGAGAAATTATAGCACCACTGAGCGTGAATTATTAGCAGTGGTCGACTCTGTCTTACATTTTAGGCCTTATATAGATTGTTCTCATTTTATTTTAGTAACTGACCATATGAGTCTTAAGTGGTTAAAGACACTAAACAACCCTTCTGGACGTTTAGCTCGTTGGTCCATGCAATTAGCATGTTTTGATTTTGAAATCCGACATAGAAAAGGTACATCACATATAATCCCAGATACTTTATCTAGAATGGAGGTTAGTGCTATCACATTCGCCGGAGGTAATTCTTCTAAGGATGAATGGTATAATACTTTATTTAAAAATTTTAAAATAAATCCTATGTTTCATAAAAATTACCAAATTAAAGATAATATTTTATTTAGATATAATAAACCGACATCTAAATTGCATGAGGAAAATGCTTGGAAAATCGTTCTTCCTCACGAATTGGTACAAGAATGCATAAAGCAGAATCATGAATTAAGCGCAGTACATCCCGGTGTACTTAAAACGGTAGCAAAAATAAAGGAAAACTATTTTTGGAAGAATATGTATGCGGATATTAAAAACTATGTGTCTAACTGTGAGAAGTGTAAGGCTTACAAACACTCAAACAGCATACCACACGGTCACATGACAAACCAAAAAAAGGTTGACCGTCCGATGCATACACTTTCTATAGATATTATAGGCCCTCTCGCTAAGTCATATTCGGGCCATGTTTACATTCTTTCAGTCGTAGACGTTTTTTCAAAATTTTGCTGGCTCCATCCTCTTAGGCCCCTCGCCCACGGCGACTTTTTGTAGCGATGCTGTCGCGCGTTTCGTAAACGCGCGACAGCATCGCTACTAACGCTTGTTAGTCGCATTTGCAACGCGCTACAGAAGCGATGCCAACGCGCTACTAACGCGCTACAGCATCGCGACTGTATCGATGCAACGCGCGACCGTGTCGGACGACATCGGGGAGAGAACGGAGGGAGGGTGGCGCGTGAGTGGAGAACCGAGCAATCAGTGCAACACAGACAGGTCGAGAGTGCTGTTGTCTGTCAAATGCGCAAAATGGAGTCGTTCGACACTGAAACATTTATTATGGCAATTCAGAACCGTCCTGTAATATGGGACTCTCGTCTTCCTGAGTATTCGAATAAGATTGCAAAAAGAAAGGCATGGGAAGAGATAAATGAAATATTTAATTCAGAATTTGGAAAAAAAACAAATAAAGAAAACAATGCTTGTGGTAAGTTATTTAATTGTAGATGAGCGGTGAGAATAATGAGATGTTCTAGAATGAACGAATCAAGTTACGTTTACAGCTCTTTCTAGTTACTTATAGCCATTTTAGGTTACATTATTTCAAATTTTTGAATCTTGCCACGGTACAGAACCTACACCGGTGAAATAGTCAGTATATATGTTTCGAATTGCAGTACCACTTAGTTCTGAACCTCGTCTTCTAATTAAATGTAAATTTTCACTGGCAGGTGGATCTTGGAATCCGACTATACTCAAAGTGTGATCAAATTTGTACCCATCTCGCTTACGTATAAAATTGTGCAATACGCAACACGCTTTAACAATATTCGTAGCAAAATCAACATTAACGTTTATGGGCCGGTTGAAAATTTTAAATTTGTTACTCAATATACCAAACGTACATTCAATATAACGCCGTGCGCGCGTCAAGCGGTAATTATATATTCTCTTATTTCGTGGTAAATGTTTACCAGCGTATGGTCTTTGCAAGTGTTGTGATAAGGCAAATCCTTCATCGCCAATAAACGAAAACGGTATAGGTATTCCATTGTTAGATATAGGTCTTGATTGAGGTATATTATAATTTCCTTGTCGTAACTTTTTTATCCATTCGCTGCTGTCATGTATTGTTGAATCTGAGCTCTTTCCATAGCATCCGACATCTATATCTATGAAATTGTAATTAGCGTCACATATTGCTAGCAACACGATGGAAAAAAAATGTTTATAATTGTAATATTCTGAGCCGGTATGACATGGTTTTATAATTCTTATATGTTTTCCATCTATTGCTCCAATTAAGTTAGGAAAATTTGCATGTTTCATAAATCCTTCAGCGGTTTCTAAATGTAATTCTTCTGTTGGTTCTGGCATGGAGATGTCTTTTAATTTTTTCCATATTACTTCCACAGTTTCCTTCACAATCGTACGTGCAGTAGTATGTCCACATTTAAAATCCAAATGAAGATCTGTGAAATTACATCCAGTTGCTAAGTACCTGTAAAAAAAGAAAATAAATTATTATAAAATACATACATATATATACAACGTGTTACAAAATACCCCGTAAAAAATATAATTAATTATCAAAGCCAAAAATTTTGTCAACCCTAGTAAGCTGTCATGTCAGGGAACCAGATTATTTAACAGAAAGGCCTACGTACCTATTTTATCTAATAATTGTCTACTTTAAACTTTAACTTTAAACTTTAAACTGGTATATGTTTTTTCAGCTATTGAACTCCAGAAAAAATGGAAAAGTTTAAAAGATTGCTTTAACAGAGAACGGCTAAAGGAAAAAAACTCTCCCAGTGGGTCCGGGGCTAAACCCAGAAAACAATATGTTTATTATAAATTATTGACATTTTTACAACCTTTGACCGAAATCAGACCGCCAAGTCGACCTACAGTTACTGAGGAGGAGGAAAACGACTCCGAAGGCTGTCTGGAATCTTTTGTTATCCCAAAATCAAAGAAGCTTAAAAAAAGTGATGGCGATGATGATGCACAAAACAAATTGTACGAAATTCTAACTGAGAAATTGAACAAAGTCACGCCTACCATTCAACATCCAGATCAACATTTTTTACTTTCGCTTTTTCCACATTTTAATTCCATAAAGGAAGAATATAAACTCGATGCGAAAGCTGAAATGATAAATTTGCTTCGCAAATATAACAATATGGCACAAACGTCTGCATACACCAGTCACTATGGATATCAGTCTGGATACCAAAGCTACGACACAACTACTGCTCGTACAAGTACTGAAAGTAGCGTGTCGCAACTAATAAATAGCTACCCCTCGCCGCCAACGCCTGCTGGTGCCAATGTCAATACTGCAGGTAGTTTATTGCAACATAATGATAATGAAAATGAATATAATTACAGTAATGATAATTCTACACAAGATTCTATTATCACAAACATATATTCGCCGTAAAGTAAAAAGTAAGAAATTACAAACCTGTTTATGATTAATATAGAATTATTAATAAGTATTTTTTAGTTGTGATTAAAAATGTGCAAAATCTATTATAAGATAATTAACATAATATTTGGTTTTTCTTACCTTAAAGTTATTGTTAGTCGTTCTTCAGCTGATATACATTGTCTCATCACTGTATTTTTGCGTGTCAACTCTGGTTTTACAATGGAAAGCAATTCACAAAACGTCGAATAAGACATTCTATAACAACTTCTGAATTTGAGATCATAGTTTTTTAGTATTTTAAACGTTGTTACATGATGTCCACAGAGTAATCTTTCTTTATTAAATGGGTGCATCCAATATTGACGCTGCTTTCGTTGCCTACGCTTCGGCTGCTTACGTAAAAGCAGCACTAAAGACAACGTGACTAATGTTGCTTCAACGGAGTCCATCTTGCAACTGTAGCTATCGCAGGTATTTTTGTGCCGTTACTGAATCGCGTTTGCATCGCGACAGAAGCGCGAAAGTATCGCGTTTGTATCGCGACTGAATCTGGGCCCGTGGGCGAGGGCACACAGCTAGCGACTGCTTCGCTACTGTATCGATGTGGACGCGCGACACCATCGCGACAGCATCGCTACAAAAAGTCGCCGTGGGCGAGGGGCCTTAGAACTGCTACTACCAAAACTGTCACTTCTTTTCTTGAGTCGGAAATTTTATTTAAAGAAGGCACTCCGTGTGTTGTTATTTGTGATAATGCTAAAATTTTTCAAAGTAAGGATTTCAAAAACTTCTGTTCGAAATACTCAATTCCCAAAATTTTTTATAATGCATATTATGCACCCCAGTCTAATACTGTTGAGCGATACAACCAAACAATTGAAACTTGCTTAGCTATTTTAGTTGAAGAGGATCATAGGAGATGGTCAACATTCCTTCCTCAAATACAATTATACTTGAATACCACAATTAACCTGGCTACTGGTTATACACCATACTTTTTGTCTCGAGGTCGCGAACTCGTCGCCGACGGTGCAATGCACATCTTAAGAGGCAGTGCTCCACATTCGGTTGATGAAATCGAAACCACACCTAGGAACATAACAGCTCAAGCCTTAAATGACCTTTCAGATATCTTCCAACGTGTAAGCTGTGCATTGACCAAAGCGTACAAACAAAACGCTCAGAGATATAACCGACGCCGCCGTGAGCTCAGGCTAAGCGTAGGTGACATAGTGTGGAGGCGTAACTTTGTACAGTCGAACGCAGCAAAGTTTTTCTCAGCTAAACTAGCACCGAGGTTTGTCAAGTTTAAAATAGTTGACAAACTATCAGATGTTGTTTACCAATTAGAGGAAATTGACACAAATAATATAGGGAAGTATCATGTAAAGGACATTATAAAAGTGCCACAAGGTGTGTAACATGAGCAAGTATTTTTTTTCCATATTTTTTTGAGACAAAATGTTTTTCCACTTTTTGAAAAATTTTTTTTTGCTCACACTTTTTAGGACGAAACTTAAATGTCTTTGTACCTGTGTAGTACAAGGAACTCAGTACTGTTTGTCTGATCAAAATCGGTTCAGTACTTATCTTTAAACAATTGAAATTAAGTTTTCACTTGTTCCATTTTTGGGTACTTAAATGTACATTTTTCTCACTATTCATGAAAATGAAAAGTGGTGTGTGTATACACATTATTTTTTCCTCCCTGGATACACACATATTTTTTCCTTGTATACGCATATTTTTTACCTTAGAAACAAACTTCAAATCAGTTTGGATCTTTTATTGTTCCCACAAGAATGGAGAACAAGCCTTTTTGTGAGATAATTAAGATTATCTTAATCTCTTATTCTTTACTGACAATTCTTTGAATGAGTATACTCATAACTTTCTGGACTTTGACAATAACCCAGCCATCATTTCATGATGGGCTGATGTTATCTTTTCCCAGTCGCCTGATCAGCACTGTGGTTTCCTTTGAAAGTATATCATACATATGTAAATGTATTATTACACTTACATAGTAGTTCTTAATACACTTAGTATATTTAAGCTTGCTTAAGTTAGTTGGTATTACTTACCATGTTTTTTCTGTCAATAAATATTATTTATACCAGATTTATTACTTTAGGATTACTTTAGGTAATACTCAATATCAAGTATATACATATTAGGTAGGTATAGCATTATGATTACCTTTAGGAATTTAGGAAAGTATATCTTGTAGTTTTAAATGGGGCCCCCTGTTATTTTAGGATAACATACCTTAGCTCTTATATAATTGTAATTTTAAATGAGGATTCCCTGTCATTTTAGGTTAACAAGTTAGGTATTATTACTAGTTTAAGACACTAGTCTTAAAACATTTTAAGCTTAGGTTTCAGTACTTTAGGACATTTACTTGTTAGGTTTAGTTCTTAACAATGGTAAAAACTTTAACATAGTCTTGAAAGTTTTTTTTCTTGGTTACCCCGGCTGTGTCGGCTAACCGGCAGTTAGCCTCTTTTGTTCGAAGAGGGGTATTGTAGCAGTGTATCTGTAAATACCTACTACTTTGGTTAAAATACAACGGAATGCATGGATTTCCATCATCCCTGTTTATATTATTAGTATTTGGATAGCTTAGTACAATCTATAATAGCGTTCAACTCGTAGTTTAATGCTATATTTGTTTAATTATTACATTACGAACATTCAACAATGTCGGTGGCATTCATATAGAAACTGCTCAGTAACTACTGAACAGATTTTGGACATATAGGTATCTTTGGAATCGTCGTAAAATCTTCTTTCCGAATATTACATTAGATTAGGGATTCGCGATAATCTAATTTCTAATATTTTTGACAACTTATAGTTCATTCAAAGCATAGACTAAATTCGTTTTCATTGCGTTCTGATATCATCATATCTGCCAGACGTTTGTCTATGGCGATACATTCTTTTATTTGTTTCTCCGCAATTAAACATCCGTTTTAAAATGTACTTATATATTTTCGCATAGAAAATTATTAGTAACATTTCCAGTATAAACAAATAATTTCAATTATCATAAATCATTATATTAACTGAAGTCTGTGGCTGTTGAACATTCTATAGTCTGCAATCGTTGACTGATGTACGGTTCCATAGATCGATGAATGGTTATCGACCGGATTGTTGAATCAGTTCGGCTCAAGCACTTGCGTTGGATACGCGCGTCGTCCTGCGCAAGGAGCCGGCTCATTTGCCTTAATGGCGTGATTCCGTGTGGCCGACGCCATATTATTTCCTTAAGATGTTCGAGGTTTCTTGAACCCTTTTTTCTTTAGAAGCGAGTATGCTTCTCGCGGCAATTAATTTTCCATAATCAGGCTGGGTCGCCACCCGCCGTTTTTGTTGTAACTTAGTCAATGTAATAGTAACTTTTCACGCGATGCGCCACGAGGCCGCCGCCATTAAAATCTTGTAACCGCGCTTCGCGACTTAACCTTTTCTACGTGGTAGACCGGACTTCCGTCTCGCCTCGCGAACGCGAGATCATCAGCTGGAGTGGATTTCATCGTCTCAAGATACGGGTGACGTATACGACAGGAAGTCGGACGAATACTCACCACGCCCCGTCACACCACTACAGCTTCGCTTTTGGGCATGTCGCCATCCGCAGGACTAGCTCGCTAGTGCCCACTGGACGTCCCAGCCAGTAGGTGATCCCAAGGATTCGTCGTGTTCCACTGCTACCGCTGGCATCTTCTTGCATGATCACGCCACGCCCTGCACTGCACGGTTTCTAACCCGCCTGCCTGCGCCTGTGATCCTGGATGCAGCTACGATCATTGCCATCGTGCTTCAGCTTCAGAGCTCGTCGCGAGGAGGCGTCACGAGCGGTGAGCGAACGAGCCTCCGTTCGTCCATAGTGTATGTGCGAATCGAAGCGTGCATGGTACCATGTAAGTCACTTTGAATATATTGTTATCTGGCCAGAAATTGTAGAATCAGTGCGCGTCGTATCCCATAGGCACCGTTGCCTTATCGCTCTCGCGGGTAGCATAATCTAGACTTTTAAAACATAACTTAGTGTATGCCTAAATATTGTGAATGCGGACCGAGCCGCCATGTAAGCGCGATTATATCAATACAAGATATTATTTTAATTTCCATCTTTTATTTCGAATAGATATCCCACAGGATAAGCCTGCAAGAGATCCTTGAACCAATAGTTCAATGTATCTACGAGAGCCGAAGGAGTAGACCCTGTATTTCAATTCACCCTTTATTTAAATCCATTAAATATTACTTCAAATTCCATACATAATTTGTCGCATATCAATCCAACTTAAAATCTTTTTTTTTCTTTTTTTATATGCGACATACATTGTACTTTTTTATTCCAGGATTAACAGACAGACAGACGGAGAGGGTGGAGATGGAGGTCGACCCTATTCCTAAAACTCAAGCGCAGTAAGTCTAGACTTACTCTTCATACACCTAGGTGTATGATGAAGCCTGAATAATAATGTCTAACATTAGAAACAAAATTAATTGTTATACCATTTTTTATCATCATCACCTTGAGAGCACCTCTATGCTGCCATGCCGCACAAAATACGAGTGCTTTTTGTAGAGCAACTGTTTGCACCTGATGTATGGCTATTGGTATGTACATCATGATTTATAATTTATTTTTAATTACAGAAAACTTGAAAAAATAATAAACGATGAAAACTCACCAGTATATTTTCTTTTAAACATCCAATTATAGCTGCACTCACTTCTTTGATAATACAACATAATCTGATTGGACATTCTAAAAGTAACTTGCAAGCTTGAATAAGAATCACCAGATGCGTAAAATCGTAATGTAACAGCCAATCTTTTTTGCACTGTTATTGCTTGTCTATAATTAGTATCTTCTTTTTTTAACATATGGTCCAATGAGATTTATTAAGTGTTCAAAATTCGAAGAAGAGATTCTTAAAAACATTTGAAGTTTACTTATGGGTCAGTTGATTCTTTCTAAAATATCCAAACCGCCTGTATTTCGCCGGTTTTAATATACTTCATGACACCAATATCGTTTCTTCTGTTTTTTTTTACGTAAATGACAATGTTCTTGCTACTGCTGGGTTGCCTGGAAGAAATCGCTTCAAAGCGATAAGGTCGCCCATTGTTTTGTATTCTTTTTTTTCTTGTGCTCTTATTTTTAATATTGTATGGTGTACAAACAATAAAGTGTTAAATAAATAAATAAATAAATAAATATTACATTACACGCAAATGCTCGTCAGCCAGGGAGGTAGTATTGTAATGTAATGCTCAAAGTCGAATCTATATAATATTACATTACACGCAAATGCTCGTCAGTCAGGGAGGTAGTATTGTAATATAATGCTCAAAGTCGAATCTATATAATATTACATTACACGCGAATGCTCGTCAGTCAGGGAGGTATTATTGTAATGTAATGCTCAAAGTCGAATCTATATATTACATTACACGCGAACGCTCGTCAGTCAGGGAGGTATTATTGTAATGTAATGCTCAAAGACGAATCTATAATGTTACAGTACACGTGAATGCTCCCGGTGAGGGAGCACCTTAATCCTTAGCAAAAGTAGGTACCGTGAGTAGACTACAAATTATAAAATCAACCTAATGAAAAAGTACTTAGGCCTAAGATAATTATATCGAATTCCGTACTTTCGGCATTACAATAGTTCCGAATAGTATTGTGAGTAGACTAAAAATCGATCTTATTATAAAGCCCATAAGAACTAAAGAATCTAGCGTGTCAACTTAGTAAAAAGCGGCTCTTTTGTTCCCGGTGGCGACCTTCTTTTCTGTAACTAACACTTTTTCGTCTTACACTGTGGAGTAAGGTATTGTTTAGTGATGAGTGCAGAATTCTCTTAAATCAAATTGACGGCAGGCAAAGAATGTACAGACGCAAAAGAGAACGATACATTCAGACAAATTTTTAAACTACAGTTGCATACGGTGGTGGATCAATAATGGTTTGGGCGGGCATTTGTTTGGGAGCTCGACCAGATTTGGTAGTGATTAACAGAGGGAGTCTGACTGCAGACCGCTATATCAGAGAAGTTTTAGAAGAAAATGTCGTACCCTTTGCCCCATATATCGGTGACGATTTTGTTTTTATGCAGGATAATGCTCGGCCGCATACCGCTCGGGTAATTCAAGCTTATCTTAATGATAAGTCTAGGATTATATACTATAATATGAATATCACTGTTATGGAGTGGCCGGCGAGATCACCGGATATGAACCCAATAGAGCACGTTTGGGACTTGCTGAAAAGAAAAGTTAAGTCCAGAATTCCAGCTCCTGCCAACGTGGGTGAACTGCGAATCGCCGTAGTTGAGGAATGGCGGAGACTATCCCAGGAGACCATCGATAACATCATTTTCAGTATGCCTAGACGGGTAGAAACTTTAATAAGAACACGTGGAGTCACCACCACCATTTTTCTCATTTAATTAATTGTTATTTTAATATTAATTTTCACTTTTCCCGGTTACATGAAAAGTTTAAAAATGTACCATTTTTCACAAATAGCCTTTACTCGCAAAATTTGTTCTTAATGTGATCTCATTTTGAGTAAAAAAATGAAACTTTAAATAACAAAAGAAATGTAGTAAGTAGATTTTAAAATAAAACCATATTTTTTTTAAGTATGGACCTTTTTTTTGTGTTCCGCTAAATATGCCGGTGTGTTTATATATAAAGTTATAAGCAATTATAAATTGAACAGTCATCTGAATTATTATATGTACTTCAAGCACTAGTGTTATCCCCGAAAATTACTTCAAGATTATATCAATAATAATGAAAAAACTAAAGTGACAGTTGGCCAACATTTGTAATAAATAGTGATAAATTCGACAAATATTCCGATTATAATACAACATTTCGGTTCAATTACATGGATATTAAATTATTTACTCAGTGATACAACGATTATGAAATTACGAAAAGATTTCGAAATATTAAATTCTTTAATCAACAAATAACAAAAACGCGGTTGCTAAGACCGCCATCGATTGTCCTAGCGACGTCATGCGTCGCTAGGTGTCTTCCACTGCAGCGTCCAATTGCAAAGACCATCCTGTGACGCATCTACGTAACGACGCATGCGTCTTGTTACCAAAACAAGCAGCTGCCATATTTTGACTCTGATTTTTTTATGTTTTCAGTGTACATTTTAAGTTTTTTTAAGTAATTCTTTTTTGTGAATATATTTAACTGTTGTGAATGCAGTCCGTGACCCAATCTTGTGATGGCACGTCGAACGCGACCCATACATGTACACAGTGCAACAAGTCACTCAAATCTTTGAAAGGCCTCAACATACTCACAAAAAAACACACAGGAAATATATAAGCCAAAACAGTTCACCTTTAGACATGCATTCCATTATACCGAGTGCGCCTACTTATGCAGCCAACGATCCAACTCCTTTCCACACATATCTAAGCCATTTGAAAAATAGTATACCCATAGTTAAAAGAATCCCTCGAGCTCGAATAACCGTTGCTCGTAACATTTGTCACAATTAATCCAGTAATGTTACATAAGCAATTGTAGTCAAGACTGGCAGAACCTATTTTTATTTTCATACAGCACACTACGTATAATAAAAACTGATGAACCGAATTTATCATTGACATAAAAGATTAAGAATAACTGTGCTGTAAGCTCCTCGCCTTCTCCCGCACCTCTAATCAAACATGATGCCCCTCGTAATCGCAACAAACTCATCGAAAACAAAATCTGTGACGGGGATCTCAAAGGTGCCGCTCGCCTTTTGTTCTCCAACGACGTGCTATCACCAGATACCCCTGACACCCTTCAGGCCCTACGAACAAAACATCCTCCAGCACCAGTAAACCCATATTTTCTCGATCCACCAACAGCAGAGCAAGCATGCCTTCAAATTCAAAACAAAGATGTTACGGATGCCATTTTATCTTTTAAACCAGGTTCGGCTGCAGGTTTGGATGGTATCTCACCCCAACATTTGAAAGACTTAACATCGTATTCTGTGGGTGAAGCAGGCGATCAATTTGTAAATTCGATCACTAAATTAATCAACTTTATGTATTCCGGTAATGTCAATCCAGAAATTGTTCCCATTCTTTTCGGCACGAACCTCATTGTCTTCACCAAAAAGGACGGAGGGGTGAGACCAATTGCTGTTGGATCAACAATACGACGTCTGGCCTCCAAAATTGCTGACCGACATATTTTACCAAAATTAAATTCGGAATTTGAACCCGTACAGTTAGGCTTCGGTGTAAAAGGAGGGTGTCAGGCAGCTGTCCATGCCCTACGCTCTTTCCAAACTTACGGGCAGCCTGACGTGTTGCTCAAAATTGATATCAAAAATGCATTCAATTCGGTAAATATGGATACCCTGTTGACGGAAATAAAACAACATATACCTTAAATACAGTGCTGTAACACGGTGCACGGTCGTTTTTGAGATTCCGGTGCGTCATGATATTGCTCTTGTAGAGGTAGATGGGTCTTGCTGAATTTCGTCAAGCACAACATCTTGAGTATTAATATTCGCTTGTCTTCCGGAGCTCGTACCACCAATGCCGCTACCAGGTATTCTGCCTTCCGAATAACACCTGTGGACTCTGATGAAAACACGGTAATCTGGATGACGCGCGTTAGGATACCTTTCCCTATAAAGGGCTGCAGCGGCACTTGCGTTGCTCCTGCACTCACCATAGATGAAGTGCATATTGGCGTATTCTTGTGCCGTGTATTGAATCCGCGGCATTTTGATTCACAGAATCAGTTCAGATACAAGCCAAGTCGTCGTAAAATCACCAAACAAAGTCCAAATCAGTAAGCAAAACGAGTAGTCCAATAAAGTAGCCAGAAGTCATCGTTATAACACTGATTCAAACTCACGGAGAAATGCGAGCGAAAAGGAATGCACACATGCGATACCGAACAAGTCCAGAGACGCACTAACTAAGTAAATGTCTTTGCTATGTACCTGAAACCGATCCGATGATGACTAAACCGGTGTACACAGCGAGAAAAGTTAAAATGTTTGAACATCGTACTCTCCTCTCACTCACTCATACTCTACAAAATCAACCTATCCTTGTCTTGTGTAAACAAAAAATGGATGGCTTGGGCCACGCTCAGGTAGTAAATAGTATTGTTACACCGTCCCTAGTACAATAAAAGGGGACCCTTTTTTGGAACTCTATCGTCAATGTTACTGTTTAACGCCCGAAATTAATAACGTATCTTTAATCTGTCAGTTGGTCCTATCTAGAGTTTACAACTGGCGATATTATGATCTTTACCTGCGTGCCAATAACAAAAGATACCCATCCCAACCTTTTTTTGCCCAGCGATTAGCTAAAATCGTTTCCGTCCGCAACGTTCCATTTTATGCCGAATCCAGTAACGCACAAACAATTTTGTACAAGAAACTCGACCAAGAAAATTAACTATTATTAACATTAAAAACATATCTTGATCTAGTTAACTTAAAAATTGTTTTGCTTACACGATTAAGTGAGTAAATAAATATTAGTAATAAAATAACAATTAGTTAATTTGTTGAAGAATATATGTATATTCACAATGGAATGGAACGTATGTATGAATATTTGACAGACGGAACTTGCCAGAAGTCGGAACGGAAGACGAACTTATTTTAATTACATATTACAAGCATTTACTATCAATATCAATTACCCACGGTAAATTAAAATTTGAATATGGATTCTGAAACGGTAAGCTACAACTTTATTTTTGTTCAAAATTTTGCTTCAATGCATTGATGGCTGGAAAGAAGCGAAGTGATTACCGCCTTTTTTGTTTAAAAGCTAAATAATGTAACTATTGTGATTTTTAGGTGAAAGGCAAGCCTCTGATCAAGGAAGAAACCAAGGCATTGTTGGAATTGATTGAGACCAGCACAATCATAACTAGTAAAGCCACAAATGCCACCAATAATAAATTAAAAGTGCAGAAGTGGGCGCGAATAGCTTCGTGATTCAACGCCACGGCCTCTACTTGCCCCCGCACACCACAACAGTTGAGATTAAAATGGGAAAACTTAAAAAAGGATTCCTGTAAACGCAGCACCAAAATCAGGATGAATAATATTCAGGTTAGTTACATTTCTCATGTGATATTTGGTACAAGTATTACTACATTTAGTTGCAAATCTTCAGGCCATACACTTTTTCGCAGACTGGTGGTGGTGCACCAGAGTATATACCCCCAGATGAAATACTGGATAGAGTGGCAAGCCTACTGGGTAGTACTGTAACAGGATTCTCTGTTCCATTTGGGGGAGACGGGGAACCTGCAATTGCTTTAGTTGGTGGTGATGGTATAGAGGAAGGTGACGGTATTGGTGGTGATGGTGTTGAGGAAAGTGATGGTATTGGTGGTGGTGAAACTATAAATATTGAAGAGACTGTAGTAGAGGTTGCCACGGTGGCAACCACACCAAAACAGACTCTTCATTCTTTCCTGCACAGTCCCAAGACAACTGGTAATGGATACTCATTTCACTTTTATGTAATTATATTATAATGCACTGATACTAATATTATGTACCTTATATTATGTATGTCTCGTTTTATTATGCCTACCGTTAACTCAACTTTTTGTTTTCCAGGTAAAAGGAAAATAACTGACAAAGCTAGAGATGCCAGGAACCTAGCTATGGCTGAATATTATAAAGCAAAAAGAAAATGCATGGAATTACAATACACATATCTGGAATTACAGAATGAAAAATTACTTATGGAAATAGAAAATGAGAAAAAGAAAGGAAACTGAAATCCGTATATCTGTTTTGCTTTCAGTATCATTTCTTTTTCTCATTTTCTATTTCCATTGTGATTCCAAACATTTTCTTTTCGATTTATAATATTTTTGTCGGTTCTTAATAAAATTATACAAGTTGTGTTTGATACTACATGTTTAGAATCATGTATAATAATAAAAAGATTGAATTAAAGAGTTGTTTTTATCACCTTCAAAATAATAATTTTATAATTAAATAGTCACTAACCAATGTATTATGCCAATTTTATGCCTTCTTTAAGATTGATAAGAAAGTATTATATAATTATAATTATATTATATTTTATTATATTATTTGTAATTTGTTATGTTGTAGAGTTATGAAAGGAATTAAAAAATGAGAACATAAATATCTTGTAAATGCTTTTAATAATTATTATTATAGCATAGAAAATTCAGTCAATATTTAAGAAAAAAATCTAATTAAAATAATTATTTATGACATCTGCCCTCTGGCTAATGTCTTGGGAGTCTGTAAGAATCTGCATGGCATCTTCAGTATCTGCAGGTGGTAGTTCAACTTCTGATCCAATGTCCTCAAGCTTGAGCTTTCTGCAGATGTTGTGCAAAACAGCAGTAGCAATAATTAATGCCTGAACATTGGGCATAGCTAGTCGCAGTGTAAGTGCAACTACCGGAAAACGCCGCTTCCATACTCCAAAAGTGCTAAAATAAAACAAAATTATTTATATAGTGTTTGTCTAAATAAATCAACATTATCATTACATTTTTGTTGCAAAATAATTACCGTTCTATATTATATCTATGTTGGGCTTCAGTGGCAGGATTTAAAATTGGAGTAAGTAAATATGCTCTCTTCGGATAGGCACTATCTCCAAGAAGCCAACAGTTCCCAAATTGACCTGCATCACATTGAGCTGAAAAGAAGCATCATTATTATTAAAGTGTAAGAAAGGTATAATATATATAATTATAAGGTATAATATATATAATATACCTAGTCTGGCCATAAATACTGTTACATAAAAACTTTTCTTTTTTTCAGCTTTTTAATTATTTTGAATTTGGAACACGTATATTATTTTAAAAACTTCTTTCGATTTCGCGCCATTTCACATACTTTTTCGTGTTCATTATCAAATTACAATATGGAATGGGTGTTAAAGAAAATAGGATTGCAGTGATCGCCTTGCACAAAGTGGGTATGGAGCCGTCGGTCATATTCCAGACACTTCAAAAGCTTGGTATCAGCCGTATATCTTACAATCAACAGATACAACAACACTTCGTCTGTCGAAGACCAGAAAAGATCGGGGCGGCCGCGTGCTGTTAGAACTACAAAGGCTCTTAATGCTGTTAAAGCCAGAATTCGTCGAAACCCCATTAGGAAGCAAGAAAGCTTATCGCGAGAAATGAAGATTCCCGCTAGGACTCTGTCGCGTATTATAAAACAAGACCTGAAGCTCGGTGCTTACCGTCGATATACAGGACATGCCCTAAATCAATCTTTACAATTAAAGAGAGTGGATCGATCAAAACGCCTTCTGTCGCGATACGCAGGTGAAAGGCACAGAAATATCCTCTTACCGATGAAAAAATTTTCACGATTGAAGAACACTACAATAAGTAAAATGATAAAGTGTACGCTCACAGTTCTAAAGAAGCTGCTCAAGTGGTCGGGAAGGTACAACGTGGTCATCATCCTGCGTCAGTGATGGTTTGGTGGGGCGTGTCTTATCAAGGAGTCACAAAACTGCATTTTTGTGAAAAAGGAGTGAAAACTTCAGCCAAAGTGTATCAAGATACAGTCTTGGATCATGTTGTGAAACCTCTCAGCAATACTCTTTTTAAAAATATACCGTGGACTTTCCAACAGGACTCTGCACCTGGTCACAAGGCACGAACTACCCAAGCCTGGCTTGAAACCAATGTTCCGGACTTTATAAGAGCTGAGGACTGGCCCTCATCTAGCCCAGACCTTTAGACCTCAAATTATGGTCAGTTTTAGAGGACATGGCGTGCTCTAAACGACACGGCGAAATTGAGTCTCTTAAAAAGTCTTTGGAGCAAGCAGTGGCGAAATTTCCCTTGGAAACAGTGCGTAAATCCATAGATTCGTGGCCAAACAGATTAAAGGCCTGTATAAAAGCCAAAGGTGGCCATTTCGAATAGAATATTTTTTATTTTTTGCTGAGACTTTAATAAATATGTAGGTATAAATCTTATTAATATTACATTACTTCATTTAAAAAAAAAGCATTTTCATTTGTAACAGAACTTATGGCTGAACTAGTTATAATATATTTATAATTACCATTCAATCGTTACGCAAATTTTATTAAATTACATTTCGAATATTTTGACATCGATTGACAACAAAGATGATGTAATCCCTAATAATGTCATTTTGGTAACCATAGTATTTATAAATAACATCACTGTATTTTTTTTCAAAAAAGTACAATAGATACTCATATTATTTATAGCTTTTGTAATAGTATAGTCTGTGAGGAGTAATATAACACCAAAAACGTAAGCAAATTCATTAATTTGGGGTCGCTGTGCACATGAATTGACAATAAGATCAATAAAAATGGATTTAAAAAAAAAAAACATAATTTGAGTAACAGTTGGATTTTTTTTTTGTGTATTTTTTTCGAGTGCCGGGTAGCCGTGCTGGGCTCCGCTCAAGGATTATCCATTCTTTATGGGACACCCTGTATAATTATCTTCTTCTCAGTTACGTTGACCCAACAAAATTGTTATGTCGTTCTAATGAACTGTCCTCGGAAGTAGGTTGTCAACAGGGTGATCCCCTTGGGCCTGCAATTTTTAGTTTGGCTATAAATCCGATAGTCAAAAATTTAAATTCTAAATTCAACGTTTGGTATTTGGACGACGGAATCCTAGGAGGTGATGTGGATACTGTGTTTTCGGACCTTTTTTTAATCAAAAATAGAAGTCTGTATGATTAAGACTGATTACTTAGAATAATAATTATGTACGATTGATAAGTGAATAATTACGTACAATATTTGATTTTAATAATATACAATTACAAGTAAAGAATGAGTTTTGCGCCAGTAATGCGGCCACAGTAATGCGATAGTGGCGTGGCGCTCAAAAGGTTAATAAATTATTAAATTTATTTTTCTACCATTTGTAAACGAAAGTAAAATTGTTTGTACACTTTTTTAAAAACATTGATAGTCATTTTCAGGTTTAATTTAATATTAAAGTATTTTAAATTGAACTTATTCAATTGATATTGCATTTTATAAATTGATAATTTTTTAATTTCATCATCATGAGTGAAGCAATGGCCGCTCATTATGAAGCTAAACGTAACATAGCTTTCAAGAGATTATTAGATGCTGTCACCTGCGCTCGTAATACATTAAAGGATCTAAGTCTTCTACCGCCATTCGAAACATGGTGTTCGCGTTTAGAATCTCTTATGGATTCATTTAATGACTCTCATATCAAACTTTTAAGTACCTACAAGGATGTTGGTCAAGAGGAGTACAGCCTTATCAAGAGCAGGCTGATGACATGTATTTTGAGACTTGGGAAGCTGAACGCAAATTACTGCCTCCAACAAAACACATTTTTAACACATTGGTTCACAACAGACCAGACCTATCTAACGTTGAGAAGTTTCAATATCTCCTTACTTCCCTTTCTGGGGAACCAATCAATCTTATACGAGCATTCAGTTTATCCGATGCAAATTATATTAGTGCATATAAAGCACTTGTGGATAGGTATACCGATAAACGATAACTTGAGTATCTATGTTGGGAACAAAGGACAATGCCTATCTGTGTCCCAGAAATGCCCAGATAAAGAATATTACAAGATTGCTCTAATTTTTTTTTTTTTTTTTTACTTAAAATAAGTTAATGCTTGACCACAATCCCACCTGATGGTAAGTGTAGATGTGGTCCAGGGTGGTGAGCGCACTAACTTAATAGAAGCCTATTCACTCTTTTTTTGAAGTCATCCACGTCATAGGTGGGCGGGAACGCAGACGCAGGCAAGCTGTTCCAATCCTTAGCGGTGCGCATAATGAATGACGATGCAAACCGCGACGTCCGCACCGGCGGGATATCAACGACGTAAGGGTGGATACCCGCCGTGCGTCGTGTCGTTCGATGGTGGAACGGGGAAGGGGGAATCAATTCAAATAATTCCTGCGCACACTCACCAAAATGTGCCCTATAGAAAACCGAGAGGCTGGCTACTCTGCGCCTGTGCTTGAGACTTTGCAAACTGGTCTCAACCAGATCTGGGTCACCAATGAGCCTCTTCGCACGCCTCTCCATCGAATCCAAAGCAGAAAGGTGACATTTGGCTGCACCTGCCCAAATGTGAGAACAGTACTCCACACATGGCCGAACCTGAGCTTTGTACAAGGTTAAAAGTTGCCTCGGTGTGAAGTACCGCCGCACCTTCGCAAGGACGCCAAGTTTCCTTGCACCTGCTTTAGCTTTGGATTCGATGAACTGCCCAAAGTTGAGCTTGGAGGATATCTCAACTCCTAACAACTGAAGGCAGTCGGTATAGTCCAAGGACACATTCTGGAAAGTAGGAGCCAAGGTGAGCGGGCTCCTTTTGGCGGTGAAGAGACACGTCTGTGTTTTAGTGGCGTTGAATCTCACAAGATTGGCTTCGCCCCACTCGGACACAGCCCGCAGTGTGAGATTCACACGTTCCACCATGGCCTCTCTTTCCGACTGAATTTCGTGCCTACTGGCCCTGGAACTCGGTAGATATCTCTCTACCACTGTGCTATCATCTGCGTACCCATATATACCGGGCATGAGCAGGTCATTAATGTGTAGCAAGAATAGAGTGGCGAAGAGAACGGACCCCTGAGGAACTCCGGCATTTGTAGTCATCGTTTCTAATGATCTACCATCGATAACAACCCGGAAAGACCGGTCGCTCAGGAAGTCCTCTACCCAGTTTATAAGGCCAGGGGATATGCCGTAAGCTGGAAGCTTGCTCAAAAGGCTAGCGTGCCAAACCTTATCGAAGGCCTTCGAGACGTCAAGGGAGACAGCAAGGGCCTCCCCATTATTCTCAAGGGCCTCGCCCCATATGTACGTGGCATACGCTAGAAGATCCCCTGTTGACCGGTCTCGGCGAAACCCGTACTGCCGGTCACTAAGGAGATCATTTCGTTCTAGGTATGCCATGAGGCGCCTATTCAATGTACGTTCCATAATCTTGCAGAGTATGGAGGTAATTGAGATAGGCCGATAGTTAGAGGGGTCAGCACGGCTGCCTTTCTTAGGCACGGGCTGCACGTTGGCAAGCTTCCAGGACTTAGGCACTGATCCAGTCTCAATTGAGAGCCGAAACAGACGCGTCAGCACAGGAGACAACTCGGGTGCACAAGCCTTTAGCACAACCGCTGGAATTCCATCAGGTCCACTGGCTTTATTCACGTCTAGACACCGCAAAGTTTTGAGAACCTCTTTGTTAGTGATGCGGACTTCTGGCATGAAAGTACCGCAGTGAGGTATTACAGGTGGTACGTTGTTGCTCTAATAAATAAAAACTAGAATTACGTTGTTAATTTTAAATCATAAGAAGCACTGGATAAAAAAATTAAAAAATAAGACGTTCTTGTTGACATTGCAGTACGTATCATCGTTTCGGGTCGAATTCAGTCGCGCCATGTTGGTCGCCGTAAATATTTTACATATATTTTAACTGATGCACAACCATCTAATAATAATTGCTTAGATGTAATATTAGGTTACTGTTGTAACTGTCTCGTAGGTAACAGAACAGTGGGATGCTGTTGCCACGTCATGGCCATAATATGGTATTTGGGTTAGGCTAGACATGAGACGAATATATCGAGACCAGCATCATATTTAGATAATTACTTGTACTTATACTTTTTTTTATTTTCTTCGCAACCTGTATCATATCGCCAGAAACCAATACAGCAACAAACCGGTAATAGAAAAGGTAAACAACCTATTATATCTATAAATAGGTAAAATTAATAGCAATGCTGTCTGTAACCGATAAAATGTATAAAAAAACCAGTAGGAAGTTATCATGTTTAATGTCCAATATCTTTTAAACCGGTGCTTTATATGACATTAAATCTAGATATCATATAAATACTGTTAAAAAGTTATCATATGACATAAGAGCTGCAATTTTGGCATTGCATGGCATTGCTGACTTTCAGCTCCATACTAATATGGGCATGATTCAGGATGCATACTTAATAGGATTGATATCGTGTTCTCCTACAGCAACACACACAGTTAATAAGCCTCAAAGATTCAGAATGTCTTCTTTTAGGTACAAAATCCGCACGGGACTTGAAGAGACTCAGGTGCGCCTTACAGCATTCTGTAACATACAGACATAAGAAAGGAATTACTCACCATGACATGTGACGCAATGTCGAGTTGAGTGAACATTTCATGAAGTTCAGTACAATAATCAGACAACTAGATGAAACAGGTAGCGAGCTAAGCGAACAAGACACGGTAAGTCACCTTCTTCTGACCATTCCCGAAAGCTACAATACTACAATTGCTACCCTGGAAACCACAAACATGGAGTTAACTGTTGAATATTGTATCTGAAGAGGAAACCACTTGATGGTGAACTTAAGAATGAGAGTACTTACACAAGCCTAGTGAGCGATTTGAAAGATATGCTCGCAAAGTTATCTATCAGTTTCGAGATGGAAAAAAAGCCGAGAATTTAAGCGTAACTTTGCAAGCGGCCATAACAACTTAGTACAATTACCGAAAATACAATTTCCTACATTTGCTGGCAGTTATGAAGCATATAATGATTTGTTTATTTCATTGGTGCACAACAATAAGGCATTGAGTGATGTTGCGAAAATGCATTATTTGAAGACTAGTGTTATCGGCGAAGCTGAGTCGTTACTGAAACACGTGCAGGTAACCTTCGACAATTATTATTATTAATATTACACGATTATTATTATCATTATGTATCTGTTAATTTTCTCGGGTCCTAGATGTAAGTGGATCCGGTACTTTGGTAGGCTTGTGTGGGGACACAGGTCCAACACGCAGAGACCCCTTTGAGAACATTAATAAAGTGCGTGTGTGGACACACGGTGGATACTATTCTCGATTGCACAATCTGATACACCCGAAGATAGTCCCCACCGTGTGCACAGCAACTATTTAGAATCTACAAAAACAAAAAATCTATACTAATACTGGGCTATTGGGATGAAATTCCGAGGGACTGGTTTCTGGGTTATGGGAAACTATGGACACCTGCCGTTACTGTATAACAACTGAAAAATGGCTCGCCACTCACTAGATGGGCCCCCGTAAAGCGGCGCATGCGTGGGTGCAACATTGGCGTGAGCAACTAGAGGAGTGTAGAGAGGTGCGGCACCGATTTCACCATCTAGGGGGGATTGAACCCCCATGAGCGGGTTTCCTCGTTATTACGCCATTAGACACTTCTACCTCCGAGCATATAGCTCTAGCGACTCCACTCTGGCCGGCCAGTTAAGGAAGCACAGAGGTGGGGACCTGTTCCTCGATCCTCACTTGAAGATAAGAAAAGGTCGAACTCCCGGGAGCACTCGGGTACATGATGCTACTCACCACAGCTCGCCACAGCTGCCCTGTGGGCTTATTATTATTATTAATATATGTATACAAAATGTTTGAGTTTTTGGAAGCTGATAACACAAATAGAAGGCAACTCCAAAGGCAAATGTGCGAAGCAAGTGACCCCTTCGAATTAGAACTCATAACCTAATCGAGGAATTAAAACCAAAACTGAATACCCCCATAATGTCTACTAACATACCTGTGGAAACAAAAGTATATATACTGTTTCTGATGTGGATAAGGAGTCGCATTTTATTTACTTTTTTAAAAATTTTCATTTTTTTAAGATTTTTACTTAGAGTTCTTTAATGAACGTGGAACAGTTTTGAAATTAGGAACAGAAGTAGAGGTTCTTGATTGGAAAACAGCGAGTAATGAAGTCCTGAAAAGTACAAGCGGAATGCATTTTTCTAAATATAAAACAGTGCAAAAGGTTTTTTATTAAAAGAAACAAACAGAAGAGCAATGTTTTAGTGCGAGCAGAAAGTTTCTACAGAAACACGTTAGGTACATACAAAAATGTTTTCAAGCGAAACAAAAGAGCCAATCAAATCAATCCATGTACTGTATCAATGAACGTTGCATTAAAAAAAGAAAAACTGGATGATGTTAAAAAATTACTCATAAATAATGAGTTATGAGGAGTAATGAGGAAGGCTGGGAGCTCATACCAGAACTAGATTATTTCAAACATGTTTTTTCTAGACCAGATAACATCCTTCAGGTGATAAATAACGAAAATTGTGACATGGAAGACGAACTTCAATCTTTGATTGTATAAACTAAGAATAAAAATGTTTGCCTAAGTAATCTTGTTTTATTTTTAACTTAACAAAAACTAAGTTGACGACCTCTGGCGCTTACTTACACCATTTTCTAAATAAGCCAAATCCATACAGCATATATTCAAAAGTAGTCAAATCCACGAATCTAACAATCAGACATAGCCAAATCCATTGTTTAGTAACAAACTATGTCAAATCCGATCTTTAAAAACTAATTTTGAACCTTTTTTGTATGAGATACTGGGTCTTTTTTATTTATCACATTAAAAAGATTGTTTAAATATGCTGCCTTAAACCTTTGACATTCTCCAGTGCTGCCATATAATAAAATTGAAAAACTCTGGATTCTGGAAATTTACCTAAAGTGGACTTGACCAATTTTGAAACTGACTCAGTCAGTTTTATTGTGATTGTGACTGTATCTCGGTGTCGACGTTTAATTTAAAATGCAAAATTATATAAAAAAAGAGTACGATCTGCGAACTGGAACGAAGAAGAAAAGTACGAGTGTTTTTAATAGGTATATTCAAAAGTGCAGACAAGCACTCGCCTATCTATTTTAATTTGTATGAGCAAAAAAAAATCTTGCTACTTGTGGAGATATTTGCAATTTTAACTTTTTTCGTTATTTAAGTACCCGGATTTTTGCATTTACGTACAAATTGAAAAAAAAACGTATGGTATGGTTATTATTTAAAATTATTTTTCTAATTAACACTTCAATAAAGCCCACCCTACCTTATTAAGATGAAAATTTCTTCAGAATGAAAAACTACGAGCTACAACAAAAACAAAATTATTTTAAAAATACATGATCCGCTCACTTGCTTTTGGAAACGATTCTTTCCAAAACTGAACACCCGTGATTGCTTCTGGCAACAATCGTTTCCAACTACCAGTTTCTATTAAACAACTTCAAACCTTATCATGTAGGTAATAAAGTCCTCGTGAAACGTTTTTAAACTATAGACTAATGTATTAGCCAACCTTTAAATACGAGTTGCCAACATAATAGATCCAAGTCTTGCTACACGATACGAAATAAAGCTTGACGCCGCCATTTTGTGTTTTGCTAAGTGAGTGTTTGTTACGTGAGTGTGAGTTCTGGAAGAAAAAATGCCGTAAGTATTTTAATGTATTGTTATTTAATAAAGTTAAGGTATTATATTAATCTAGAAGGACTATTCTTTCATATTTTAATATTACTATACAATACTTTAAGTTCCGTGAAGCAAAAATCGAATGATCCGAACACATTCACAATGCCGTCGTGTGTTTACATATTTTGAAGAGGTAATTTGTTTCTTTTATTCAAAACCAGGTAAAACCTTACGTGAAATATTATAGTTTAGACATTATTTTAACTATAATATGTTCTAAAATCCTTAAATATTTTGTAGATATTCTGGATTACTCGAATATAGGTGACTTGTGAGTATGTACAAAAGAGACGATTGTTTTGGCAACAATCGTTTCACAAAGCAAAGTAAGTTTTGCTCTCAGGGCTGGTACCTAGCACGCGCTTTATTTCACGTTTGCATTTTTTGTTTTATTGTGACCATGTGTTGGTGGCTTGATTATTAATGTACTTTTTGTGGTTTTTAGGTGTTTGTGTTTTTTATGCTTTGGTAAATATAATTACGTTATTATTGTTTATATAATTACGTTTTTATACCGCCCTTCGTGTCTCGGTTGTGGTTAGCTGGTAGAGAATGCATTAAACATTAAGCTCGCCAATTGAACCGTAATTTAATATTGTGGTCAATAAAGTATAAATAAATAAATAAATAAACTGCAAACTAACTTACGTGATATTTTTTTTCGACTAAATCTTTTGTTACTCATTTCATAAAGCTTTGGCTGTACTTACCTATTTATTTATTTAAGTATGTACTATTTTTATTTATTTCTTTATTATTAATAATATTTTTAATTTGTAGTAATCTTCAAGAAGCATGTCAAAGGGGAAGAGGGGGCAGAGGAAGTGGTCAAAGGGGAAGAGGGGGCAGAGGAAGTGGTCAAAGTGGTAGGGGGGGGAGAGGTAGACGAAGTGAATTAGAACCTGTTCCTGGGCCAAGTACAAGGTATTCTTGTTGTATTATTTCACAAAATATTTTGAAATATCGAATGTATGTTTTTATTTATTTTTGTTTTCCTAATTTTAGAAGCTATGAAGAAGAAGTTATTAAATTAAGAAAATCAAAAACAAACACAAAAAAGCTGTTGTCCAAGCTTGAACCGGGGGTGCAAAAGGAGCTCGATGCGCGAAAACGGATGAAGCAACTTTCGCGATCGCTGCTACCTGATGCACCGCCGCGAAAGAGACAAAAGTTAGTAAAAATAGGCTATATATATATATATATATTTATATATATATTTAGCAGAAGGAGGTATTCTATGGTGTGAACTCAGATCATCTCTGCAAACCATGTATCAAAGTACTATGAACATAGATCTCTCTCTGTGGGCGTAATTATATGTCAGGACTGCCAGGATACTAAATAAAACACACAATTCGACAGGCACAAGGATACTATCCGTTTATTGCCTGATAACACCCGATTTTATCAATTCAACGTTATTTAGTTGTTTACTTTGATTCGCGATACTCTCAATC
Organism: Thymelicus lineola; assembly: GCA_963932265.1. Lineage (NCBI taxonomy): Eukaryota > Metazoa > Arthropoda > Insecta > Lepidoptera > Hesperiidae > Thymelicus > Thymelicus lineola. Next base: position 17,891,298 of record OZ010681.1, on the reverse strand, counting down.
TGTCTGCCATCTTGACAGTTCCCTTTTTCTTAATTTCATAGATTAATACGAACTTATTTTAGACCGCACCGATACGGCCATACTGACAAGACACACGTCCTCGTGTGTGAATCGTACTAAATCGCGTCATATTTAACAAACGTTACATAAACAAGGATCTCCAAGAGCAATTACGAATTTGGAATAATTATCCTGAGCCACGTACCATAGTCGTTAACTTCAATTATCAAAAGCAATAACAAACATTCTCAATGATCTCGAGTAAGTCCTTCAATCTCCACGTCTTTCAAAGCCAACCAGCAATCTCCGTTGCTACCATACACATATCATACCAGAGCAAAACACGAATCGCACTTCGATCGTAATTGCCACTGGCGCTACAAAGTTACTGACTCGAGTTCCCATCTTATCTTATTCATCAGCAAAATCATTATTAATATCAACATCGACTGGTACATGACCTACAGGCATTCTCATAAACTTTCCTTTACTTTACTGCCAAAGGTTACAACAAAGCTCTTTGTTGCCCGAAATCCCGCAAAAATAGCATCAGTTCATTTTTTAGCATTACCACTGCTTCGCAATGTGTTCTCGTTATGGAGAAGAAGCAGCGCAAGAAACTCCATAACAACACTTTTTTTGTTACGGAACTACCAAATTATTATTTGCACGATTTTAAAGTCTTTACGTCTCGCGTCGATCGTTTGGCACGTCGTGGCGTCGTCACCGAATCTAAGAATCTCGTCTTTTCCTCTCACTGTTGCGGCCATCGCTGACGACTCACACGTCCTCGTGTGATCATTCTGTAAAGACAAAATCAGCACAGTATTTCGTTCGGCTATTCTGACTTCATGAAGTGAGGGAAGTGTATGTGTGTGTATGTTTTGTGTGTGCTCGTAATCCCCGATAAAATTTCACAACTCCCATATCAACTATATTCAATAAACTCAATCATTCCTCAATAAATTAACGGAAGGGGGTTTAACCCTCTCGTCTCCGTATATACTGCTCTACTTTCATTTTAAAGATAAACCACAATTAACATAACATCAAATTATAACATCAAAATCACCTTCAAGATATTTTAAACCGCTCTTATTAACCAGAATTAAGATACTCTTTGTTATTGTCTAACCAGTATTTACACAGTTTAAGCAATATCCAACCTGGATTTGTACACTTAATGGCGCAGTTCAACATACAGAAAAATGGCTGAAGGTTGATCATCATTATCATATTTTTTTCAAATCAACAAATTAATCACTTTGCTTGGTACACTTATATCACTGATCTCTCTCGGATCCACATACATGCTCACTCGAGCGTTCTCACACAGGACACGCCTTTTTTTTTGCGTTCCCAACCCAAGTGTCACTAAGCATTGTGTTGGCCCAACTGCCTCAACACCATCATGCGAAATGCTGCATTGATTTCTACTTTAATAGTTTGACCTTCAGACAATTTAAACAGTCACGGCTGTTACAGATAAAGAGCCCTTATTAAGCCAAGCTTAATAGGAAGTCAACTAAGCATACTGGTTAAACAATTTATCTCATAACATAACAAGTTAGAACCCTACATATGACTCATTAGTCCGCAGCATGGTTTATTCATTCATCGTTAAATTTCAATTCAATCAACAAATAATCATCAGCACCACATCAATTAATCAATTTACTTTTGCATTAGTTAATAAAAAGAAAGATACAAAGCTTAACGTCGTATCAACAACTCATCTCGTCATCATACCAACAAATCCTGTTTCAACATTTTGCCTTTTTAGAATTTAAGAAACGGCACCGATCATTAGCGAGAAAGTAAGAAACACAATGATTTGAAATGGATTTTTGAATTTAGGATCCAACCTGATTTTACTGCATTCATTATATCTTATCACATTTATTCTAATGCTAATTTGATAATATCCCAATTTTATTTGTAGTAGTTACGAATCTAATATAATATTCAAATTCAACTCTCTTGAAATGAGTAAGTCTGTAGAAGAGTGGTCTGTAGTCAACACGACAGGAGAATGACATTTCATTTATTTTTCATCATAATTGTGGTCAGTTGTCACTTCGACAGATTTTAATACTTACGTCAAAACATGTGACATATCAAATCATAGGGATGGCAATTTTATAATAACCCAATCTCTATCAAAATATTGTCACAAAACATGAAATGAAATAATGTTACTATTTAAATATGCAGTTACTGTTACTCATGAAGATATTAAGTTATCATTCAGCTTTACTTTGCTATACTTTGCAACAATCTGCAATCATACACGCGATCATTGAAGTTCGCAGTAAAAGCGCTAAAGGGTTTCAACTACGTAGGAAACGCCAATGTTATATTCAAAGATTTTACATGCCCATCTTAACACGTATGAAAAACAGAATGTAGTAAAGGACAAGTTTCATGCTAGAGTGACCATGACCATTTAGTCTCTTGTGAATATCTCTTAATACGTAGCAGCACGGGTAGGTTGATCTTTCTGTTGCGCAGGTTGCACTACATTTAATGGTGTTGTGAACCAGAAGAATACCATGTTACAATTGTATCTTTCACCAACCCTAACAAAGTTCTCTTTACTTAATTAATGAGTATTCGGTACTGAAATAAATAAAATATTAACGACTGAAAGCTTTATGCCAATCCTGTAGGGGCTCGACCATGCATGTCAGTAATCAGCGCGAGACAGCGCTCACAACAGCGCCGGCAGGAGCATCAACAACCCGTTGCAATTTGAAAGAAACCAGCCTCGCTCCACACTTGCAGCAAATAGCTACACAGATTCAAATCTCGCCGTTTTTCCTTAGCTGAAACATTTAAGATAGGTTACTCTTAGTTTCATGATATCAAGCATCATATTCACTGCGACTATTTATCTTGCATTCCTTTTGTGAAAAACCTGAAACCAAACGCTCATTTCCATTTATTTCTCGGATTTTAGTCCTAAGTACCAATGTGCCAACATGTTTTTTAGATAAAGCCCAACTTTGTAATCACACTCCATGATCTCATCATCTCCGTTATGTTTGATTTGCTATCACACTCCATGATCTCATCATCTCCTTTATGTTTGATTGATTTTATATCGTTTCTCTATGTAAAATTTTCCTTCAAGCTTATTTCAAATGTCATACAAACTGTATTGTTCTTCATTTATTTTCCAATTTGTGGGCAGGTTTGTTCCATCACTTCTGATTTAGCAGAAGGAGGTATTCTATGGTGTGAACTCAGATCATCTCTGCAAACCATGTATCAAAGTACTATGAACATAGATCTCTCTCTGTGGGCGTAATTATATGTCAGGACTGCCAGGATACTAAATAAAACACACAATTCGACAGGCACAAGGATACTATCCGTTTATTGCCTGATAACACCCGATTTTATCAATTCAACGTTATTTAGTTGTTTACTTTGATTCGCGATACTCTCAATCTGTCTGCCATCTTGACAGTTCCCTTTTTCTTAATTTCATAGATTAATACGAACTTTTTTTAGACCGCACCGATATATACATATATATAAATTATTAATATATAGGTATATGACATAAAAATACTATTCGGACGTGTAATAAAATCAATCAAATTATAGAAAAACATCTCCTGAACGAGTCCCTTGCCGCTTGACTGCTGGGATTCCTACAACGCCGCCAGCGCCTAAGCTACAGCCTTGGGAAATACGGTATGTACGGTACGGTACAATATTTAAAAGATGTAAGTACAATCGAAAACTCATCTTTTAATGTTTTCAGTAAGCAGCAAGTTGACGCCGCAAATCCGCAAGATCATGCATTGGCGAGGCAGGATTTGTGTTCTACTCCAAATAGGTATATCGTAACTTAAGGATTTACTTGACCTTTGTCACTACTGTGATTATATGATTATATTACATTTTTCAGCAATATAAGCGCTGCCGAAAGCTCAGTAATTGGTGAACTCATGGTGGATTTCACCAGTGGATTATTAAGTAAGTAATTTTTTTTATGGATATAGCCGGCAAACGAGCTGACGATCCACCTGATGGTAAGTGGCTATTTCCGGTGGTGCCTTGTCGCCTTCCACCGCCGGGGAGTTTATATCTGAACCTGAAATAAATTTTCATAATTAAAATCTGTTTAAATTGTAAAAATCTGTGTACATATTTCTGTTAAAAGAATATATGTACCATTTTTACAAAAAAAAGTTCGACAGGAATGCAAACATTACTCCTGCTCCCTAAAAAGGAAATTATGTTAAAAAACAAACTGATCTTGAAAAGATTGAAGAAGTCAAACAACATAAAATCATTTCCGGTACAAGAGTATCATTATTGTAGAGCTACCACAAAGCGTCAATACCTAGAACCAAGCTTAACTAAATATACAAAAATGTATTCACTATATGTGGAGTCGATCGACTAAAGAACAGTACCCTAATTCACGTAACTTTAAGACGCATCGATTAAGTTGCAGTTACGCTGCAATCAAGTTGGAGTGACGCTACAATCAAGTTGAAGTTTGGCGTCTAAACCGTATTGTCATAATTTTTTGACTGCGCGTCAACTGCACGCCAACTGCACGCAAACTGCATGTGAACTTCACTTCTCCTGCACGCATCCTGCGCGCCTGTCAAACTTTATGAGACTTCAAACTTCAAAAGTTTATGAGAATACCAATCAAACTGCGATCGGGAACACGCTATCTTGACGCGCATTATCAGAATACCTTTTTGTGACGTGAGCGCGCTTGAGACGCGCTCGCGTGACGCGAGCGTGTTTGACAGCGCAAGAGAATACGGAAAGTGTCATTTTGATCGGAACGTCGCTGCAACTGCACTGCAATCGAACTTCTTAAGTTACGTGAATTACCCTGCTGGTAAAACATTCATCGGAAAGTTTTTAACGAAAAATTCAATTTGGCATTTTATCATCCAAAAAAAGACGCTTGTGATGCTTGCTCCGAATTCAAGGCGCTAAAAATAAGCGCTAAGTAAGTTTGCGGCTAACCTCCATTGAATGGCCATTGAACATTCGGGCATAAATATAAGTGCAGACGTCATAAAAACGAAATTGATGGATATGTGTAGTGATGTTGGAATTTCTGGCTCGGAGAGTGCTTTTGCTGCGAAAAATACGCAACGTACGAAATATAGCAAAATTGATATGACCAGGAACAATATTACGAAATATGGCATTAATAGATACGATCAGAAACAATCCACAGGAGAAACGTCAAAAGCTGTAATAAAATGCTATAAATGTAAGCATCACTACACAAATCAGTGTTCGAGTTTAAAAACCAGCAAAAGAAAACAATTCAACGCTTTTAGCGCTACTTTCTTGAGAGGAAAGTTCGTGGAAAGAGAAGCATCGTTAATTTTTTAGAAAAATTACATTAGTTTTAACTAACTTATCGTATAACTGACTTATCGTATTATTTTTCATTTTAAAATTATCGACAATGTTATCGATATTTTAAAAATTCTAACCTTGAAGCAGTGGGTGCACGGGTAAACACGAATACCACGTCCACCCACCGGTGGGTGAAGCCAGTGGGTGGACGAGTAACGGTCTGAAAGTCAATTGCGATAGTTGGTACATAGATAGCGGGGCTAGCAAACACATGACGGCGAACGAATAGTACCACTGTTTCACAGTCGTTTGAGAAAGCGCGTTGGAAGTCATCACCCTGAGTAATCTTCGATGGGCTTCAGCGGCTGTGAGTCCTTCCAGACACATAAACTTTACTATTTGACGCTGCGCAACGACCTCAATCGAGTAACGTATTTCTAAATTTGTATTTGAAGCTATAATAACAGTAATATTCTATAGCACAACTGACCACACTACTAGCTTACAAGAAATTGTTGCGCAATAACAGTTAATAGTTGCGCTATCGAAATTTTAATGTGGACGAGTTTGATCCGAACTATCGAATAGGATCATCAGGAGTAGAAACCAAAGAAAGATTTCTTAATGTTGCAAATTTAGTGCATAGAACCATAAACTAACCTATCCTTCATTCTATTTGAGTTCTGTAGATTTTTGTTTAGTGGGGGGCTTCGTCTTCCGAGCCTGATCGTTATTGTCCTTAATTTTTAAGACTTACACATCAGATTATTTAATTTTTAATAATTTAAAGTTACTTAGGAATGAATACTTTCCAAAGAACGAATACTATATGTATTTTAACTTAAATATAAATTATTTTATGTCTAAGTCTATTTTTTTTCACCGTTTATAAACTTAAAAACCTATAATCTATTATCTCACAACAATAAACAAAGGACTTTTTTTATACCATATAAGTTAATGCTCGACTACAATCCCACCTAATGGTAAGTGGCGATATAGTCATGGATGGTAACATTAACATTCATCATTATTGCAGTGGACCCTTTATCTGCCTCGAAGTGCTCTTATTTGTCAATATCATGCAAGTAGTAATATATGGGATGCGCTACAGGCACCATACAGTGACTTCACGAGTCATCAGATGGATATGATGGCAATAATTTTAGAGAGCCGTGGAAAGAAAGTTAAATTCCACATATCTTAATGGTACAGATGCCAAAATGTGTCATTTTTGGTTAGGATTTACTGTAGAACAGTTACAAGAAATACTATCATTGATTCCGTCTTTAAATGAAAAGGTGTTATCAGCATCTTTGGCTGTTAGTATATATTTAGCTAAACTCTAAACTGGAAATAGTAATGATCGACTGTCTCAGTCTTTTAGTCTGCCTCGAAGCACTTTAGAAAAGTACATGAATAAAGTGCTTACTTGTCTGATGGAACAATTTGTACCTCTGCATTTAGGAGTTTCCTGTAGAACAATACAGAAAGTAGCTACTAAAAACAAAATAATACCAGAGGGGCTCTTTGAGAATTTGATGACAAAGCAATCAAAAACAATTTTCCTGAAACTGGAGTCAGAATCGAACCATCGACGAGAGAATTCCATGCACTTTGTGGACAGGGTAAAGTAGAGCGAAAAATGTTAAAAATTGTACTAACTGTCACGTGACCTCAAACGCCATTTTGAGCTTATGACGTCATTGAACGTATTTTATATGCAAATTCAACTAACTTCAGCAGACAGATAGTATTGAATAACGGATTGTGACGTCACGTGACGTTTTTGGTGGGAAAGGAGAATGCCCATAGCCAGTACTCTTAAAAAAATAATTGTGTCACAATGATTTTTGGACAAAAAATTTAATTAAAATATTTCAAGTATTTTACCCTATTTCCTAAAAAGTCATTATTGGGAATATTTTTTTGAAATTAATAAGTAATTTTACTTCCGTTTTACAAAAGAAAACCATTGGGCCATTTATGTTTGGATAAGGGCCAATCAGGAATCTTTCAAGATCCTTCGGGCCAATAGGTTGCATTGATTCGATTATAATTACGATACAACAAAGTCAACAAACTAGATGACGTAAGGGGACTGTCAAATGAAATAGAAAATTATTATAATCAGCCAGGAGTAATAGCGTTCTGTCATTATAATACATTACAAACTACATGGTGTTTGGGGACTGTCAAATGAATTTGAAACTTAAAAGATCGACATTACATACGCAATCGACTTTAGTACGCTGCATAGAGTCCATATTACTGTGAGTTTACTATAACCTAAATAAAAACTAATTTTGTTGAAAATCTTGTATTTCCTAATATTAACATTGACTAAAGTTAGTATGTGTAATTTATTAAGATAACATAATCAAATAAAGGTATTTTTATCAAGACATAAAAATGTTAAAGTCAGTACATTTCTTCATACTAAATGGGCATTCTCCTTTGATAATGATTTTTATTTATCAATTTTTGTTTTTAAATTGAAGATTATTATTTTTATAATATTTTTTTCGTGAATATTGAGGTTCTATAAAATAAAATTGAATCCTAAAATTAGTCAACATCCCTATTCCACTGGCTACAAAATGATTTTTGTCGTGCACATTATGTTGCAAATGTCAATGTGTACGTATATTTAAATGCCACGTATCAAAATAAATGGATTGATCGTTTTGGTCCCATTTTGTTGCCTCCACGATCCCCGGACTTAAATCACAGATGTATTTCAAGCCTATTTCAATTTTTTAAGAATTACGAAGTAGTATTCAGAAATAACTTCAAAAATAACTGAATGGTGCTACGCACAACTTCTTAGAAGACTACTATGTACTTAGATACTCAAATAAATAGTACAGGGAGTACATACTTCCTTAATACGCTATTATAATTCGTGGAATATTAGCCTACGTGACCAAATACGTGATCACGTTTTAATTAAAGATCGTTAAGGAACATTATTAGAAACATGATAATATAATTTTGATAGTAAACAGAGTTCTTTTAGATTTATTGACAATTTTAGCCGACTTTGGCTACTACTATCTCATCAAAGTACTGGCCCAAACTATCTATACAATTTTGCCATTTTGATGGTAGTTTGTTTATCCCTTTACTGTAGAAGTCAGCTGAACAGGCAAACAAGTTTCACTGTATAACAATGTGTAGATAGGTAGTTCAGGTAGTAAATGGTAGAATAAAACGCGATTTTAAATTATTTCGCCAATGATATTTCAATAAAGCCGCAAAACATTAAATGTAACACTTCCGAATTGGCTGTGCGCTTACAAATAAGTTCCACCCTGTTATTGAAGACAAACCGGAGCATCACGAGTATGTGGAAATAGCAAGGCAAAGGTTAAATATGCCCAATCGTTTCGTTGTAATGGTAGAGAGAGAACAATTAAACAGAAGGCGAAGTATGTTTTGCAACATAGATGATGACCATCCTCACTTGGAGCAGTTTCCGAGGCTTACCATAAAGGATTTAAAACGTTTTGCTGTTGGAAGATACCAACTAAAGCAAGCGAGATCCTACTAAGGGGAACAAATCCAAAACAATGACACATATGTCGTGCAAGTAAATAAATTCATTAATGATTATGTACCCTTAGTTCTGGGCGTCGATAATTATCTTCTTTGTGGCAGAATAGTCTCGGCATATGAGCAGTCGGACTTACTACAAATATCTCCTAATAAACAGGAATGAAGATACGGCAAATACCCTGAGAGCTATTTCAGGGTATTATTTTAGCTGCCTAGTAGGCAATGGTACAGTGCACTTGGCACTTGAATAAAGTATCTAAATGTATTTGACGCCTTCGACCAGCCACAACCCGGGACATAACATAAAAATTGGTGTCAGAAGTGGGACACTTATGATCACCTGCAGGTAAAGAAAAGCCAGCGGGATAGTTTCCAAGCTTTAAGACAAACAAATAAGAATCCAGTCGCAGTGGCAACCAGTACCTGATAATCTTACTGTGACTAGAAGATATTGACCAGGACCGATTACCCAGATATCTTTCTGCGACTAGAAGATATTGACCACGAATTAAATCTTCAAGAGCGACCGACATCGCCAACTAAACAAGACGAGAGGAGGGGCAGCCAACGAAGTCGTTACAACTACTAAGTTGTAAACAATTACCGAACGAAACGATAGCTCAATTTATATTCCGCCTAGAAGCATGTTTAAAGAAACTTTTATCGGCAATTAAACAACCATGCGTCGACGAATCACTATTAGCTGGACAGATAGAGAATTCTAATTAGTTAGCACTGCACACTTTTCTTTTAGGGGTCAATCCACAAATATTGAATACGATACGTCCTCAAAACAATAATAATTTGAATGATGCCTTGATATGGCATAAAAGGAAGAAAAATTATATTTGCTACAGATGTCAAAGAACAGACACGGTGTAAAATGTAATAAGTCGGGAATACAGCTAATGTATGCCGCAGTGGAAACAAACACAGAAATTCGAATAATCAACGGAATCATTACAATCAAAATCAAAAATTTCAACCGCGTTCTCAGTTTAATCCTCACTACGAGTATACCACGGATACGTGTCTTTAGTGCTGTCGCACGATCTTTTGTTGTGAGGAAACTCCGTTAATATCATAAAAGCATTTCCTATCCAAAAAAAAGTGCAAAGTGCGTAAGAGCCTTTTCAGGGGCCAATAATAGCACGGAAATCTGTACACACTCTTTAGAAAATATCGGATTTCGCCATTGGTTTGCAAGAATATTAGAGAATTCTGCATGTTTGTCAAAAAACATCCACAATATTAAAAAAAAAGTAAACTAAGCAGAAAAAAGTTTAAACATTTTATACCAAAATCTCGAGAACTTCATAATCTTTATAAAATTATGAGCTAATCTTTGTAAAGAATCCGTTTTAAAGGAGCCAGCTTCCCGACGCAAGCTGGCTCCCCGTTACGTTCAGGATAAAGTATTGACAGACCTTCCGATTCACATATACCTACACCCGAAAGAAAAGTGGACTTACAGCTAAATCTAGATTAAAAAGAGTACCCAAAACAGCTTTGTTACAGGACCCTCCTCGTGATTCATCTCCTTCTGGGCGAAGCTCTGTCGCAAGCCATAACACTTGAAAATCTCGGGGACGGCCTAGCCATACTTCCCTTCAAACTTGGGCATACACATATTATATCGTTCATTTGTACAGACTATAGATTTACAGGATTTGCGAACAAAGTTAGATGTGATCATTGACCAAATATTGTACATAGTATAACACCAGAGTGAAACAATAAACCCTCATTTTATTTCAAACCTTATGCACGTTAGTCGGTTTGCCAAATCAACCCGTTCCAATGAAGCGCCGTGAACTATCGGAAGCACCCTGGATGGATGTAGCGATTGATTTATTGGGCCCACTGCCAAGCAATGAATACCTTCTGGTGATAATTGATTATTACAGCCGCTACTAGGAAGTTAAAATTTCAAAGGTTATCACCAGCACACAAATGATTAAGCTCCTAAAGGAAATATTTAGTCGCTTAGGCTATCCTTCATTTATTACTGTAGACAACGGACGACATTTCGTAAGTGAGGAGTTTAGGATATTTTGTGAGGAGTGTAATATTAAACTGTTCTACACTATTCCTTACTGGCTTCAGCAAAATGTCGAGGTAGAGAGGCAAAACAGGGATATATTAAAGTGCCTAAAAATTGGTAAAATTGAGAAGAAAGACCTGCAGGAAACCCTGTGGGAATATCTCATGATGTACAACTCCACGCCGCATTCTGTGACTGGAAAAACACCATCGGACCTGTTCTTCAAGAGACAGAATAGAGATAAAATTCCCACTATTCAAGATATAAACAAAGAAGACAATTCTGAAATAAGGGATAGAGACTAAGCGCAAAAAGAAAAAGGAAAAGAATATGCAGATAAGAGAAGAAGAGCAAATTATTTGGATTTGAACGAAGGGGAAAAAGTATATGTAAAAGAAATGGACAAGGCTAATAAACTTACTCCCAGCTATAACCCGACACCTCATATAGTTGAGAAGACTAAAGACGGAGATGTTACAGTCAGGAATGAAGAAACAGGGCAGAGATTGAGGAGGAATGTTGTACATCTAAAGAGAATAGAAGGAGAGTGGAAGTACATTCACGGAAATGAAGAAACTGATCAGAATTTAGAACAATAATTTTGATTTGTAACTTAGCATTGAAATAGAATCTGATTGTGTTGATTATTATTATTATTATTAAAGTTTTATAATGTATCTTAAAAATAGGCTTCAGTTTGTCTGATCAGTTAGACATGTTTCAATAAAAACGCGTGAAAAGAGGTCTCCTTGATGGTCTCGGATCTATTATAAAGAGTATAAGTGGCAACCTCGATTATACTGACGCCATACAATATAACCATGCCATGGAAGTTTTACTGGACAGCAATAATAAATTGGCAACTGAATTCAATAGCAACGTCAGCATTACCAAAGAATGGATGACTCATTACTCTGAATTAACAACTACATAGTTTAGTTAAAAATCAAAACAGGACAGAGCAATTTTTAGTTAATATTACGCGTAATATAGTGATTTTGCTAGAAACATTCACCTATTCACCTATCATCTAGATTCTTATAATTTTAGAAGATAACATAGATTCCATCTAGTTAGAGTTAGGAACAATAGCTTTCATTAGGATGTCTATTAAGCATCATTCGGTATTAAGTCTAAATTCCATTTAACTGTTAAGTAAAGAGTACAGTAACAATACAGAAATCATACAGTAACGATAAAATACTAGATTTAGATATTAGATTTATTCGGGGCAGCTATCTCGCGATCATCCTACACATGTTTTCTTTGTGAACACCTGACTTCACTGTCTCAAATGTCCATGACAGTGTGACTCTAAAAGTGGGTACCTATACCAGTTTCAGATATACACTGGTAAAGTAGGGAACATTACAGAAGAAAATTTAGGATATTGAGTTGTGTTAGATATTTCAGAGGATGTACCAGAAAACACTGATAGCTTTTGACAACTTTTTCACAAGCTTAGGATTGATGACAGCATTATATGAAAAGAAAATATTTGCAGTGGGGACTGTTCGTATAAATAGAAAGGGTCTACCAGAAATTATTACCAAGAGATCGAGAGATACTACACTGCATACTGGTGAGCTTATCTATCAATACTCAAAGCCCATTTCAATTTTGAAATGTAAAGACACAAAAGATGTTTTTGTTTGTACAACAGCATTTGATCCCACTGATATGGTAATCATAAAGAGGACTCAAAAGGATGGGTCAAAAAAAAGAGATGTTTTATCCAATGGCCATCAAAAAATATACTGACTATATGGGAGGGGTAGATCATTTTGATCATTACAAATCTTTTTATCCCTTCGGAAAAAAATCAAGAAAAAACTGGCATAGATTATTCTGGTTTTTATTGGAAGGTGCAATTATAAATTCATATATCATACATATGACAAGTCACTCAAGCCGCAGAAACACTCATCGTGATTACCGGTTACGTCTAGGGTGTGCCTTGATTGATGGTTTTTGCAGCAAGAAGAGACGTGCACCTGTGTTCAAAACAAAAAAAGGAGACCGGTATGGGGTGCCTGATGAGATTAGTGTGTCAAATGTTGGGATCCATATGCCAACACTCGGTAAATACCGAAGATGCAGGTTTTCAGCACCCGTGCCAAGGAACAGCGGTCAAAACTATTTTGCAAGAAGTGCTTAGTCCCTTTATGTGCTGCCCCATGGTTTGAAAACTTCCATTTAGAAACAGCACTCCCCATGGAAGGGTGAAAATAATTTCACACATAGTGTTAAATTGTATGACAAACCCGTTCTCAAGGTGAATATTTCCCACGTTTTTTATAAACTAAATGTTTTCTTTTACTTTTACACATTTATTAAAAAATTTCATTACCTCTATACAAACCTGAAGGTCTTACTTTGGTCATGCCAAATTAAGGGTTAAAACAATAAATTTCCCTGAGAAATTTACGTCGATTTCACATACGCCACCAGTCATCAAGTTAAACTCTTATCAGTCTCAATTCAGTCTCGGATGTCCGACACCGTTGTCTGTAGTAACGATGTTGACAACCGGTGACGGTATCTATGCGGTATCGAAACAATATTGCGCAAGTTTTTTTAAAGTAGATTTATATTATCTACTGGTACTACAGGTTGCATTCTATTTTTGATATTCTTAACCTTAGCATCAAAGACTACTGTCACAGAAAGTGCATGCTTCCTCTGATGTTGAGGACTAAGCGACAATAATAAGTTACGTTGAACACTGTGAAACCCTTCAACTAAGTCTTTAATATCCAATTCAGTATAACAAGCAAATCACTTTGTTCCATCAACTCCACTCGAAACAGCGTAATCCCTCGCAATGCGATTAGCATCGGCTCCATCATTAGCGCTTTGGCTATCCATCGATATTAAGATGGTTAATAGGTTTTAAGCGAAATTAAGTTAAATAAACTAATAAAAAGAAACGAAAACTAATATTAGTGACTAGTTAACCTCGATAAATCCGTACGATAATTATATTTTGTTGTTTAGCGACAGAATCGAAAACCTCAAACTCAAATGACGCCGACGGATATGTCATGTCAATACTCAAGCTGTCAAAACCATTAGTCAAAACCATGGATAATTTTATTACAGTGTAATGCCCCGTTTAGATGCGCGCGCGAGCCACGAGACCTGCGCAAGCCCGCGTGTGTAAACAGGGCGCTCAGACTGAGCCTTAGGCGTCGTCCTAATAGGGATCTTAACACTAATTATAAATTAATATAAATTTATGTCTAAAATATTAGTGGTAACATTTAAAGGCCTAAAATATGATTCTTTTATTGAAATCTATCACAATAAATTAAATATCATTGATTTAAACTGTTAAAAATTGTACTCACTGTCACGTGACCTCAAACGCCATTTTGAGAATATGACGTCATTGGAACAATTTTTTATGGAAATTCAACAAGCTTAGTAGACAGATAGTACTGAATATCGTTTAATGACGTCATGTGACGTTTTCGATGGGAAATTTGATAATGAATTTTATTTATCAATTTTTGTTTTTAAATTGAAGATTATTATTTTTATAATATTTTTTTCGTGAATATTAAGGTTCTATCTAAAAAATAAAATTGAAACCTAAAATTAGTCAACATCCCTATTGGCAGCGATCGTACGAGCAAACGATGCGACTTAGTTGCACGACGAAATTAAACACACACACTAAATAAGTGTGTCCTAATTAGTCATCGCACGAGCATAATAAATAATCATAATCATTTTCATCGCACGACGATGAACGCATCGTTTGCTCGTATGATCGCTGCCAATTAGGACGACGCCTTACACTGAGCTTACACTGAGCCTGGGATCTCGGTAAATAAGTTGAAGAACTTCTTCTTCTTCTTACACTGACACTATGCGGGAGCGTTCATTTGGCGGCCTTTGGATGCCATGTTGCGACAATTTTAAGTGAATGTCAACAAAAGTTTGTCGACTGGGTGTAGGCCGGTCGGGATACGTCTGAAGATACATTCGTACGGCGGCAGCAGCGCTTCCATTACATCTGCCATACACGAAATGCATGTCAGCTATGTGATGAGACGAATAGTTAGACAAGTTTTTATCCGAAAAGTACGTAGTCACTGCAAACTACAACAAACTCAGGAAATATCTCAGTGAAGGAATACCACACAAAACGGAACGGAATAGTAGCGATCGCAACGCAGAGCGGAGGACAACTGATCTAACAAACATTTTTCTTCGATACCTGAGCTGATCAAACATGATTTTTTGTCCTACTTATTCACCGCCCTAACAATAATACAAATCATTTTCCGTCCTTGTCACATAAACCCTATTCAATGTAGCAGGTAGCACCTATTCCGCTACTATTCCGTTCCGTTTTGTGTGGTATTCCTTCACTGAGATATTTCCTGAGTTTGTTGTAGTTTGCAGTGACTACGTACTTTTCGGATAAAAACTTGTCTAACTATTCGTCTCATCACATAGCTGACATGCATTTCGTGTATGGCAGATGTAATGGAAGCGCTGCTGCCGCCGTACGAATGTATCTTCAGACGTATCCCGACCGGCCTACACCCAGTCGACAAACTTTTGTTGACATTCACTTAAAATTGTCGCAACATGGCATCCAAAGGCCGCCAAATGAACGCTCCCGCATAGTGTCAGTGTAAGAAGAAGAAGAAGTTCTTCAACTTATTTACCGAGATCCCAGGCTCAGTGTAAGCTCAGTGTAAGGCGTCGTCCTAATTGGCAGCGATCATACGAGCAAACGATGCGTTCATCGTCGTGCGATGAAAATGATTATGATTATTTATTATGCTCGTGCGATGACTAATTAGGACACACTTATTTAGTGTGTGTGTTTAATTTCGTCGTGCAACTAAGTCACATCGTTTGCTCGTACGATCGCTGCCAATAGGGATGTTGACTAATTTTAGGTTTCAATTTTATTTTTTAGATAGAACCTTAATATTCACGAAAAAAATATTATAAAAATAATAATCTTCAATTTAAAAACAAAAATTGATAAATAAAATTCATTATCAAATTTCCCATCGAAAACGTCACATGACGTCATTAAACGATATTCAGTACTATCTGTCTACTAAGTTTGTTGAATTTCCATAAAAAATTGTTCCAATGACGTCATATTCTCAAAATGGCGTTTGAGGTCACGTGACAGTGAGTACAATTTTTAACAGTTTAAATCAATGATATTTAATTTATTGTGATAGATTTCAATAAAAGAATCATATTTTAGGCCTTTAAATGTTACCACTAATATTTTAGACATAAATTTATATTAATTTATAATTAGTGTTAAGATCCCTATTAGGACGACGCCTAAGGCTCAGTCTGAGCGCCCTGTTTACACACGCGGGCTTGCGCAGGTCTCGTGGCTCGCGCGCGCATCTAAACGGGGCATTACACTGTAATAAAATTATCCATGGTTTTGACTAATGGTTTTGACAGCTTGAGTATTGACATGACATATCCGTCGGCGTCATTTGAGTTTGAGGTTTTCGATTCTGTCGCTAAACAACAAAATATAATTATCGTACGGATTTATCGAGGTTAACTAGTCACTAATATTAGTTTTCGTTTCTTTTTATTAGTTTATTTAACTTAATTTCGCTTAAAACCTATTAACCATCTTAATATCGATGGATAGCCAAAGCGCTAATGATGGAGCCGATGCTAATCGCATTGCGAGGGATTACGCTGTTTCGAGTGGAGTTGATGGAACAAAGTGATTTGCTTGTTATACTGAATTGGATATTAAAGACTTAGTTGAAGGGTTTCACAGTGTTCAACGTAACTTATTATTGTCGCTTAGTCCTCAACATCAGAGGAAGCATGCACTTTCTGTGACAGTAGTCTTTGATGCTAAGGTTAAGAATATCAAAAATAGAATGCAACCTGTAGTACCAGTAGATAATATAAATCTACTTTAAAAAAACTTGCGCAATATTGTTTCGATACCGCATAGATACCGTCACCGGTTGTCAACATCGTTACTACAGACAACGGTGTCGGACATCCGAGACTGAATTGAGACTGATAAGAGTTTAACTTGATGACTGGTGGCGTATGTGAAATCGACGTAAATTTCTCAGGGAAATTTATTGTTTTAACCCTTAATTTGGCATGACCAAAGTAAGACCTTCAGGTTTGTATAGAGGTAATGAAATTTTTTAATAAATGTGTAAAAGTAAAAGAAAACATTTAGTTTATAAAAAACGTGGGAAATATTCACCTTGAGAACGGGTTTGTCATACAATTTAACACTATGTGTGAAATTATTTTCACCCTTCCATGGGGAGTGCTGTTTCTAAATGGAAGTTTTCAAACCATGGGGCAGCACATAAAGGGACTAAGCACTTCTTGCAAAATAGTTTTGACCGCTGTTCCTTGGCACGGGTGCTGAAAACCTGCATCTTCGGTATTTACCGAGTGTTGGCATATGGATCCCAACATTTGACACACTAATCTCATCAGGCACCCCATACCGGTCTCCTTTTTTTGTTTTGAACACAGGTGCACGTCTCTTCTTGCTGCAAAAACCATCAATCAAGGCACACCCTAGACGTAACCGGTAATCACGATGAGTGTTTCTGCGGCTTGAGTGACTTGTCATATGTATGATATATGAATTTATAATTGCACCTTCCAATAAAAACCAGAATAATCTATGCCAGTTTTTTCTTGATTTTTTTCCGAAGGGATAAAAAGATTTGTAATGATCAAAATGATCTACCCCTCCCATATAGTCAGTATATTTTTTGATGGCCATTGGATAAAACATCTCTTTTTTTTGACCCATCCTTTTGAGTCCTCTTTATGATTACCATATCAGTGGGATCAAATGCTGTTGTACAAACAAAAACATCTTTTGTGTCTTTACATTTCAAAATTGAAATGGGCTTTGAGTATTGATAGATAAGCTCACCAGTATGCAGTGTAGTATCTCTCGATCTCTTGGTAATAATTTCTGGTAGACCCTTTCTATTTATACGAACAGTCCCCACTGCAAATATTTTCTTTTCATATAATGCTGTCATCAATCCTAAGCTTGTGAAAAAGTTGTCAAAAGCTATCAGTGTTTTCTGGTACATCCTCTGAAATATCTAACACAACTCAATATCCTAAATTTTCTTCTGTAATGTTCCCTACTTTACCAGTGTATATCTGAAACTGGTATAGGTACCCACTTTTAGAGTCACACTGTCATGGACATTTGAGACAGTGAAGTCAGGTGTTCACAAAGAAAACATGTGTAGGATGATCGCGAGATAGCTGCCCCGAATAAATCTAATATCTAAATCTAGTATTTTATCGTTACTGTATGATTTCTGTATTGTTACTGTACTCTTTACTTAACAGTTAAATGGAATTTAGACTTAATACCGAATGATGCTTAATAGACATCCTAATGAAAGCTATTGTTCCTAACTCTAACTAGATGGAATCTATGTTATCTTCTAAAATTATAAGAATCTAGATGATAGGTGAATAGGTGAATGTTTCTAGCAAAATCACTATATTACGCGTAATATTAACTAAAAATTGCTCTGTCCTGTTTTGATTTTTAACTAAACTATGTAGTTGTTAATTCAGAGTAATGAGTCATCCATTCTTTGGTAATGCTGACGTTGCTATTGAATTCAGTTGCCAATTTATTATTGCTGTCCAGTAAAACATCCATGGCATGGTTATATTGTATGGCGTCAGTATAATCGAGGTTGCCACTTATACTCTTTATAATAGATCCGAGACCATCAAGGAGACCTCTTTTCACGCGTTTTTATTGAAACATGTCTAACTGATCACACAAACTGAAGCCTATTTTTAAGATACATTATAAAACTTTAATAATAATAATAATAATCAACACAATCAGATTCTATTTCAATGCTAAGTTACAAATCAAAATTATTGTTCTAAATTCTGATCAGTTTCTTCATTTCCGTGAATGTACTTCCACTCTCCTTCTATTCTCTTTAGATGTACAACATTCCTCCTCAATCTCTGCCCTGTTTCTTCATTCCTGACTGTAACTGTCTTTAGTCTTCTCAACTATATGAGGTGTCGGGTTATAGCTGGGAGTAAGTTTATTAGCCTTGTCCATTTCTTTTACATATACTTTTTCCCCTTCGTTCAAATCCAAATAATTTGCTCTTCTTCTCTTATCTGCATATTCTTTTCCTTTTTCTTTTTGCGCTTAGTCTCTATCCCTTATTTCAGAATTGTCTTCTTTGTTTATATCTTGAATAGTGGGAATTTTATCTCTATTCTGTCTCTTGAAGAACAGGTCCGATGGTGTTTTTCCAGTCACAGAATGCGGCGTGGAGTTGTACATCATGAGATATTCCCACAGGGTTTCCTGCAGGTCTTTCTTCTCAATTTTACCAATTTTTAGGCACTTTAATATATCCCTGTTTTGCCTCTCTACCTCGACATTTTGCTGAAGCCAGTAAGGAATAGTGTAGAACAGTTTAATATTACACTCCTCACAAAATATCCTAAACTCCTCACTTACGAAATGTCGTCCGTTGTCTACAGTAATAAATGAAGGATAGCCTAAGCGACTAAATATTTCCTTTAGGAGCTTAATCATTTGTGTGCTGGTGATAACCTTTGAAATTTTAACTTCCTAGTAGCGGCTGTAATAATCAATTATCACCAGAAGGTATTCATTGCTTGGCAGTGGGCCCAATAAATCAATCGCTACATCCATCCAGGGTGCTTCCGATAGTTCACGGCGCTTCATTGGAACGGGTTGATTTGGCAAACCGACTAACGTGCATAAGGTTTGAAATAAAATGAGGGTTTATTGTTTCACTCTGGTGTTATACTATGTACAATATTTGGTCAATGATCACATCTAACTTTGTTCGCAAATCCTGTAAATCTATAGTCTGTACAAATGAACGATATAATATGTGTATGCCCAAGTTTGAAGGGAAGTATGGCTAGGCCGTCCCCGAGATTTTCAAGTGTTATGGCTTGCGACAGAGCTTCGCCCAGAAGGAGATGAATCACGAGGAGGGTCCTGTAACAAAGCTGTTTTGGGTACTCTTTTTAATCTAGATTTAGCTGTAAGTCCACTTTTCTTTCGGGTGTAGGTATATGTGAATCGGAAGGTCTGTCAATACTTTATCCTGAACGTAACGGGGAGCCAGCTTGCGTCGGGAAGCTGGCTCCTTTAAAACGGATTCTTTACAAAGATTAGCTCATAATTTTATAAAGATTATGAAGTTCTCGAGATTTTGGTATAAAATGTTTAAACTTTTTTCTGCTTAGTTTACTTTTTTTTTAATATTGTGGATGTTTTTTGACAAACATGCAGAATTCTCTAATATTCTTGCAAACCAATGGCGAAATCCGATATTTTCTAAAGAGTGTGTACAGATTTCCGTGCTATTATTGGCCCCTGAAAAGGCTCTTACGCACTTTTTTTGGATACGAAATGCTTTTATGATATTAACGGAGTTTCCTTACAACAAAAGATCGTGCGACAGCACTAAAGACACGTATCCGTGGTATACTCGTAGTGAGGATTAAACTGAGAACGCGGTTGAAATTTTTGATTTTGATTGTAATGATTCCGTTGATTATTCGAATTTCTGTATTTGTTTCCACTGCGGCATACATTAGCTGTATGTCCCGACTTATTACATTTGACACCGTGTCTGTTCTTTGACATCTGTAGCAAATATAATTTTTCTTCCTTTTATGCCATATCAAGGCATCATTCAAATTATTGTTGTTTTGAGGACGTATCGTATTCAATATTTGTGGATTGACCCCTAAAAGAAAAGTGTGCAGTGCTAACTAATTAGTATTCTCTATCTGTCCAGCTAATAGTGATTCGTCGGCGCATGGTTGTTTAATTGCCGATGTTTCTTTAAACAAGCTTCTAGGCAGAATATAAATTGAGCTATCGTTTCGTTCGGTAATTGTTTACAACTTAGTAGTTGTAACGACTTCGTTGGCTGCCCCTCCTCTCGTCTTGTTTAGTTGGCGATGTCGGTCGCTCTTGAAGATTTAATTCGTGGTCAATATCTTCTAGTCGCAGAAAGATATCTGGGTAATCGGTCCTGGTCAATATCTTCTAGTCACAGTAAGATTATCAGGTACTGGTTGCCACTGCGACTGGATTCTTATTTGTTTGTCTTAAAGCTTGGAACACCAATTTTTATGTTATGTCCCGGGTTGTGGCTGGTCGCAGGCGTCAAATACATTTAGATACTTAGAGGCAGCTAAAATAATACCCTGAAATATCACTCAGGGTATTTGCCGTATTCCTGTTTATCAGGAGATATTTGTAGTAAGTCCCGACTGCTCACATGCCGAGACTATTCTGCCACAAAGAAGATAATTATCGACGCCCAGAACTAAGGGTACATAATCATTAATGGATTTATTTACTTGCACGACATATGTGTCATTGTTTTGGATTTGTTCCCCTTAGTAGGATCTCGCTTGTTTTAGTTGGTATCTTCCAACAGCAAAACGTTTTAAATCCTTTATGGTAAGCCTCGGAACTGCTCCAAGTGAGGATGGTCATCATCTATGTTGAAAAACATACTTCGCCTTCTGTTTAATTGTTCTCTCTCTACAATTACAACCAAATGATTGGGCATATTTAACCTTTGCCTTGCTATTTCCAGATACTCGTGTTGCTCCGGTGTGTCTTCAATAACAGGGTGGAGCTTATTTGTAAGCGCACAGCCAATTCAGAAGTGTTCCATTTAATATTTTGCGGCTTTATTGAAATATCATTGGCGAAATAATTTAAAATCGCGTTTTATTCTACCATTTACTACCTGAACTACCTATCTACACATTGTTATACAGCGAAACTTGTTTGCCTGTTCAGCTGACTTCTACAGTAAAGGGATAAACAAACTACCATCAAAATGGCAAAATTGTATAGATAATTTGGGCCAGTACTTTGATGAGATAAAATAAATACCAAAATTTTTACATTTTAAAGTTTTCATACAATTTCATAGGTAAAGACTTAATATTAGCCATATTACATGCACGTGGATTGCGTACGTGCAATGCGTGATACGCGTGTAGGGACATTACACGAAATAGAACAAATAACTTTTTGTAGTAGCCAAAGTCGGCTAAAATTGACAATAAATCTAAAAGAACTCTGTTTACTATCAAAATTATATTATCATGTTTCAAATAATGTTCCTTAATGATCTTTAATTAAATCGTGATCACGTATTTGGTCACGAATTATAATAGCGTATATACCACGAATTATAATAGCGTATTAACGAGTTTTTTCACCTGTTTTAAAAAGTGGAATGATTTTGCTGCATTTCATAAGATCTGGAAAGATACCTAGATCTATACATTTATTAAAAACTACGACCAAATATGGAGCTATAATACCTATAATATGCTGTATTATTTTCACCGAGACGCCCCACAAATCACCCGTATTCTTTACCTTCAGAGACTGAAAAGCCTTAATTAAGTCTCTAGCGGTTATATGTTGAAATTCAAATAAAATATTACATTCATTAATATGATTTGTTAATATAGAAAGTGCTTCCGTCGGTGAAGAAGCTAGTGAACTGGTTAATGTTATAGGAATATTACGGAAGTGATTTTCAAATTCGCTTGCCACGTCTTTATCAGCACTGATTATATTATTATTAATCAATAATTCGTAATTGAAATCAGAGGACTTTGCGTTACCGTTCTCACTGTTAATTATATTCCAAGTGGTTTTTATCTTGTTATCCGAATTAATAATTTTGTTCTTTATGTACATTGATTTCGCCTGAATACAAACAATTTTAAAGATTTTAGAATAATTTCTCACGTGCTCCTGGAAAGTTGGAGAAAAATTGTATTGTTTCTCGGCGTAAAGGTCATACATCCTGTTCCTACTTTTATAAATACCTACAGTAGCCCAATCACTAAATTTACTATTTTTAGCTAGATCTACATACTTAAACTTGAATATTTTATTAAATTCGTTATTTATGTTATTAGACAATGTGTTATATAGTTTTATTGGATCTCTTTGTTGTAATGTTAACTGCGTTTGCATTTTCGAGTGGATTTTTTCTTTAAAAGTTGAAATCTTATTTTTAGTTATTGGTCTACATTTTATTATTTGTTTTTTCTTAGTGACTGAATTATACAACGAAATTTTTTGTCCGCAGTGGTCTGACTTCAACTTACTGAATATCTCTTTATTTAAAATCTCACAATTGCAAAAGATATTATCTAAACAAGTAGCTGTAGTTTCAGTTATTCTGGTTGGCTCATTGAATAATGGATTTAAATTAAAGCATTTAAACAAACTTAGTAGCCTAGTAGCCATAGTACTATCTGATAAAATGTCTACGTTGAAGTCGCCACATATCACTAATCCTTTTCTAGAAACACATAACCGTTTAAGTACATCCTCCAATGTATCTTCAAAAATAGTAAAATCACCAGAGGGGGGTCGATACGCGCAAACTATAACAAACCGCTCCAGTTCCACACAGGCCAGTTCAATAGTGCGCTCAATAGAAAGACTAACAATGTCTTTACGATCTTTACAAGACATATTGTTGTGCACTAATATTAGTGATCCACCATGAATTGCAGTCTCTCTACAGAATGCACTTGACAATTTATAATTACCTATACTGACAAGATTTTGAGTGCTTGGTAACCAATGTTCCGTTATACATAAAACATGTATATTACAGTATTTTATAAATAATTCTATTTCTAATTCTTTGCTGGATAAGCCTTGTATGTTTTGATGTACAATGTTTAAAGAAGAGGGCTTCTCCGTTGTCTTATCATTTAGTTTAAATAATTATTTGTACTTATATTAGTACAATTATCCAAAAAAGAAACAGTGGTAATACTACCACAATCAATAAAAGTGTCAATAGACTTTGTTACCCTACTTGTAACAGCATCATTCAAATTGAAAGCTAACAACCTAGCTAGCTGTCTTTTATATTTTAATGGCAGGTACATACTGCCCCTAGTTAATTTAAATGATGAAACTAATTTATTTATATCAAAATAAAATATTACATCGCTATGATGATTCGTCCAGTTATACATAGTCTGGTTTAATTTATAAATATGGTCATTTTCTTCCGGACTTAAATCATTCGAATAAGGAAATGCACACATTACAAATTTGCATTTGGTACTTCTATTTAAAAATAATAACCTTTTGATATATTTTATTAATTGTTTCTTGCTAATGTTCAGGCTGTCACCGATCATTAAAACTATTGAAGTGTTTATATCTAAATGTTTTGGATTAATCTGTTTTAATAAATATTCAAAAGTGGCTCCCGGTGAGCACAAGTTAACAACTGAGTGTGTAATATAGGAATTTATAATAGACCCAAATTGTTTTCCTAAGCTGTCACTAATAATAATTGTTTTTTTGCCTGACTTATCTGATGTTGAGCTGACATTGAGTGGTATATTCTGTATGATGCCTTCCTCCTGCACCGTCAAAGTGCATTGACAGCATTTGTCCTGGTTCAGCTGTAATTTATTGGACAATGACTCAAATCTCTCCATGTTATCATGGCAAGTTTCCAGGAGGTTGTCAAAAGAAGATATATGTTCTTGTATTTGTTCCTGAGCTTTGTTGTACAAGCTGGTCATGTTATGAAGTGTTTTCTCTAAGCTGTCTATTTTATTTTGAAGATGCAGAGTTTCAGCATCATACAGTGACCTACTGCGTTCTGATTCCAACTGCAATGATTTAATATTATTAATTAATGAGATTCTATCTTTTGTACTCCGTCCTAACTGTTGTATACAATTCCTTTGTTTGACAATTTTTTGAGTTTTATGTATAAATTTCTTTATTTTAATATATTTCTTTAGTTTTTTCTGGCTATAGAAATGTACAATGGGTTCTAATGAATTCTTGCTAGAAGTCAGGTCAATTACAAGGGAGCTCTCTTTAGGATAGGAACCGCAGTCAACAATCTCACTGAAAAGGCTCTGTGTAGCAACACATTCCTGAGATTCTTTTAAATGTTCTAATTGAGTCACGGTCTTATTTGCCTCATGTAAGCTCATCTCCAGCTCAGTGATGCGACTCAGAGCCCTTTCATGCTCATAACCACATTGGTTGAACGACTCAACAATCTCTTGAAGTTTGTCTCGCTGCTCCAGGATGTCCAAGTATTTGCAATGAAGCTCGGCAAGCTGACTCTTGTATTCGGTGTTGGATTTTATAATATTTGCTATTTCAGCTTCGCTGTCTTCTATCTCCCGTAGCAACTGAGCATTGAGATCCTTGCTGGTTTTTAGTTCGTTTAAAGTGATTTTCAACTTGGTATCCATTTCCTTGAGAGCAGATTGGCGGGTCATCATGTTTGGGCCTTTTGTTATGTTTATTTACTGAAAATAAATAGATAAAATTTAACACACTAATAATTCAAAGAAGTAAGTTTTTAATCCAAGTTGAAAATTAGCACATCTATCTGGGGTTGAGTAATGCTCAAGTTGATGTTTACTTAATGAAGCATTCCAGCAATACAACAAAATCTGTTTTTATAAAACTGTGATGCTATAATTTAAGTGAAGTATAAAATTAAAATTGGTGCAGTGTAAGATGTTAATTTTGTCTGAGGCAAAAAGATCTGTCATCAAATTTACTTCCACAATATAGTCAAGTAAAATGAGACAAATATGAGTGCCGGTGTGTATCTTGACGTTACTCACTATTGTGAGAATATGTGAAGTATATCTGATGATAATAAGAACTGTTATTTATAATGTGATGAAAGAAAACAATACTCCCCAGATTAAACGACGTTGCGAATTTGAATTCCAACTTGACAATTTGACCCGGCGAGTTGGTGATATAATCCAATGAGTTTTTTCAGCACTTGCGTTGATTTGTTATATATTTATACGAATAAACACTTC
The DNA here is from genome assembly GCA_963932265.1 of Thymelicus lineola. Lineage (NCBI taxonomy): Eukaryota > Metazoa > Arthropoda > Insecta > Lepidoptera > Hesperiidae > Thymelicus > Thymelicus lineola. The sequence continues at coordinate 17,865,422 of OZ010681.1, read as the reverse complement.
GTAAATACTAAATATCACAACTTTTTATACGTTTTAAAATGTAAAAACTAATAAAATACAATTAAATTACAACAGCTGATTAGCAAGACGTTTACTTGGCAGTGTTGCCAGATTTCCAGATCCATCCATCGAAAATTATTTCGTTATCCTCTGACGAATCAGTTTTTTTTAAATCATACATTTTGACATTGAATATCTTTAGCATTTTAGGAGATGGATCGAAGCTCGTGCAAGATCCACTATTTCGATGCAGCGTGAATCGAACCATCATCATGCTTTGTAGCATTTCCACAGATAATCTATTTCGCAGCTTATTTTTGACGACATTGTATATAGAGAATGCACGTTCGACACTTGCGTTTGAAATAGGTGCCGTAACAAACGCTAATCCTAATTTTGCTATATTTTCGTAACGTTTAGATCCAGCAGCGTCACATTCATTAAAAACTTCATAGTAAAAATCTGCTGAATTAGATGTATTCTTCCATGTTTTATTACATAGTTGGTGCCACTCAGACTCGATGTCATTTTTGTTCCCATATATGTGTGTGCGATGAATGTGATTTAGTATAACTTTTATATCTGGTTTGACCTGAGATGTAGCAACCTTTGGATGCAAATCAGCAACCATTTTTAACATGCATAAATTGTCTGGAAGCCTTTTCAGGATTTGATCGGCCAGACAACATAAAAAACTCTTACATCTTTCCCTCACATCCATTAAATCATTTTCTTCCAATTTTTGTGATATATTTTGGAAATCAAAGCCAAAATATACTGAAGCAGTATGCATCAGATGTTCTCGAAAATTAAATTCTACAAGTTCAGAATCCACCACATTTTCTAATTGTGAAGGTACAACAATACGTCTCAGCAAGTTTTTGTATAGTAAAAACAAATCCTCAAACAATTTGGTGGGCTCCACATTTTCACTTTGGAACAGTAAATTTAACTGAGTCACATTTTTTAATTCATTTTTTAAAAAAATCAAAAAAGCTTTGAATGTAAGCCTCCGCATGATATCATAGAGCTGTTCTGCCATATAACACTTGTCATTAGATTTCGCAATTTAAAAGAGCAGCTTCAATTCTTCCCAGCAGCAATTTTTAACTCGGCGATTTTAGTATTTTCCGGCAAAACTGGTTTATATATTTCAAAGATAGATTTACATGTCTTTGCTGATTTCTCCAAGGCTGAAGCTTTTTTATGTTTTTCAGTTTTAGCGTGACTAACCAAATCCTTTTTGTGGGCTTGTGGGTTTTGCAAATGCAGATTAGGACGTAAGTCGTACATATAAAGGTCGTAGCCCATCTAAACGACACCGCTCCCACCCAACCAAAGTATGAGAATTCAAATATAAACTTAAAATCGTGCTCTGTAGGTGCAACTATTGAGTGGCAAGGTTGCGGTAAGCTTGCTTCCCGCGCGCGGGCTGCTAATTTTTGTTGTTACTGTAAAGTACAACAGTGGTTGGGTGGGAGCGGTGTCGTGTAGATGAGCTACGACCTTAAGTCTTGAAATGCTCAAGAAGTTTGCCGAATACTAAAATAGTGATATAAAATTAGTGAGTTACATTTTTTAATACAATGCCAGTAAAGCTGGCAAATGTGCGCGTGGATTGCAAGTGCTACTAATTATTTTGAAAAAAAGTAGCAAATTCGGTCCTAATATTTTCGGCAGTCTGTGCTGCCCGTCTGCCTACCGTTCTGAAAGGTCTGAAAGCAGAATCGCTTGACTGGGTTTGCCTCCAAGACCCTTCGCGAGTTATTTCGTCATTAGTCACTGTATCGAAAGTACCAGGAGGTGTATAAATGTTTCGAGATGTACTGCTACTTCTTAAGAAATTATGTAACAATACTGAAAGAAATCACAACACTTAGCTACTTCACAATCACTCTTTTATTCAATTTTACTTTTACAAGAACACAGTGCCTTAGCCCGCCATTGAATCTCAAGCCAGTCGAATGTCAAACCGTTTTTTATTTTTCTACCCACATTCAATTTTTATCTATTTTAATCATTATTGCCAACTTCAAAAATATAATAATTATTTATCATTGCTAACATTCGGCTAATCCTGACATCAAACGCGACCTCGCGTTTACAAAATAAACAAAAAAAAAAAAGCAATAAAAAAAAAGAAAAAGAAGAGAAAGGGTCACTCTTAATACTACATCGTCTGTAGGCACTCACACCCACAGCGACTCACTCTTAATACTACATCGTCTGTAGGCACTCACACCCACAGCGACTCACTCTTAATACTACATCGTCTGTAGGCACTCTCACCTACAACGACTCACTCTTATCACTACATCGTCTGTAGGCACTCTCACCTACAGCGACTCACTCTTATCACTATTATCGTCTATTGGCACTTAAACCTATAGCGACTCGCTCTTAACATAATATAATATTCTCTCAATAATCTCTGTAATAATTATCACTTATAATACACTCGCTTATTATCACTTATAAATTGATAAGTTAATATTTCACTTGTTTATTCGCTTTGATATCGCTCATACATTATTTTCTACTTCCTTTTTCACTAATCTACACATAGATATATAATAATAACAATGTCACTCTACTTTTTGGTAATTATACAATATAATAATAATATTTCACTCATATTCACTTAAATATTTATATTTCTCTTTTGTATGTATTTATCTAATCTCATTTCATAATATCTCTGTTTGATACATAATAAATTTTAATAATTAATATCTCATTATTAATATCACTTAAATTGTTACTTTATAATTACGTTACATTTATCCCTCATAAATCACTATACAATGTATTGTACAATACCTACGAACAATTCATAACACGACCAATAACCGTTATCGTTAATAACTATTAACAATCCCAAATATATTTTTTAATTCATTATATTCATATTAATCACATTAACTTTTTACTCGGAATCACTCGATACCACATCGTGATTAAATACAAGCCATGGATGCAGCTTATCAACAGCATAGACACCTTTATAAAATTTGCTGCCTTCTTTCCTAGTAATAGGAGTATCTTCGATTTCGTAACGATCATTACCAATTATCTTTGAAATCCTAAAAGGACCGATGACTTGGGTAACAATTTACGACTTTGCCCTGATTCCGTACGTATATCCTTTTCAACACGAACTAAATCACCTATTTTATATTGATTAGGCTGTTTATGACTCCTATCGAAACGTTCTTTCTGTTTCTGTTGATCAGATTCAATTCGAGCTTCAGCATTCTCACGAACTTCTTTGCGATCTACAGGAGTACGTAATTCAGATACCACTGGGTTCATCGGAAACCCCTGTTGTCTGAATACCAAACAACATCTCAGAAGGGGTACGACCGGTCGCCTTATTAAAAGTATTATTCAACGACCACTGTATTTGTGGTATATGCATGTCCCACTCACATTCAGGGTGACCATGATTGGCTGCCGTAAGTGCATCGACAATGGTACGATTGTACCGCTCTACCTGTCCGTTTGATCTGGGGGATGCAACGGCATTTAAGATGTGTTTAATTCCCCTTTCTTTTACGAAATTTACAAATTCTTGACTTGTGAAACTTGTGCCTCGGTCGGATATAACGCGATGAGGTACGCCAAAAATTGAAAAATATTCTTTGAGCACCAAAATAGTTGTGCTGCTTTTAAGATTCTTTACAGGTTTAATGTATATAAATTTCGTAAAGGACTCTATTATGACCAGTATGTGGCAATTTTTCTTTTTACTAATGGGAAAAGGACCACAATGATCCATATGGATTGTATCAAATGGCTTATTGACTTTTGGTATTGGGTGAAGCTGACCTTCTTTGGCTCCAGCCGGTATTTTATTGTGAGCGCAACTCAAACAGGATTCACAGTATTTTTTAATGAAACGTCTCATCTTTTTAAACCAATACACTTGACTTACTTTATTATAGGTTTTATCAAAAGCGAAATGACCTGCGTCATCATGATTCATACGAACTATTTGCCACCTTACTGATTTGGGGACTACCCACTTTAGATTAATATCACCGTTCTTATCCGTTATAACCCTATACAGCCGACCGTTCTTAATGGAATAATTCTTATGTATATCAACAATATCTTTAGTTCCAGGATCCTTTAAAATATCTTTTATTCTTTGTATCTCCGAGTCTTGCTCCTGCACTGTGCACAACCAAGCATCTTCATCTATAGCTAAAACCTCAATGACTTCAGCAGGTTCTTGAGTTTGCATATTAATTGGGTTCCGCGACAATGCATCGACGTGACACATGTTAGTACCATTACGATGTTCAACAATAAAATCATATTCCTGCATTGATATATACCAACGTGCAACTCTAGGTATTAAGTCCCGTTTAGTCATCGTGCTGCGGATGGCGGCACAATCTGTGATCACTTTAAAAGTTTTACCTAACACGTAAACCCTAAATCGACTTAAAGCTGCAACCACTGCCAATGTCTCTAATTCATAAGAGTGGAGTTTACTCTCATCGACAGTGGTTTGCCGGCTGTAGTATGACACGGGGTGTAATGCACCAGAACTATCACGCTGCAAGAGTATGGCACCTATACCTAATTTACTGGCGTCGGTATGAATTTCTAAATCAGCCAAAGGATCATACAATGCTAAAACGGGCCTAGAAGTTAACTTTGCCTTTAACTCGTTAAATGACTTTATTTGAGGTTCATCGAAACTAAATGGTGAATTTTTCTTTGTCAGCATCGTTAAGGGTTTTGCTATGACTGAAAAATTTTGTATGAACCGCCGAAAATAGCTAGTAAGTCCAATGAATTGCCGAACTTCATAGACGTTCCTTGGCATGGGAAATTCTGATACCGCTTGAATTTTTGCATTACCAGGCCTAATTCCTTCTGAGCTTATTTCATAGCCCAGATAGTTTATGTGTGTTTGAAAGAAATCACACTTCTTTAAATTTAAAGTAAGATTGGCTGACCTTAACATTTGAAAAACCTTTTCTAATCTTTCCAAGCCTTCTTCAATTGTATGAGAGGGTACTAATAGATCATCCATGTATGCCAAAGCCAAATCCCTCCCCTTATTTTTAAGCATAGTGTTAATGGTACGTTGGAAGACACTGGGGGCATTAGCAAGCCCAAACGGCATTCGTTCAAACTCAAATAAACCATCTGGTGTGGCGAACGCAGTATATCTTTTACTAGCATCACTCATGGGTACTTGATAGTATCCTGATGCGAGATCCAAACTCGTAAAGAACTTATTGCCACCTAACCTATCTAGCTGGTCCTCAATACGAGGTAGGGGATACTTGTCCTTTATGGTTTTTCTATTTAAAGCCCTAAAGTCGATACAGAGGCGCTTATCGCCGTTCTTCTTCTTAACTAATATTACCGGACTCGAATAATTGGATGTGCTTTCTCGTATAATACCATTAGTTAAAAGGTCGTCAATAATTTTGCTAAGTTGTTCGCGTTCACTATGAGATATTCTATACGGATTATATACAACAGGTTTATCATCAGTTAACGAAATGTGCATTGCGGGTCAAATTAGTTTTACCCAATTCACTTAAATTCATTGCAAAACAATCTCTATACTTCTCTAATATCGAAAATAATTGGTGTTTCTCAGACTCGGTCATGACGGCACTAATCTTTATACCCTGAAGAGGCAATGGCATATAACTCTTAGCATTTGTAGCAAACCCAACATATTCAGTATTTAATTCCTCATATTGTTGCCCTCTGGCTATCATAGTTCCATTTTTGATTTTGAGATCTCTTGACGATAAATTCGTAAGCATTATATATCCTTTACCAGATGCAAATTTAAAAAGACCAGGCAAAATAATCTTCATTAATAGGCAAGATCCTCATACTATATTGTACATACAATCCACCACAATATTCATCTTCAGCAATCACATCAATTGGCATTGTAATTTTACATGGGATGACTATGTCTTTATTTACATAAATTTTTATCTTTAATTTATTTTCGTCGATATCTGGACTCTACATAAATAATAGTTCATTATTTGTCTTAAGGAGAGTAATATTAGGTTTCTCAGTAAAAGACTGTCCAACTAATACAGCAGTTAATAAAAAATGGTCACTCACAATAAGCATTTCCGTCCTAGCCTTAACCGAACCTATTTCTAATGTAACTGTTATCCTTCCCATAGGTTTAACTGCAGAATTACCAAATCCTTGTAAAATTGGTAAATTACTTACATCCCAATCACTCGTGGTAATAAGTTTTGCATTAGATTCACGAATAAGGGAACATTTACTACCTAAGTCAATATATCCTCTCAGCTGAACACCATTCACAATGACATTTTTATAATATTTATCGTTATTAGATTCGCTACTGGTAATACACATAACTGTTTTATCCGAAACATCTTTCTTACTAGAATCATCGTTACTATTAAAATTTTTCCTACGACAGTCTTTAGTCTCGTGTCCTAGCTTTAAACACAAAGTGCATCGTTTAATCGGTTTGTTACATTTCAAACTAATATGACCCACTTCGTTACAGTTAAAACATCTAATCGCGTTACTGCCGCTATCTGATAGATTTTTAACAGGTTCATTAGCTAGTTTATTTGTAGGTTTGTGCTGTACATTATTTCGGTTGCGGTTATATATATTAGGTGTATTATTCTCATGTTGAGATACTGTTCGCAGGTAATTGAGTACTTGTTCCGGCTCACTAAACATACATGCTCCTGCTCCCATTCTTATAAACTTATCGTCAATACCATGTAAAAGACATCCAACGGCTTTGCTGCCCGTTATCTCACATTTGTTAATTAATGCCATTTTGTCATAGTAATAGTGTTCTAATGATTGACCAAATCTACATCGAACCTTTAACATAGACGTTAATAAATCACCGTAATTTTCATTAGATGGAAAAGCTAATTTTAATTTTTGTACCCATTCGACCCATGTATATAGGACAGATGGTAGTCCCAAGTACCACTTTTTGGCTAACCCGCTTAATTTAGGTAATGCGTAATGGCATATCTGACGATCGTTCCAACAATAAATTTGCGCGCACTCATTGACTTTGTTAATCCAATTTTCTATTGTCTGATTATTATCATTTGGATCAAATTCGGGGACTACACTAAAAGCAACAGGAAAGTTATTATGAGCCCAAAAGTTCGAATTCATCGTGGGTACAGGTCCACTGATGGAACAATGTCCTTCCGAAACATTCGATGCATCACCGCACAATTCATTAGGGCGAGCAACATTTTCCGAACGTGACGTAGAGGGTAATGGAGGTGTTTGAGCAGATCGACTAGTAACGTTTCTCCGTGAAGATGTTCGTTCGCAATGTTTTCTAGAACGCTTATGTTTTTTGCGATGGCTATGACTTTTATGCTTACGCGAACGAGCGCGATCGCGATCCGTTTCCTTACGGTGTAGTGATCTACGTTCGTCTATATCACTGTCACTCGAAGAAGTAGATACGTTAGTCTCACTTGAATTCCGTCGCCTACGTCTAGATTTACCCATTGTTTATTAACTTTAGCTATTACCTAAAGTGAGATGTAATATCGAGTAACTCAAAGAATAGTGCATAAATACCTAATACAAATAATTAAGACTTATTAAGATACGAATATCTGTAACATACAACATAGTACTACTTTCATAAACCTAAAAATAATATGGGAAAATACAATTAATTAATATCACAAGTGCAAACGTACTTTTTAATGTAAACACGGTAAAAAAAGAGGTATTACTAACAGTAGTTAGTGTACACGGAGTACCGTGTTATTGGTCTTAGATACCTAGAAATGTGTCGTGGAGAGGGCCGGGTTGCTCGCTCCAGGCTCGTTTCTTATTTATAATGTGGTACTGCGACGCTGCAGACGTACGACAGCGGGATCTCGTTGTTTCTTGGACTTTAATACGCGGACTGCACTATCAGTGAAAACCTTACTTCGTGAGTGAACTTTAATAAAAGAATACTTGGGTTAGTAGACGTTTATTTCCAAAAAGGGTTAGTACGTTACACTACTGATCGGAATCGAATGACCTGAGGAGTCTTGGTTCGGCTTTATATAGGCCGAGGGTCCTTCCAGAAGTCACCAAGGAAATCGGTCTTCCGGCACGTACGGCCATAAAATTGATTGGCGAACTTCTTCATGGTACATTAGCATCACAAAGGAGCAACTCCATAAAGATTAGGATTAGTTGGTGGACTTCTGGGGCAACATTGTAGTTGCCATTAAAATGTCGTAAAAATCATGTACTTTTCGCAGATTTATCGTCTTCCGCGATATGGTTTACCTTGAAGTTTATTACTTAAAAATTTAACTAGACAGAACCGTGGTTTTGTCTGCGAATTTAATAAAAAATTATATATAAAAGGCCTGAAGGGTCTGACATATATAACTCCTCCGCCGTTAAGAATGAAATTATATGGCAATTATGATTTCATAAGAGTCCCCATACCATTCGATTTTACAAAGATTTTTTTTTTTAAAACTAATGTTAATACAATTATGATAAAACAGGTTACATATAGGTCAATTCAATATTCAACACATGGCCAATTTTACTTAATTATGAGGTAGATTTTATACAATCTTAAAATATCCTTTCAAAAAGTTAAATTTTAAAATCAGAAATTATTATTCCTAAGATACTCTTAATAAACTTACAATATAAGCATTACATGAACTATAATCCTATATGGAAATGAAATTTACATCATAAACGTGATCACAATTAACCTTAAGGTATACATTCTCACCATTAATATTACATACTCGTACATTTAACACATTATTATTATCTTATTAATAAAATTTTTAAAGAATTACCCGCTTTTTATTTCCTACCTGACCCAGTAGGTCTTTTTATATTCTTTAAAGGAACATTTGTGCTCCGTGTTTTAATTTTGATAGGTATAACATTCCTTTGGTTGCTTCCTATCACCATAGCCTGTTCAAACCTAGGCGAATCCTTCGGTTTTCTTTTGTTAACTAATTTTGTATACACTGTCTCCCCTATGCCGAAGTGGCTCGTGGAGGCTTGGCTATTTAATTTATCAATTTTATGTTCTTTGTTCTTTGCCATTTTATCAGTGAGATATTTATATAAGACTGATGTCCTTTTCTTATGGTCTCGAATTAACTTTTGCATGTAATTATGTTCATAATTGATATCGAAAACATTTGTATTATCCGTATGCCCAAATACTACTTCAAATGGGGTTAATCCAGTCACTGAGTGAATGGTGTTGTTATACGCTAAGATGGCATAAGTCATTGTGTCGGTCACGTCGGTCGGCTTTTTCTCGTATTTTGCCAATCTATAAATTTCAATTAGGGTACTGTGAAACCTTTCAATCAATCCCATAGAATTTGGATTGTTGATCGTACCAATATGTAGTTCAATCTTATGCAAGATTAACAAATCTTTCATGAGAGCATTATTGAACTCTGAACCAGGATCACAGCTAATTTTGCTTGGGATTCCGTATAATGAAAAATATTTCATTAATGCTTTAACCACTTCGATGGTTGATCGATTAGTAATGGGAAGTGCTTGCCCTAGTTTACTGAACGCATCGATAATAGTAAGATAAGTTATCCCTTCGATTGAAAACAGATCTATGAAAAGTTCCTCAAAGGGTTTACTTTGAGTTTGGGTTAGTTGTATTTCCGGTTTAAGCGGTTTACGATCATATTTCATTCTTTTACATAGTTCGCATGAATTTATAATGGCTGCCACGGTTTCTTTCATACCAGGCCAATAATAATTGCGTTTTAGACGGTTAAGCGTTTCATTTATTCCCCTATGACAAGTTTTACCTTCGTGGATTTTCAGCACTATTTCTTTCTGTTCTACTTCCGAATCTAATATTGTAATTCGTCTGGTACATTCAATTACCTTTAAACTTTCCATATCGAAATTTTCTACCATTACGTTTATAAAGGGTTGTCTTAAAGTTTTAGAATTAAAATAGATGAAGTTGCTCTTTACGGGATCTAAATGGTTAATTAAAAATGATTTAATTAGTGATTCGTCTGAAGGTATAAAAATATCTAATATTTTTTTATTATTGCGGGACTTATCATTAATTTTAATTTCGTTTTTGTACCATTGGTTTATGATAATCTGACGAGGTTTAATATCGATGGGCTCGTTTAACACGGGTATTATAGAATCATCTAGGTTTTCATCCTCTGAAATTATAGAGTCTTCTGCATCTGAATTAACTACGGAGATAGTTCTTTCTGATTCGTTATCAGAATCATAATTAATCTGTGCATCTGTAATTGTTAACATATTCAAAGGAATTCTAGAAAGAGCATCCGCAATTGTGTTCTGCTTACCACTCCTATATGATATCTCAAAATCATATTCTTGAAGTCTAAGACGCCAGCGTGTTAATTTTGAGTTGGGTTCTTTTAGAGAGTACAACCATGCTAAGGGTCTGTGGTCGGTATACACATAAAATTTTTGACCATACAGGTAAGGTCTAAAATATCTTACTGCCCATATAACTGCTAATAATTCCTTTTCAATTGTACTATATTTGGATTCAGCTGTATTTAAGGTTCTACTGGCATATGCTATTGGTTTATCTTTTCCTATGTTACCTTGTGAGAGTACCGCACCTAACGCTACGTTAGAAGCGTCCGTTGTTAAGATGAAGGGTTTGGAAAAGTCGGGATGCTGTAGAAGGGGTGCATTTATTAATAATTCTTTACATAACTCAAAGGCTTTGATGTACTCATCGTTAATTATTATTTTAGAATCCTTTTTTAACGCGCTTGTAAGAGGTTTGGTTATTTTGGCGAAGTCTTTAATAAATCTTCTATAGTAGCCAATTAAACCTAAGAATGATCTTATTTGTTTAACCGTTTTAGGCAGGGGGTAATCTTCTATAACTTTAATTTTGTCATTATTTGGTTTGAGACCTTCTTCTGTAATCATATGACCTAAGTAGAGAACTTCTTTCTTTAAAAAGTCTGACTTGTCAAGTTGTACTTTTAATTGGGCGGATCTTAATGTTTCAAATACCTTTTGCAATGCTACAAAATGGCTTTCGAGGGTTTGAGAGTAAACTATGATATCGTCTAAGTAAGTGAGGCAATAGCCTTTTAAATCTTTTAGCACATTATCCATTGTTCTTTGAAAGGTGGCAGGGGCTGTTTTTAACCCGAAGGGCATTCTAAGAAATTCATAATGACCTTCATTGGTAGTAAAAGCTGTCTTAGGTCTGTCTTCTTCCGCTATTTCTATTTGATGGTAACCACTAGCTAAGTCTAATGTACTGAAGTACTTGGCCTTACCCAGTTTGTCAAATAAGTCCGTGATGTTTGGGATAGGGTATTTGTCATCGATAGTTTTGTCGTTCAATTTACGATAATCAATTACCATCCGGAACTTCTGTTCACCTGAGGCATCTAAATTTTTCGGTACGAGATGAACGGGGAAACTCCATGGTGAGTAACTTGGCTGGATAATATTATCTAATAATAACCTTTTAACCTGATTTTTAATTTCTTCAATTTGCGAAGGGGATTGTCGATACTGCTTAATATAGATAGGGATCTCATCCTTAGTTCGAATATGATGTTTAACGTTATTTGTAAATGTTAATGGGATTCCCTCACAGTAAAATATATCACGATAATCATAACATATGTTTCGTATTTCTTTGTGTTCGCGTTCACTTTCAAGATGATCTAACCTCAACTTCCTTAAATTTTCAGTAAGTAAGTCTTCTTTAAAACGAAAGTAGAATATTTTATTTTTATTAAAATGAATTGGGATTTGCATAAACGGAGTTATTAATATTTCCTTATCCAAATTTATGTTTGCCTTGACCTCTTTAAGTAAATCAATTCCTATTAATCCGTCGTAAAACTCATCTACATCATAAACATAAAATTTATGATGCGTAGTTTGTCGGCCAAAAGTTTTATAAATAGGGATTAAAACTGCCTCGTTATGGTTACTCGCGGCATGTGTACTAATGACGCTAAACGGCTCGTAAAATTTTGAGTTGTTGAAATATTTCTCAACAATTCTATTACTGATGAATGATTTAGCGCTCCCGGTGTCTATAAGGAATTTTGCTCCCGTTTCCGATAATATTATATACGGTAAAAAGTTATGCTGATAATTTATATTTCTTTTGGCGGTGAAGAGGCGCTCTCCTGAAAATTCGGGTTATTCATAATAGTTGGTGCGTCGCTCGACGTGTTTAACTCGCCTTCCGCATAATTATGGTAATAATTATTTCTTTCCATGCCGTATCTGTTATTTTCCCTTTCATTAGAACTACGAGCTGAACTAAGCCTTGTCAGCGAGGAACTGCCTGACGTTAATGGTGGGCGATACTGCGGTCGCGGTACTTGAGGATATGATGACGATGGATGAGCAGGAGTATTTGGGTTATTCCTATTGGGAACATTAGAATTGTCTCGCCTTGGTACAAATGTGTTACGCGGGGATTGTGGGGCATTATTGTTATTTTTCCGTTGCTTAAGATAATCTTTCCAGAATTTGTGATTAAAATACGGTCCTGAAATTGGTTGTGACTGAGGAGATAATGATCTGTCAGAAGTACTACCTGAATTTACATGAGGCCTTTGTGGGATTTGTTTATTTGTAATAAATGTATTTCTCAGTCTATACTGTAACTGGAAATTTTCCTCTTCTATTACAATTTGAAGGGCTTGCTCTAGAGACGTGGGGTTTTTCAATCGAACGATGCGAATATAGTCGCGCGGTAAATTGTAAAGAAAGACATTTAAAGCCGTATTATTATATATAATAATTTTACTGTTGCGTAAGGCCACGTTATCTGTGCTAAATTTGGAAAATAAATTATTGCGTACAGTTTGGATTCTGTTACAAAAGTCAATGAATGACTCATGTGGTTTAATCTTTAAACTTTCTAGCTCGATCGCTACACATTCTTCTGATTTCTGGTCCCCGAAATGTTGTATTAGGATATTTTTTAACTGGGGCCAGTCATTAAATATAAAGTCCATCCCACTGACCAAAGCGGCTGCTTTGCCCGTGAGCTTGCTTGTAATTATTTGCAATAAAAATTCTAGATCTGATCTGCCCTCATAAATGCTCAACACGTACTCGCATTTTTTTATGAAGAAGTTTAATACTCTTGTATCCCCATCATATTGTGGAATAAGTTTTATTATCTCCCTAAGAAAGTCTGTCGAGTCACATGTATGGTGTTCGGGTTTTTCCCGTTGTTGAGTAGGCGGAATATTAGGAATAACCTTTTCCTGAGACGAAGACGGGTGGTCCTGCTGCGCATGACCGTCTGAGCTAGATGCACCGTGTTGCAATTGTGCGAGGGTTTCTGCCACGGCATTAACTACATTATCGGTTGTAATACCTGAGTGACTCGCAGCATCCGTTGCTTGCCGAATTATACTATTTGCTACATTTTCCGCGGTTATGCCTGCATGACTTGCTGTGTCCGTAATTTGGCGAATTAAATTGCTAGCATTCCCTTGGGAAATCCCTGCATTATCAAGAGCTTCAGCGGTTTGGCGGAGTAAATTCATTTTTTTTTTTTGTAGTTAGATCTCTAAACCCTTTTGAATTAGTTATATCGAAAGTAATGTAATAAGAAGCGGAATGTTATTATTACTCGCAAAGGTCGGGTAAAACTTTTTACAAGTAGTATCAAGTATTCTTATACTTAAATTATCGTGCACACACAAAAAGAACAAAAAGGGGTTTTCCCCAATTCGCAATAAAATTAAATACAAATATTACAAATACTTCGCGATACAATTCGCGGCGCAGTTAACATCTGCTAAGTATACACTTGTAATAATTAATCGCGCACAACACTTAATATGACTCGCGACACACTTTTATTTGTAGGGCCCTTATATTATTGACGTCGCACTTATAGCTTTCTCTAGCTTTTTCTATGCACTTCTTATTTCTTCTTATTTTCTAGGTTAGCTCTGGCTAGACTAGACGCTGGTGTTCAGCCGTCTAGGTTTTTTAAGGAAGGATAACCCTTTTGAGTCTATGGATCCTCCCGATCCGTTCCGATCCGAAGTAAGACGTAAGGAGTCTGACTCCTTACCTGATGTCCACTTGTCAGCTTACAGACGAGATGTAACCCTTTAAACCGTTGAGAATCAGCACTAGTCTTAGAAAAGACACGACGTAGAAATATGAACGATCTTACTTGATGTCCGGTTCTTCCTTGTCGCTGCTGATCCTACCGGCTGCGCCAGAAATGTGTCGTGGAGAGGGCCGGGTTGCTCGCTCCAGGCTCGTTTCTTATTTATAATGTGGTACTGCGACGCTGCAGACGTACGACAGCGGGATCTCGTTGTTTCTTGGACTTTAATACGCGGACTGCACTATCAGTGAAAACCTTACTTCGTGAGTGAACTTTAATAAAAGAATACTTGGGTTAGTAGACGTTTATTTCCAAAAAGGGTTAGTACGTTACACTACTGATCGGAATCGAATGACCTGAGGAGTCTTGGTTCGGCTTTATATAGGCCGAGGGTCCTTCCAGAAGTCACCAAGGAAATCGGTCTTCCGGCACGTACGGCCATAAAATTGATTGGCGAACTTCTTCATGGTACATTAGCATCACAAAGGAGCAACTCCATAAAGATTAGGATTAGTTGGTGGACTTCTGGGGCAACATTGTAGTTGCCATTAAAATGTCGTAAAAATCATGTACTTTTCGCAGATTTATCGTCTTCCGCGATATGGTTTACCTTGAAGTTTATTACTTAAAAATTTAACTAGACAGAACCGTGGTTTTGTCTGCGAATTTAATAAAAAATTATATATAAAAGGCCTGAAGGGTCTGACATATATAACTACCTAGTAATTATTGCAACATTAAATGTAGGTATGATATCACAATTTTAACAGTTCTGCCTGAAGTTAACATAACACTTAATGTACGTTTTCTTTCCTTTTTGATTTCGCTTCACTAAATGATCGAATTTAATTGCATGAATGTCTTGTCCAAATCCACTAGGCATATCTGGCTATAATATATTCATTCTCTATTGTTGTTATACTCTTTTTGATATTGTTGATGAAGTACTGCTCAGTCAAGCCTTATTTATTT
Source organism: Thymelicus lineola (assembly GCA_963932265.1). NCBI lineage: Eukaryota > Metazoa > Arthropoda > Insecta > Lepidoptera > Hesperiidae > Thymelicus > Thymelicus lineola. Next base: position 17,850,295 of record OZ010681.1, on the reverse strand, counting down.
TGTATGCGTAACTCTTCCTGAGATTGGATTAACACTCCACATTGAGATACCAGAAATCACTTTAAAAACATCTGACCTTATTTCTCCGCTCAGGATGCCGCAGAGGACGGCACGTAGATTATTGTAATCTACACACTTCTGACATGAAAGAAATCACAACACTTAGCTACTTCACAATCACTCTTTTATTCAATTTTACTTTTACAAGAACACAGTGCCTTAGCCCGCCATTGAATCTCAAGCCAGTCGAATGTCAAACCGTTTTTTATTTTTCTACCCACATTCAATTTTTATCTATTTTAATCATTATTGCCAACTTCAAAAATATAATAATTATTTATCATTGCTAACAATACACAAGTCATAGTAATTACTATAGCCTTGTTTTGTTCTACTTCCATTGGTTTTTGGAATATTCTAAATACCGATGTTAAGACACCAAAAACATTTTCGACCACTACACGGGTACTGGACAATCGTTGGTTAAAAGTCCGTTGTAGTGAATCAATGCCATGGTTTCCTGGAAACGGTTTCATTAAGTACTAGCTGACCCGGCGTACTTCGTATCGCCTTAGAATGTAACAAATCAGAGATCATTAAAATCGATACAGCCGTTCTTAGCCGCTATAGTTTTTGTGTGCATATCTCCTCCCTCTCCCTCTCCCGCTCCCTCTCCCTCTCCCACTCCTGCTCCCTCTCCCACTCCTGCTCCCTCTCCCTCTCCCGCTCCTGCTCCCCTCTCCTCCCCGTGTTACAACTATAACAATTCATTTTTGTTTCTAACTATAAGCTTACATATTAATTTTCACATTTCTGAGATCAAAAATAAATAACAGTTTAATAAAACTAAAAAGAGGGCGTCCATAAATTACGTGACATTTTTAGGGGGGAGAGGGGGTCGAGTCAAATCTCATCTAATGTTACGTTGGAGACAGGGGGGGTCTCGGCAAATATCACGCAATTTTATTTCTGATTGAAACAAAAAAAATATACTATTTTGCTGGAGGGGGAGGGGAGAGAAAGGGGGAGAGCGAGCGGGAGCGGGAGGGAGAAGGGGAGGGGTAGGGCAAGAGGGAGGGGAGAGGAAGCGGGATGGAGAGAGGGAGCGGGATGCAAGGAAAGAGGGAGCGGGATGGAGAGAGAGAGAGAGGGAATTTAATGGTCTCTGATTTGTTAAACCTACCAAAACTATAAAAGTTAAAAGTAACAACAAAGTACATGAATCACTGATTAATAGGCGATACGAAGTTCGCCAAGACAGCTAGTGTTAAATATTTATTTAATGATGCCAAAGAAGTATAACTTATCACTCGAGTACTACATGTAGGTTTTTCTTTTTTCCTTTCTTTCTTTTTTTTCTTTAAATATTGAATTGTCATCGGTCCTCGATAAGTTTACGAAGTTTGAAAGAAATCTGACAGTTTAAAGCTAATTAAAGTGTGTAATTACACGCGTATTAGCGTGTAGTTTACTGCGATACAATAAAGGTCGTACTGAAAATCAGTAGCCGTAGTTCACTGCGGCATATGCTGAGTGCGTACCTTTTTTGTTAAGCAGGCCAGTGCTACAGCAGGTTATGTGTTTGTAACAACTTATAGTAATTTTATGAATGTTTTATTAAGATTCAATTTGTAACTTGTTGCAGTGCTTAACAGAATAAATAATTTCTTTCTTTCTTTCTAATTAGGTTTTTCTTTCTTTCTTTATTTTTTTCTTTAAATATTGAATCGTTATGGGTCCTCGATAAGTCTACGAAGTTTGAAAGAAATCTGACCATTTAAAGCTAATTAAAGCGTGTAATTAGGTTTTTCTTTCTTTCTTTTTTTCTTTAAATATTGAATCGTCATCGGTCCTCAATAAGTCTACGAAGTTTGAAAGAAATCTGACCATTTAAAGCTAATTAAAGCGTGTAGTTAGGTTGTTCTTTCTTTCTTTCTTTTTTTTCATTAAATATTGAATTGTTATCGGTCCTCGATAAGTCTACGAAGTTTGAAAGAAATCTGACCGTTCAAAGCTAATCAAAGCGTGTAATTAGGTTTTTCTTTCTTTTTTTCTTTCTTTTTTTTCTTTAAATATTGAATTGTCTTCGGTCCTCGATAAGTCTACGAAGTTTGAAAGAAATCTGACCGTTAAAAGCTAATTAAAGCATGTAATTAGGTTTTTCTTTATTTCTTTTTTTCTTTAAATATTAAATTGTCATCGGTCCTCGATAAGTCTACGAAGTTTGAAAGAAATCTGACCTTTTAAAGCTAATTAAAGCGTGTAATAAGGGTTTTATTTTTTTCTTTCTTTCTTTCTTTTTTCTTTAAATGTTGAATTGTCTTTGGTCCTCGATAAGTCTACGAAGTTTGAAAGAAATCTGACCGTTTGAAGTGGGTCAAAATCAAGTCCAAAGAGAAGTTACAAACATACAGGTGAAGCTTATTACAAAGCGTGTAATGACGAAGTATTTATTACACCTTAGGGGATGAATTTCGAAAAAACCGTGATACACTTATTTCTTGTGTTTAACTATAAGCTTATATAAGCACAAATTTTCACCCTTCTTACTTCAAAACTGACGAAGTTGCCATACTAACTTGCATCCCCTTAATTAACCATTTAGGGGATGATTTTCCAAAAAAATGTGTTAAAATTAACTTTTGTTTATAACTATGAATTTACATAAAAATTTTCATGTTTATAACTCTAAAACTGACGAAATTGGTTTGTATTTAAGTGACTTCCAATCGCTATTTTTATCCCTGAGGATGATTTTCCAATATTTTCTGAATGGAATGTCCGATTTGAGTAATTCAAAAAGTTATCAATAGGTATTGAAACAGTTTTGAATATGAAATAATTTATTTGGATAAGGATTAATACGAAGGTATGGTTATCATGGTCTGATGTTGGTCAGCTTTTTTATTGATTTTTAAAATGTAAAAAGTGGTTATAGTGACATAACTACAACAGTTGGACATATAGTATCGCGACGTTTTTTGTAGATATTGATATGTTCTCTAATATTGTAGAACATTTTTTGTTCTATCATCAATAGTTTCCGCAGCGTATGCGATGAAAGAAATTTTTAAACAATTTTTTTTACACCTTGGTTCACGTTACTGAAGTTTTAGCAAGGATTCCTAATTTTTTCTAAAAATAAATATAGCCTATGTTACTCAGGAATAATGTAGCATTCTAATGGCGAAAGAATTTTTAAAATCGGTTCAGTAGTTTTTGAGTTTATTCGTTGCAAACATACAAAAATACAAAAATACAAAGCTTTCCTCTTTATAATATTAGTATAGATTTGCTTAATGCAAATGCTCCATCCCCAAGAAAAATATATGGCACATTGCTTTGCCTGCCGGGAAGCGGCCTATCACTTGGAACATAGATATAGTACTTCAAGATTCTCCCATACATTTGACAGAGCGAGATCGCCAGTTACAAAATCTACGTGAAAGACAGAGACAAAAATGTTATTTTTTGTCCCCGTCAGCGTGGCCGATTTTATTATACATTTATAGATATATATTGTGTTTTGGCACGTATTTACGTGCCAAACATTAGGAGAGTGTTAAGTGTCTTGGCGTATTTTGAACAATTACACAAACTTTAGTGAAATACAGTGGTTTGAGACAATAAATAGTTTTGTTTTAGTTGGTTAACAATGGTTGGTTGCAGTATTTTGAGCTGCAAAAGCCGCAGTGACAAAAAAGTTGAAGGAATAACGTTCCACCAGTATGTATGAAAAAAAAGTGTTTTATTTTATTTGTAATGCTGTGAGATTTCATATCTTAATGTTTTGAAATGAGATTAGATAAATTTACACTAAGAAAAGAAGATTTTATGAGACGTTTGATAAATTTCTTTTGCTTCGATGTCTCGTTACTGATTATTAATTCTGTAGCGACACTCAGAGCCGATATAGCAACGGCTAATTGTTTCTATTTAGTCAACAAGGAAGCGTCACGTTTTATTAATGCGTCCGGCAACGCTACTTTAACCTCCTGGTTAAGTATAGTTGGTAACAAAACCTCACAATTTGGGGGGATTAGATAGGTCTCAAAAATTTTTTCTCTTGTGTCCTTAGGCAGGCCTTTTAATATGACTTCCTGCCACCGGGATGCCACATCTTTATGGATAGGCTTCCCTAAAGCAGTATCGGGTTTTGGAGCTTCGCCTAAAAGTTCTAATATTTCATCCTCAAGCTGCACATCAGTAACTTCATTGCTGTCGGTTGTTTTTGCCACGTGCTCCGGAACATCCACTGCTGTCGCAGATGTGGACGGCAAAGGAGTTAAAGCTCGTGACGTTGTTGGTTGTGGCTGTTCGGCTACAGGCGGTGACAATGGTCGTGTTACTATCGATCGCAGCCTGTCTTCATGCGACGACACTGGTGACGTTTCCCTCGAAGCGTAATCCGTAATAACTTGCCCTGAAAAAAGGGAGTAGTTATATTTTAGTTCTTCTAACCGAATGACTTAGGAATGACATTATGGGTTATGTAACAGAGACAACCCAGGGTAGTTGCTCGCATTACAGAAGGCATCTGAAGCGGATCAAATATAGTGACAGTATCTGCCCATATTTAGCAGTAACGCATCACAGGTTATGTAACAGAGACAACCCAGGATAGTTGCTCGCATTACGGTTGATCAATATGTACTTACGGTAATTTTCTTCGTCTTTTGAAGATTCTATTGCTCGACGTTTTCTTTTTAGTTTTTTTTCTAATTTTGTAATTTTTCGCCTGATATATTCTTCACTGTCTTCACGTCTCCTCCTCTTCCTTCCCATGTTGAGAGCAGAGTTTCACTATTGTACTGAAGTATTGGACGTGCGAAGGCTTCGGCACGGAAATACATAATGAGCAAAAATCCCGAGACGAGTCGAGCAGGTAAGCTTGGGTGGGGATGAAACCGGGTGAGTATAACGTTTTTAGTGTTGCCAGCTCTAAAATCCGTGCAAGGCTGACGCGTGGAGGTACATCTACATAATTGTTAACTATAAATCGCAAAGAATGAAGCTGCGAAATATAATACAAGGTTCATGGCGAAGGGAAGTAGGTTCGTTTCGTATGACAGATTTGCAAAGACAGGGCAGGCCATCATCACAATCAGCTTTTTGTATTGGAGAACAGTTTGTTAATTAATTTATGAGCCCAGAGGGAAGTGTTCCATGGCAAAATAATGTATCGTAATAGTAATAATTTTACAAACACTGTACGTACTAGCACAGAATACATAATAGTACAGGTACAGAAAGTTTTCTTTCTTTCCACATATCTGAATTTTACAAAAGCCACTGATAAAACAAGTACAATAAAAATTATATATAAGTACAAAGAAACTTACTGTTTTATTCGTAGTATCCGATTCACCAGAAGTGGTTGTACCATATAATAAAAATTCTAATGGCTCGTAATAAATCCATTTTTCTATTGCGCCGCTACCTGTAGCTTTTTTGCCACCAACTTTTTTCTCTCTAGTAAATTGAGTGCGCAGTTAATGTATTTTAGTTTCCACGTCTTTTTTGGGTACATTTAGGACTTGAGAAATATCTTGAAATGCATTGTTCTTTTTGTTTCTATCCTTGTATTCTTTGATAGAAGAATCCCATAGTCACGCTTTAAATTGAAATAATTCTATTAATTGCATAATTTTATCTTTACTCCACACTACCGTCATGTTTATAAACAGTTGCAAACACGTCCATACACGTCAACATTATTTGTTGATAAACTGATGTTTTCGCTCGTCGGGCGTCAACTCTGCAACATGGCGTGATCAACTCTGCAACACAAGTGTTTCCCGCAATATGTTGACAGTAACTCGGCAACATGTTTATGCAACCATGTTGCTAAACAAATGTTTACCATGAATAAGAGGCTTTACATTTGCAATTACGCGACGGCAAAGCTCTGGAGTAATGCTTCGAACTTCACGGCGAATATTCTCTTGCAGGGCCTCAATTTTCTGGGGATTGTTATTGTAAACTTTTGATTTAAGTAAGGTATCCCCATAAAAAAATCGCAAGGCGTGAGGTCGAGCGACCAAAGCGGCCAAGGGATGTTTCTCCGTTCTTGCTGATCAGTTTATTCGGAAAAATTGTCCTTAACTATTCCATCGACACCCTAGCAGTATGAGGAGTGGCACCGTCTTGCTGAAATCGTGTTCTGTTGTTGTAACCTGAATACAGCTGTAATTGCGGTAACAGAAATTCGTCTATCATACGGCAATTATACACCGGAGCAGTACTGTCTCTTTTTGGTTGAAAAAATAAGGGCCAAACTGTTGTTTTTAAACATTGTAAACGTTTTTGATAGCGTTCTCTAGGGTTGTTCGGGCACCAGTATCTCATATTTATTTATTTATTTATTATTAAGGTCCACCAACGCCGGATACACAATTCATTCACCATATCAAGTTAACTTATTTCTAAAATCGTGTTCCCGCAATTATAGGTGAACATTCTGTTTATTAACATATCCATCTATATGAAAATGTGCTTCGTCGCTAAACAAAATGTTTCCTAGAGTGATAGGTGTCGGAAAGCGTTCCAGCATTGTTCTTGCAAAGGTTTCTCGCAAAGGGTAGACACTTTCGTTGAGGCCCTGAACAATTTGCATTTTGTATGGACGGAACCTTATTTTTTTTCAAAATAACATGCACTGTTGATTTTTTGATTCTTGTTGAGGCCATGGCTTCCTTATAGATTTACGTGGATTTCGAATAATTTCATTTCGAACTTAAGACACACCTTCGGTCGTTGTTGTGGACGTTGATGGTCTCGGAGGAGTTCTATTGATCATTGTCCCTTCTTGCCTGAATCTTTGTACCCACGACTAGATAAGATGCGTACTCGGCCCATCACTTAGTCGTCGAATATTAAAATGAGTACAAAAACCGCGACGCGCGCGAACCAACGATTCACCGCTCTTCAAGTATTGCTGAACCGCGAACGCGCGGTGCGCTCCCGACCAGTGACTCATGGCGACTAATAAATTCGCAAATCGCGCGCTTTGATTGGTACCCCTCCCGCATACCTCACCCCGCTAGTATTTCGATAATTGCAATTTAACCACACCATGGGTTGACTGGGAGAGAATGCCCCATGGCATTAAGTCCGCCCTTTGTAAGCCTAGCTTGTAGGTTTTACACTAAAACTTATAAATAAATAAATAACCCTTTAACGCACACCCTAACTTTTTTTTGAATTCTTAATATTTTGTGTTACATATATATTCTGTGTCGTAAACCACAATGACATGTTTTTGAAAAAAGACCTGAAAATCTTTGTTTTTCGAGAAAATCATAAAAATAATATGGCCAGTACACTAGCCATTGAACGTTCTGCGTCATTAACCATCACAGCAATATCACTGGCCAGTAAAATGGACACTTATGGAATCTATTTTATTTTCAGGAAAGGACGATAAAAATAATAAAAAAAATGTATTTCCTAATCAACCTTAAATATAGAGTGTTGTATGCTCTTGATATATTTCGATCACCGACTGACACGATCTTGAAAAGTCGATCAAAACCCATGTTGCCCCTGGGTATCTAAGTATATTTTCATTGTCATACACGTGTAAAAATCTCATAATTTTTAAAAATCTAGGGGAAGGTACCATCCACCCAGGGTTGACTGGTGGACAATGCCATTAGGCATTAAGTTTGCCCTTTGTTTCTTCTTTTTAAGAGGTGACATAAACATGTAAATAAATAATAAATAAATAAATAAGGTAGTACGAGATGATCCCCTGGGGTATGATGATCCTTCGCGATTGTGCTGAAACCACTAACGCCATCTAGTTGATTTCACTGCTAAAACATGGCTCGGGACTCCTCCCCGCCTCAGTGAAATTGTAATGGCGGCGTGAACGATACATCGGTTTTGACGAGAAAAAATAAAAATTGTGTACGGCTGATCTAAGGTAGGCATGACTTTGAGCTTATGTTACTTTTATTCAAACAATATTAACTGTTGTGTTTGAGGCTTTCTATTATGCTTAATTTAAATATATTGGCCACGTGACCATAGCCGCGTGCTTGTAGGTTATGTTAGCAAACATTGAATGAAAAAGTGGGACCTGGGTCGAGATGATTCCTTTCTATATGTACAAGATGATCCCTGGGGATCATCTAGTACCATATTTTTGTTTAAATTAAAATATCGTATATTTTAAACAATAGTGGCCACCCGCTTCGATTTGTCAGTTTGTCTGTCTATTAGTCTATTATTTATGTCAATAATTCTGATTTTATACAACTTTTTATTCACTTTCTTTTAGACAAACGTGATGCCACGTAACTATAAAAGAAAAACTTCTCGTGGGAATTGGTCGCAGGAATCAATGACAGCCGCTCTTGATGCTGTGAAAAATGGCATGGCATATAAAAAAGCAAGTAAAGAATATTTAGTGCCTATAATGTCATTGAAACGAAGGGCCAAAGCAAAAAATAAAATAGCTGTTGGTGCAGTAAAATATTTAGGAGGGAAAAGAACTGTTTTTACCAAAGAACAAGAAAATGAGCTCGTGGACCATATTAAAGACATGGAGACAAGAATGTATGGATTAACAAAAAAGGAACTGTTATCTTTAGCATATCAACTAGCTGAAAACAATGAAATTCTCCATTCATTTAGAGGAGGAAAAGCAGGTAACGACTGGCTGAAAGGATTCAGGCAAAGACATCCAGATATCACCCTTCGTGCTCCTGAATCCACTTCAACTGCTCGAGCGCGCGCGTTTAACAAACCTGTAGTAGACAAGTTTTATGCCACATTAAAAAGCGTTCAGGACGCTAAGAACATCCCGGCACATCGAATTTACAACGTCGATGAAACAAGTGTTTGTACAGTTCCAACTAAAAACACTAAGGTGTTTGCAAAAACTGGACGAAAACAAGTGGCACGTGTTACATCAGCGGAACGTGGAGTCACTACAATGGCTGTTATTTGCATGTCTGCGTCTGGAACTTTCGTTCCACCTATGTTTATTTTTCGAAGAATCCGTATGAAGATTGAGCTCATGGAAGGGGCACCCCCAGGGTCTGCTTGGGCCTGTAATGCATCAGGGTGGTTTGAACATTTTCTACGCCACACGAAGCCATCCGAAGAGGATCCAGTAATGCTGATATTAGACGGTCACCTGTCTCACACGAAAAATTTAAACGTCATTTTGAAAGCACGGGCGAACCACGTTACAATTGTTTGTTTGCCGCCACACTGCACACACAAAATGCAACCACTAGATGTCAGTGTGATGTATCCCTTGAGTGTTTATCATAACCAATCACTGGAAAAATGGATGAACAATAACCCAGGAAGACCAGTGACTGTGTTTCAAATTGCAAAAATTTTTGGAGAGGCGTACCTAAAAGCTGCAATCCCAACAAATGCAATCAATGGATTTGCTAAAACAGGAATATACCCCTTAAACCCAGAAGTATTCACTGAGGTTGATTTTATTGCGGCTGCAACCACAGAAAATGAATTGGACGAGGAACAGCCGGAGTTGCCGGAGCCGCCAAGGCGTCGGGCTAGTTCAGACACCGAATTTATAGATGGTACATCGCCATCTCTGTTAGAGAGATCTGCTAGCCCAGATACGCAGCGGCTGCTCGCTACCAGTGTTGCTGAATTGGATTTGGAATCGCCTAGAGCGCATAAAACTCCTTTATCAGTAAACGAATCGGTGCCGATTCGCAGTCCACTGTCGCCAATCCCATCTACGAGCCTTGCCAACCACAGTGAGACATCGCTTGATGATAACAATATTGCAAATTTTGCCATTACACCCGCTTCATTGAAACCTTTGCCACAAATTGTGGGCAAAAGAAACACGTTGAAAAGGAAAACCACTCATACGACTGTTTTTATCTAGCACACCGTATAAGAATTATTTAGAGGAAGAAAATAGCAAAAAAACAGAAAAAGAGAATAAAAAAATTCTTTATAAGACAGCATCTAAAAAAACAAAGAAAGGCAAAGGAGTAGGTAAAGGGAAGTCAAATAAAAGAAAGAAAAGTATATATAACACATCTGCACTTCAATTCACGTAACTTTAACACGCATCGATTAAGTTGCAGTGACGCTGCAATGAAGTTGCAGTGACGCTGCAATCATGTTGAAGTTTAGCGTCTAAACCGTATTCTCGTAATTTTTGAACTGCGCGTCAACTGCCACGCATCCTGCGCGCCTGCCAAACTTTTCTTCGACTATTTAGTACTCTGTGTTTGTGTTGTCATATGAGAAAACAAATAAAATTATTCATTAATCAAATACAATTTATTATGTTTCCATTAAAAAACGTTGAAGAATATTTACTTATTATCCCAATAAGGATTTTAATGATATTTCTTATAAAAAAAAGTAAAAATGTGTGCTTCAGTTCACAAAAAACGTCATATTATGTTATTTCAATATGGCAGAATGAAGGTCTTCACTTTGCCTCGTAAGTCATAATGAAATTAGTAAAAAAAATCTTGACACGCATCAAAATACCTTTTTGTGACGTGAGCGTTTTTACAAGCGCTGGCGTGACGTGAGCGTGTTTGACAGCGCTCACGAAAGCTAAGAGAATACGGAAAGTGTCATTTTGATCGGAACGTCGCTGCAACTGCACTGCAATCGAACTTGTTAAATTACGTGAATTAGACTGCTGAGTCTGAAGAAGATGATACTGAGTGTCTGTACTGCACAGAAAAGTTTTCAAGCGATACCAAGGGTGAAGGATGGATAAAATGTTGTGCATGTGGAAAATGGGGCCATGAAGCATGTGCTGGGGTAGAGGGTGATGACGCTGGTGAATTTATTTGTGATATATGCAACGTAGCACCTGCCAAAAGGCGTTTAAATTTATAAGGAGGGAGAATAAGTCATTTTCGTTATTCATTCGTAATTTTTTTTTTGCTACTTTTGAACGATTTGTTCGCTTAATTAGGTATTCAGAAAGGAATACAATATTAAGATTGATCTCATTATGATTAATGTAATTGGTACAAATTAATAACTAACTAAGAAGACTGTTTTATTTTAGTTTTTATTTTATTAAAGTCATCTGACTGTTGATTTTGTTAATTTTATTACCTTACTTAATATGAGTAAGATGTATGACTATTTAAAATAAAGAATATGTTTAAGTATTGCGTTTTTTTTGTTTTTATAACCATATTCCTCATAAAAATATTTGTTTACTCGAAATGGGGGTAAGATGATCATAGGGATCATCTTACCCCTACCTGGGCGATCATCTTACCCACAGGGGTGGACAAGATGATTACTTTGTAAGGTTTTAAAAAAAAGGAAATATTTTAATGAGACCTCAATTAATTTCTGGTTTTGAGTATTAGGAAAGTTGGATAGATAAATATACTAGTAGTAATCGCCTTTATTTTTGGTTTACCTTGAAAAATATGTATTTTAGAGCGATTCCCGCTTAAGGAGATCATCTCGTACTACCTTCCCCTACGCATACTCATTACGCTGCTAATACAAGATACATGGAAGTTTTTTTCTCGCGACCAATAAAGCCGCATTGAAGGTAAATTATGGAATCCCATAATTATCAGAATTCCTATAAAAGATCTTAGCTCCTCTTCAGTTATATTTAGGGTCTGCTGGCACTGTGTTGTATATATATCTGTTACTTCCTGTAAGCATGAGATTGAAAAAAAGTGTCAAGAATAGGGTTAAATTTTTTTGCCAATGGTGAATTTAGATCTACTTCAGTTTTAAAACCCACGTAATTATTGAATGTACTTATTCATGAACACTGGTGGTTTACTAAAAGGCCGCTAAGTGACATATTTTCTCAAATTTGTGTTTATTTATACTATCTAAAAGAGCAACTTTTTCCCTATCGATCAGTCTGGGTCATATATTTTTTTTATTAAGCTACAAAATCTCGAGACTATGCCCACGGCTAACTACATAATTTTTGAGATCGGTCAACACTTAAATACGGTTATGCCACTTTATAACACTAGAAAAAGGTTACACGCTCGTAACCGTCTATTTAAAGTTTATATTTAATCACTATGCAATTGTAGAAAACGGTTACATGAAACTACAACAGTATTAGACCGTTACATGACTTTACTAGCATTTTAGTGATTTATAGTAAAACAAGGCGCATTGGTATTTATTACATCTAAAAGACAGTTTTCTTTAATTACCACTCTACAAAACAGTTAGTCACCCTTAGCTGGCTAGTCGTTGGTAAGCCAATGTGACTGAAGCTTTTACGATTCTAAAAGACAATGACCGTTTTGTAGTTGTGGTTGTTTCAAATAACAAGTAAACGAATACATTGCTGTAGCTTCGTGTATGTCGCAGCGTCGTAGTTTAAAGCGGTAAAAAATACGAAGACGATAAGAAAGTTTTAGCACTAAGTTTATTTAACAAACACAGTCACAGAACAGTAAATCACACACGTAGAGGTTGAACATACAAGAAGGAGTGGACATACTCGCCATACGATCGCGAGCTCCTTGCCATGTACGAGAGTATAAGGTATTTTCGCCACATGCTGGAGGCCACCCATTTTACAATATACACAGACCATAAGCCACTGTGTTACGCATTTCACGAACGCAAACATAATTGTTCTCCGCGCCAACACAGACATTTAGATTTCATCTCACAATTCTCTACCGACATACAACATATTGCGGGCAAAGACAAAGTCGTTGCTGACACGCTCTCGCGTGTAGATGAACTCACAATGCCGGTGAATTTAGAAGAGTTAGCACAACAGCAAGTCACGGACCCGGAACTAGCTGAACATCTATCAGGTGAGTCATCACTTCGACGGACACGAATAGGTATCCCTGGGAGCCGCATGGAAATGTACTGCGATGTCAGCACACCGACACCCAGGCCTTTCGTCCCCAAAACACTTCGTCGTCAGGTATTTAACTGCCTTCACTCGCTCAGTCATCCCGGAGCCAACGCTTCGGCCAAGCTCGTTGCGCAACGCTTTGTCTGGCCCCTCATGCGCAAAAATTGCCGCGAATGGTCTAAAGCATACTCGAGCTGTCAGCGTGCCAAGGTAAGCAGACACGTCGTGTCACCTTACGGTACACATACCTTACCTTTGGCGCGTTTCAAACACGTCCACTTAGACCTGATCGGCCCGTTACTACCTTGCGGTGATTTTTGATATTGTCTCACAGCCGTCGATCGCTTCACGCGATGGCCGGAAGCTGTGCCACTTACCGAAATCACAGCAGAGACAGTAGCCAAAGCGTTCATAAGCTGTTGGGTATCACGGTTCGGCTGCCCTGCCGAGATCGTAACCGACCGTGGCAGACAATTCGAATCGGCGCTATTCCAGCAACTATCCAAGTCCATCGGTTTCGATCACCGTAGGACAACTGCGTATCACCCACAGTGCAATGGCTTGGTCGAGCGTTTTCACCGACAGTTAAAGGCGGCTATCACCTGTCACGCCGACGCGAGATGGACAGAATCCTTACCACTCGTTCTTCTCGGCATAAGGAGCGCCTTCAAAGAAGACCTTCAATCATCGTCAGCTGAGTTAGTCTATGGCGAGCCACTCCGGCTGCCGGGCGAATTTTTCGGTCACAATGCCGATAATTATACAACTGACATCACAGACTTCTCAGCACGCATGAGATCCTTCGCCGAGAAGTTACGCCCTACTCCAACCCGACACCACTCCGCCAAGGGAATTTTTGTGTACAAGGATCTCTCCACTTGTAGCCATGTATTCCTTAGGGAAGAAACGCTACGGGGCGCACTGCAACCCGCATACACGGGGCCACACGAAGTGCTGAAAAGGGGTTCGATAAACTTTAAAATTAGGGTTGTAGTGTATGTATAGCAAATTAGTAGCGATACCGATTAGTAATTACTAACGGTCATAATCGAGATATCTCGAGACATCTTCATAATCGAATGATTCCATGAGTATATCTCATAATCGCCCACCACTACTTGCCGAGCACTCTCTGTCCGGACGCCGACCGAGTAGGACGTGTAGTGAAAGCGATTAGTTTATTATTGGCACCAAGCGAACCACTACAAGTGGCGACCCTGCCAGGATCTAAAATCTTTAAGATCTAATTTACGTATGTGCCAATAAACAAATCACAAAATGAAACTTAGAGGTAAATCACGAAACATGACCGATTTTATTATTACGTTTTATTGCGAATATTGTGTTGCTGTCATTATTTAACTTTCATGTAAACTTTTATTTGCTAAATTTATAATAATGAAAATTGAAGATGATCTGGTAAGCTAACTAGCTATGAATAGTGGCTGTTACGGTAGCATTTATTTCGATATAAAACCGGTCTTGTAGTATTGATTGGTACCTAAAAAATCTAGAAACGTCTAGTCACATAATTATATTAATAATGCCTCATTTTGTTGTCAGCATAAAAGTAAAATATATAAGTGCCGTGAGTAACAACGATTTTGAATAACTGTATCGGTTAGATTATAAATTTAATCTAATCGTAGGCCGCTTATATCAATTGGAATGCAACTTGTATTGTTCTCACTGGCCGGCAAAGATGCGCAGGCGCCGCGCCTATTAGACTCGCAAATAATCTAACTTGGTTAGTATTCGCGCCCGTAAGGCAAAATCTTAAATCCACCCTCAACTACATTTAATAACGCGGTAATCTGCGCGTTCGGTTGTTAACCAGTCCATACCTAGCTATCGGGCTGACCGCTTGCACTCTGAGCCCAACTGCGCCGCTGATCTTCCACGATCGTGGAAACTCTTTCTCTATACCGCGTCGTACCGCTTCCATACAGTCCACTATTATCGAAGGTCGTGTCATCGTGTGTGTATGTGTATTGGATACAGTTCGGACAAACAAACAAGCTGAAACAAGTAAGTCCCGTGAAGAATTCATCGTCATCAGCACCCAACTTGAAGGTAAGTCGAGACTGATCTAGTATATGTACACACACGGAATCCTGAATTAGGTTGCGTACGGTACAATTGCTGCACAGACGCGCCAACAGTTAGATGGGCATTATGTGACGTAGTTAATCATCATAATTGCATAAAAAAACCTTGCAGGGTAACTATTTTAGACCAAGGAAATACAATTATAAAGACACATTTAGTAAGTCTATCCCATAAGTTATTATTTTAATAATACCTTTGATGACAAAGTGCTTAAATTACTAATTAATATAAACTCGTAGTCAGATCAGTGCATATTATGATGATGATCTTTATTACTATTTTCACAGCCTCAATAGGTTAATGTTATATCTCAGAGATAGTTTGGGTAACCGAACGGTACCTAAATAGTAATAATACTTCAATGTACCTAAATGATCTTTTTGCGTTGGTAACCTATAATGATGGTAAAGTAAAAAGAATAATTACATAATCATGAAAAAGGCTAAACAAGTAGTTCGATGAAAATCGGAACGGTACCTACAATATCCCAAGAGGTAGTTCGTGAAAATCGGAACGGTACCTACAATTATATCCCAAGAGGTAGTTCGATGAAAATCGGAACGGTACCTACAATTGTATCCCAAGAGGTAGTTCGATGAAAATCGGAACGGTACCTAAAATATCCCAAGAGGAAATATGGAAGAGGAAGGATTATGGAAATGACAACAAAAAACATTATTTATACGTGGGTATAATAAATCGTGTGTACTTAAATAAGTACACTTAATTAATTATGTAACGAAAGTGCTGCCAGATTTGTGCAGAATATGGTTGTAAGCATCAAAAATAATTCAAATATGCTTACTATTGAAGGCCATGCAATTCACCTCGTTTACAAAGGCATGCTTCAGTATAATAACTATTTCAAATAAGCCATAAATTTATTACAACTATGTTATGGCTATCAGAAATATGTCATAATAAGTGGAAGAGTAATTCATATGAGGTTCTTATTTCAAATAAAGCTATCGCAATCAGATCAGTCAGTTAAGATAATATACAAGTTTTTATCTATTTGGTGGGTAATTAATAAAAACGCAAAACACATTACCCTTTGAATGACTGGATAAGAAACGATTGGGAATCTACCCCACGTATAACGTTGTGGTTGTTATTTTCATAATTCAAATAAAGTTTTGCAATGAACCAAAAAAAAAATATTTATCTAAATAAGTTTTAGATGTCATTTTGCTTATTTGTCAACAGTTCAACAGAAATATTATTTGTCATGGCAATACAATCCATTTAACGATCACACCTATAAAATCATTTTAATAAAGAACCTATAAAGTAACTTCGAAGTGTGTGATAAATATATATATTGTAATATATCTATCACATGCATATGATTGTGTAAAAAGGTTTATACTTTACTACCTGTATTACGTAGTAATATTGAAGCAGCAATTTATTAATTATTTTATTGCTAAAGTCAATATCAATTTCAATGTAATATTGGTAACTATAGCAAAGTTCACACAGATTGTACAAGATCCGTATTGGGCACGCAAACGTTTATAAGGCTCGTATGGAGCACGCCAATGTACTTTGTGTACAGAAAAGCCGGCAAGAGGCATGCAAACTTTCACAAGGCTCTTAAGGAGCAAGCTAATGTACTATGTGTACTAAAAGGCCCGCAAAGGGCAAGAAAACAAAAGGTTCTCAAGGAGTATTTTAATGTACTTGTGTACAAAACTACCAGCAACAGGTTCCTGTTATTACTGTCATATACTTATTACCTTCTTGTATAAATAAAAGTGAGTTTTGGTATTTGTTGAAAACAAACAGTTTGAATGTATTCGATTCAAAAATGTTCCCGATTTCTTAAAGTTGGTTGTGAGAGAAATAAAAATAAATTTCTGGATAAAGTGACGTGGAACATAAAAGAATCAACCAAACTATAAAAAATATTGAACTGATTTCGAATTCTAAGGAATAAACCAAACTAATGGATATATTGAAATACTGCTATGCCGGAAGTCATTGGAGGCATTTCGCCGTTATGTTACGGTAATATTATTGAAAGCCAAATATATCTGTTGGATATGATTCGTGTGACACCCATTCAAGGTGTCTGATGGAGATTATTCCCACACTGTTGGCTATACCGATATGAAACCGTGGAATAACGTCAAATAAAAAACGAATAACACCTCAATAAATATGAATCACAAATATCAAATAAAGACATAATAATGTAATCAGGATTCAAGAATTATGTAAGGAATAAAAGTAATACAATGATTTTCGATATGGTATATTTTATTCCATTAATCTATTGTGTTAATATTCCATAACTTCATTTTGGATTAAAGATTTTTATTTATTTAATCTTTGCAATTGATAAGTACAAGATAAATATGAAAAGTACAATGACCATGACGGCTCGTATCCACGTACGTCATAGACAA
Organism: Thymelicus lineola; assembly: GCA_963932265.1. NCBI lineage: Eukaryota > Metazoa > Arthropoda > Insecta > Lepidoptera > Hesperiidae > Thymelicus > Thymelicus lineola. Next base: position 17,832,937 of record OZ010681.1, on the reverse strand, counting down.
TTTAGTATTTTATAATGATTCGTTACAGACTAGTAGATGTTCATATATTTGAGCCAGATTAAAGTGTGACAACCAACATTTAGCAGTTATGAGTTCATGGTAGCGGACTCGGCTTTTAATTATTATTTTATATGTTTTCTTTACAATTCGTGGATAACAATCCACAATAATTTGGAGAAAGCTCTGAAAAATACGACTCATCCAAGCCTATGAGCACTTACAGACGCAGAAGATCGTAGTATTTTCATTTAATATCTTTACTTGCAATGGAAATGGCAATCTTCTTGAGCTGCCAAAAAAGAAAGTAAAGTAAAGTAAGACAGTGAGACACTGAATAGAGTTTTGGTATATGTACATGCTGGGTCAGTCCAATAAAACACGACGATGTATTCAACTTGTGAGATGCCTTACATTCAGCTGGTTGAACCATCTGCAGAACGACAATAATTTGGGTTTTTCTCCGGCTATGAGTTGTTTTATTCGATTTTCATACTTTTTCAAGAGAAACACCACAAAGTAATAGTACCAAGGGAAAGGTTAATACTGTAAGTTAACAGTGGTTGTTAATTAACTACTTAAAATTAAAGTGTTTTGATTTATTTATGCCTGACTCAACCAAAAGTAAAATAACTATCAGCTTGCCTAAAAAATTGTTGAACGACAGTGCAGAGAAGTACCTAACTTTAGAGATGTATCTAATCCAACTATCATCACAGTTGTCAACTTAGAGATACGAGTAAGTTGGGGATGTTGAGTTGCGGAAGTACATTTAGAAACAAAGGATAAAGATGCAAACGTGAAGGCGAAAGGGAAAGAATAAGAAGACCTAGACATGCAACGGAATCTACTATTCAAGTTAGAGAAATAGTATACGTGGAAAATGTGACAAAGGAGAATACGACACACATAGTAATCAATAAGGAAGGGAATGATGTAGAACGGCAAACGACGGTAATGGACAATAGAGAAATTTAGTACACCTGAAATGTGTAGATGGACAGTGGAAGGTTTATGCAGATAAAAGTCTGGAACATTCTGTTGGTACAATGTTGGTATAACGAGGTTCATAAACAGATGTTGCAGGTTATGTCGAATAATGTGATAATTGTTATTGATTATAAAGAATAAGTGAGTTCGATTTATTTTAAGTTAAATAGCTGTGTCAGAAGTAGAGATAATATTTTGGTTCTTTTCTTATTTTGTAAAAGGTAGATGTAGTGTATGTATAGCGAATTAGTAGCGATACCGATTAGTAATTACTAACGGTCATAATCGAGATATCTCGAGACATCTTCATAATCGAATGATTCCATGAGTATATCTCATAATCGCCCACCACTACTTGCCGAGCACTCTCTGTCCGGACGCCGACCGAGTAGGACGTGTAGTGAAAGCGATTAGTTTATTATTGGCACCAAGCGAACCACTACAAGGGTTAAGGAGAAAGAACTCACAGTAAGTATAGACCGCCTCAAGCCAGCCTACTCACTGTTTGAAGACCTACAGTTAGTCAAGTAAGAGCATGGTGGTCATTACCGACAGGTAATGAAAGATTTCGCTCTAATTCCTTTGCGAGCCGATAGAGGGAAGCTTTGTCCTTGATGCATTGTCAACAAAGATTCAGTTGTCGTTGATCTTTTGAACGAGAATCACGTTAAGCGCCATGAGTGCTAAATTCGCGTCGCGCTACGAGGCTGTGTTCCTTTGCACCCACCCGAAAGGTCCCAAAATGTCGCAATCAGCGGCTGCTAAATATATGAGAAAGTCGAAGGCATTTGTACAGAAGTGGGTACAGCGATATAAAGTGGCTAAAAATGTCGATGATTTACCAGAACGTGGCTCGATAGGAAAAGTGGACAAAAAAGATGAAAAAAGAATAGTGAATCTGTTTTCGCGGAATCCTGGTTTAACACTGCGGCAAGGACAAGCAAAATTAAAGGCAAAAGGTTTAGATATATCCTACGAAACTATCCGAACCCATCTCCGTACTCATGACGTGAAATGGCGCAACACAATTAAGAAGCCTCTGTTGACTGAAAAACATGTGAAAAAGCGACTCGCTTGGGCGCATGAGAATATCGATAGAGATTTTGAAAATGTCATTTTTACTGATGAATGTTCTATATGGGCACGTTGTGTCCTCACGCGAGCCTGGTCAACTTCCACCAATAGGCTTGTTCAGCGGACCGTAAAACACGGAATAAAGGTGCATCTTTGGGGCTGCTTCTCAAAGCAGGGATTCGGCAATTTGTACCTCTTTACCGACAACCTAAATGCCGAAAAAATGATTAAAATCTACAAAAAGGCTTTACTGCCATCTGCCAAACGTTGGTTCATCAGCAAAAATGAAGATTGGATTCTGCAAGAAGACAACGATCCCAAACACCGCAGCAAGCTCTGTACTGAGTGGAAGACTCAATCTGGCATCGTTACATTGGATTGGCCATCGCAGTCGCCCGATGCAAACCCTATAGAAAATGTGTGGGCATATATTAAACAGAAACTTCTTGGAAGACGCACACACACTTTGAAGCAGCTATCTTACGAAATTCGTCGGATCTGGAGATCGTTGCCACTAGAATACGCCATCCAATTAGTAGAAAGCATGCCTCGGAGATGTCAGGCAATTATCGACGCCGATGGTGACTGGACACCATATTAACCGAATTGCATCATCGTTTGTAATGTGTATAATGTATTTATAAATATGAAAGTTTCACCGAATAATTTTTTTTATAAATTAATTCGATCACGCTCTTACTTGACTGACTGTACAAACCAAAGAACTTGAGCCAAAACCTCCACAAGTTATTCCTTCGGATCTTTCTAGTACACGGACCACACGATCTGGGAGGAAAGTCCGTTTCCCAGATTTTTATCGCCCGTAGGCACGGTCTTTGGAGGGGAGTGATGTAGGTAACTCACCACATTTTATATATTTATTAGTTTATGCATATTCTATATATTACACTTCAAAAATATTACTTTATTATATTTATTACATTTACGTTTATACCCACACGTACACACTGATGTGTGTCTGTGTCTCACATACATTACTTCATTCATTTCACACACTACACAAAAATCAAAAATATTTATTAATACACAGATCATCTCTCATCGATATTGATATCGATACTTTGAAGTAACTACCTTAAAGTTTATATTCATTTACATTTTAACACGCTTTTATTAGCTTCACTTGTATTGTTAGTATTATAACTAAAGGTTACCTAAGAATGTTTACGTTAAACAAATCTTGAGAGTGAATTTTAATTATTATATCAAAATGAAATTTTGTTTGTAATTTCGATTATTGTCGCTAAAATTATTGGTACAATTATTTGGTATCATGGAGCTGATCCGATGATGGAGTCAGGATGTGGATATCCGAAGTATCGATATTATTATATTTTTATTATAATTAAGCAAGTAGGTACCTAATAAATTATTATTTTATAAAGACACATAAACTTATAACTCAATTACAGTACCCGACGGAGTATCTTTAAGAGATTCGATAATAGAATAGGAAATATTACCATTCAATGAGTACAAAAACAAATATTTGAATGATATTAAGATCGGACAGGGAATGTTCGGCATGGTGAATGTGGTTTGCAACCGCGATGGCAAACTGTGTGGCCAAAACTATGAAATTCGTAAAACAAAGCAAACTGAAGTCAGCGCAGAGGGAGTTCGATGTAATGAAGACGATCGCCCACCCTAATACCGTTGAATTAATTGAAGGTTTTTCAGTGAAAAATGGCAATGGCATTATATTAACTATGGAGTATCTTTGGGGCGGAGATCTCATCGAAAGAATGATCGAAAGAGACGTCCTCAGCGAATTGGACTATATCACGTATGTCAGACAAATTCTTATGGCCCTGAAACATATCCACTCAAAAAATGTTGCCCATTTAGATTTAAGGCCCGAAAATATAATTTGCGTACAAAGCAATAGTAGAACCATCAAGCTTATTGACTATGGGATGTCCAGATTTATAGAACAGGCCGTCTCATTGCCCACAATATATGGTTCAATCGATTTTGTGCCCCCGGAAATGATACTTAATGAAACCGTGGGGACTGCTTGTGATATGTGGAGCTTAGGAGTCCTTACTTATTGGTTATTAACGGGAGAGAAGCCTTTTTCGGGGTTGATGGAGACAAGTATTACCTGTGTGAAATACCGTTTTGATGATATACAATTGCGAGAATTATCTGATAACGCCAAAGAATTTATAAGTCACCTTCTTCGCCGAGACCCAGATGACAGATTAACGGCAGCAGAAGCCTTGAATTGTGACTGGATTACAAACGGAACTGGTGAGGGGGAACCCACAAAATCACAAGTAATGATTCACGGGGGTATAAAATTTGTGGAACGTGACAACTACATCCAAAGTCAATGGAAGTTCATTATGTGGGTGTATCTAGCGATACTCAGATTCCGGGCAAGGCGCCGGCTAAAGCGTCATTTCGCTAGCCTATCTGCAGGAACTCGATATTCGGCTCGGCTCGCAGCTAAGTTAAGATCGGCTTCTTAAGATCATTCGGGCCCGAGATACACATTACACATTCTGTTTAGCTTCACAAGAGCATGTGCAATCCGCCACGAGCCTACGAGGGCATGCTGGTCATATGTTCTTGTGTATGTATAAAAATATTTATGCATGTGTGCTAAAATAAAATAAAAAACTGTGCAATTTATTCGTAACATAAATATATGTAACACTTACCTGTGAACTGTAGGTACCAGATAATTTTAACGAAAACTTGTATGTATTTGTTCCTAAATGTTAGTTACATAATTAAATATCTAGTTATTGTGTCAACTGTACGTCCAAAAATATTCCACCCACTGTTATTCAGTCCCTATAGTAGTTTTATAGAAGTAGACAATAAAATTAAGGTTCGTGGTAATTACCTACTTAGTAATGTGTGTAGTTTGAATGTGTAAATTTTTCAGATTAGATAAGGTACTATCAAATTTATGAGTTACTAGCTGACCGGGCGAACTTCGTATCGCCTAACAATAATTGATCATTTATCGAGGGGGATAAAAAATGAATTAATTACTAAAATTACTATTAAAAAATAAGGATTGGTATTTAAAGGATGAAAATTTAGGGTTGCATGTATTTTCAATGCCACATTATAAAAAAATAAAAAATAAAATTTTTATCCAAAAAATAAAAAATAAATGTTAGGGGTGGACAACCCTTATCACTTAAAAGTATGAAAAATAGATAGTAGCCGATTCTCAGACCTACTGAATATGCATATAAAATTTCATAAAAATCGGTCAAGCCGTTTCGGAGGAGTATGGTAACTAACATTGTGACACGAGAATTTTTTTTTTTTTTTTTTTTTATTTAATAATTTATGTACACATAGATACATTGTACAGAAAAAAAAACATCAAGTAAGGGTGGTACAAAGGAACTGCTTATTTCTCATGAAATCTCTTCCAGCAGCCCTGAGACTGGAGAGCGGTATGTCTAGATGGCAGAAAGACCGTGTACACAAAATACAATAAAAATGAACTACAAACATATATAATAAATACAAATATACAATATATATATATATATATTATTTATATTATTTATATATAAGATAAGATAATAAAACAGAGCTTAAATAATTTGGTAAACCTTTAATTTAACAAGGAGTAATTCCTTGAAAACAGAAAAATCTTGACTGAAAATTCCAAGGACGAGACGAGCTTTGTTTGGAGAAATATTGAACTACTAGTAGTAAAATCTACTATCTCTAGGAGAGGGTCGGTTGACCTCCATCACGTCGGGGTCACCAATGTAGCTTCGTGTATGTCGCAGCGTCGTAGTTTAAAGCGGTAAAAAATACGAAGACGATAAGAAAGTTTTAGCACTAAGTTTATTTAACAAACACAGTCACAGAACAGTAAATCACACACGTAGAGGTTGAACATACAAGAAGGAGTGGACAGAAGATGAAAGTATAGAAAGAACACTGTTAAGAAAGCGTGGAAAGCGAATAATGACTACGCATCGTTATCGCGGAGCGCAAGCGTGCGGCACGGGTTAAGTGTACGGCGTCTCGGTCCGGACTGGTGTGTCGAATGGCGGCGCGGCGATGCGCTCGCGCCGTTATCTCTAAGTCCATCTTTATTGTTACCGGGCGGCCAGAAACTTAACTACTGGTTTCGCCATCGCGATGTCTGTGTATTAATAAATATTTTTGATTTTTGTGTAGTGTGTGAAATGAATGAAGTAATGTATGTGAGTGATGTGTGTACATGTGGGTATAAACGTAAATGTAATAAATATGATAAAATAATATTTTTGAAGTGTAATATATAGAATATGCATAAACTAATAAATATACACACCGGCACAATTAGCGGAACACAAAAAAAGCAGGATTTTAAAATCTTTTACTTGAGGAACTGGCCAGTTATGATATTTTTTAATTTATTGTCAAATTTGAAAATAGAAAATTAGATGACATACACTTTTTTCATTCATTTGTTTTATTTTCCCGAACAATACGTTTTGTCAACTTGTTCGAGTAATAACTACGTAATTGTAATTTTTTTGAAAAATTGCACTTAATGGTTTTTTATAAATTTGTTTTTATAAATGTGTTTGTACACATCGTCTAATTCTCTTGTGAGGAGGAGGCGTCAAGGTAGAAAAAGATGTACATCGAGGCGAGATGACAGTTTTTACAACTTGGAGTTCGTAGGAATGCGCGATTAACGGCTATACAAGCTCGAAATGGACTGAAAGACGTTCGAGGAGTACGAGTAAGTGAGCGTACAGTTCGCAGGAGATTTGAAGAAGTTGGTCTAAACCAACGACCCTAAGGTCGTATATACCTGCCAAAGGCCCAAAACTTGAGAGACGTCACCGCGTAAACCGATTAAGCTATGCGCGAGAACATCGTCATTGGGATTTGAACGAATGGCAGCAGGTTCTCTTTACTGATGAGTGCAGAGTTCTTTTAAAACAGATCAATGGGAGACAGCGAATATGGAGACGCAAAGGAGAACGCCACATACAGTCTAATTTTGAACACACAGTGGCTTATGGTGGCGGCTCGATTATGGTTTGGGGAGAGATATGTTTGGGAGCTCGCACGGAGTTAGTGATAGTCACAGGAGGGACCATGACAGCAGATCGATACATCAGAGACATTTTAGAAGAACATGTTGTACCATTTGCCCCATTTATTGGTGACGACTTTATTCTAATGCAAGATAATGCTCGTGCTCATAGTGCACAATCGGTACAGGCATATCTGAGCCACGTAGGTATACCGGTGATGCAGTGGCCAGCAAATTCCCCCGATATGAATCCGATAGAGCATGTCTGGGACTTGCTAAAAAGAAGGGTTAAATCCAGAATGCCACCCCTCAACAATCTGAATGAACTTGCAAACGCATTACTTGAGGAGTAGGAGCGGTTGCCTCAAGAAATCATCGATAACATAATCTGTAGCATGCCCAGACGAATGGAAACCGTAATCAGAGCAAGAGGGGGAAACACTCGTTATTAATTTTGCTTTAATTTTATTGTTAAATCATTTAATGCTTACTTTTTTTATTTTTTGTGATGGTTCATAATCATCTAAAAATTTCACTTATTTCAAATTTCTTTATTTTTCAATAAAAAATAACGAAGACTTTTCAAAGTCGTTGTTAAAAGATGTTAATCAATTTGTTATTTTGTGTCTAATTACATTTTCGTCAAATATATGCGTTATTATCTCATAGTCTCCCTTTTTTTTCTGTTCCGCTAATTGTGCCGGTGTGTATATATAAAATGTGGTGAGTTACCTACAATTGCTAAAGACGGTTAAGTGACATTTCAACGCTAAAAGACGTCTATGTGCCACCATTTCGGTATGCCCCCGCGCCTTGCACACAGAGTTGTCCGGGACTCGCGAAGGGGTAGACCTTTGAGAGAATCCCGCCAAAATGGACAGGAACATATGCATGGATAACTGCAGTTCACAAAATAAGAACTGGCTATTATTTTTATATTTTTAATTAACTGTGACTTGATAGCCACTCAAACAATTACCTTTCAGTATTTTGATACTGGTCACACATTTATGAGTTGCGATCAATTTCATCATTAAGTCGAGCTCTCCATGAAAAAGAAAGGAAAACTGTACGACTTTCAGGATTTTACAGAGTGCGTTGCTTCTGCTAATTTATCCAAAGTAGAGTATCTATGGGGCCTAAAGATTTCTTTAATTTCTAAAATAATGTATCTGATAGACGTATACAACAATCATCACCGAGGGTGTACCTGAAAGATAGTATATTTCGAAAGAAAAAAATATGACATCTTATAAAAACTGAAGTAGATGATCCTAATTATAAAGTTTTACGATTTATGACCGATAGATACTTAAAACACACAGATGGTTTTAAACTCTGAACAAAGCTTCAGTTGACAGGCGGGGATTGCACGTCAAGACAACTCCTAGGGATCGCAGGCTTCTTACAGAGCACGTGGAATCACTCCACCCTCTAGAGCCCCACTATCGTCGTGTATCGGTCACCATGATGCATAAAGACTTCTGCGAGAAATATCCATTGCATAAGATATCGTGTGAATTTTACAAGAAACATGTAAAGAGCATGAACATATCATTTGCCAAACTTGGTAATGAGGAGTGCGAAGTTTGTGAAGCGTATGAGTTACACGCGAAAGAGTCATCTCATAATGCAAAAAATATAGTTTCGGATAACTGTGAGGCTTGCATTTTATATACATAACGTAAACGCGCCCATTAACGCCACTCAAAAATCTGTATCTATTACCGCCAGTTTTTTTAATCACTATTTTAAGGCATACTATAGATTTCATGAAAGTTGTAGCCTAAAAACATTTTAGGTATGTATATTGAGAAACAAAAATAATAAAGTTTGTGTGCGTAAATAATCAGCAAACAGAATAATTGGATAGTAACTGCGACGCGCCCGCAACGGACGCCCATCTCTTAGTGTTGCGCTCCCGGCTACGTAAGTAAACATAATTAACTTAAGAGAAATTAACTTAAATAAAATGTGTATTCCTGTATGCAAATGTGTAAATATAATAAATAATATATTGGTTTTCTAGATTCACATCTAATATTACCGTTCTGACTATTTTTTGTGGTTTAATTCGAATTTTACCTTAAAGCGGTAATAGAAACATAATTTTCATAAGTTGCTTCTAATACCGCCTCATGGCGTTGTTAGATGTTTTACAATAGTTAGTATTTTAGATTTTATTTCTTTTAATACGTAATTTTCGATGTTTCTTTTAACTTGTTTGATTCTTAAGAGTATATTACATAATTTGATCAATTAACGCCCATACATTTTGTCTCATAGATTTTCTCTTAAACAAGATTCGACGTAAGCAAATAATTTTTAGTAATGTATGACAATATATTTTAAATAATATCTCATATCAAAATTAAGAAACTTTTTGATGCCTAAAAATAATCATAGCAATGACATCCATCTAAACACGTTTGCATAAAAGCAGAAATTTTAGCCAGTTATTGTTTATTTTTGCTGTCGCTAATAGAATAAAGTAATCTTCATACTAAATTCTATTACCGACACATACAGACGATCCAAAATCCAAAGCCTTTCCAAACAGATTTTCAGCCGATTCTGAGAAATCGCATAAAATATTTGATGGACAAACATCTACCACTTACCTTCGTGCTGATTCGGGATGCTGGAGACTTGGGAATTTGGCACGAAAGCACACTTTCACGATTATTTCAAATTTTTGTCCATGGACTTGCGTGAGCGCGTAACGTCGGTAGTTCGAGAGTGTGAGGAAGGAAATCGGGGTGCGGGGAGGGAAGCATGGCGGTGGTAGCGCCCGCCAATCAAATTGGTCCATTTGAATTAGATACCTGAATTTACGTTTCCTTTCACGTTGATTATATAATATTATATTTGCCGACACAAAGTGATACTGATTCTGATAATATTTTTTGAAACTCCTCAATATTAACTATCATCTCAGAATCTATTCTTATTTTGATTTTGATTTAGATATTTTAAGGTTACTTTGCAAGTACTTTTGTTTATATATTTTTTTATTGTTATTAAAGTTTAATTGTGTTTAATTGTTTTGCCAATTGCTATTAAAGTTGTATATTGTAAGAAATCTAATGAAAGTTCAATTTATTTGAAGACTGTTGCCGAGACTGATTAATAAAGATTCAGATGATGATTAGGATAAATAAGTACTTCAGGTGATTATGACTGTGATAGTATAATTATTGATCGGAAGTGTTATACTAAATAAAAATTTATTTCGTTTTTTAATTCATTATATGCAGAGTTAATGTTGATTACGATAATTAAGATTGTTGATTAGAATAAGTAAGTGCTCCAGGTGATTATGGTTGTAATAATAATTATTATTCATCGGAAGTGTTATACTAAATAAATATCTCTTTTGCTTTTTTTATTTTATTGTATGGAGAGTATGGTATCTTATACTCCACTGTCAAGGAAGTATTATGTTTTTCGCGCTTATCTTGTATAAAATATATGTATGTCTGTAATATTCTTTATTACCTCGTAGTGGTCGGTAAAAGAAACATAAAAAACGGTATTAGCTTAGAGTAATAATATATACTATAGAGCGCGAGCAACGAAGTGGGAACAGTAGGCACGGGTGAGAACAACACGACGTTCCCGCCGCAACCGATTGTAGTCGTAATTGAATGCTAGCGGTGTGCGGTTCTAGAGAGATTTTTAAATATTTACCTATCAAAATGGTCAAATGTGCAGTCCCATCTTGCAAAAACGATAGTAGGAAACACACAAAATTTAAATCCAGTATCACATATCATCGGTAAGTTGATTTTTGTATTTATTTTTATGAAAACATATCTCGCATCGCGGGGTGAGGGGCGGGCAAGCACAAGACCGCCCGCGCACCGCGCTCACCCACGCTCCCGTAGCGCTCCCCACGCGAGACTCTAGTGATGTACGTGACTAACGCTGTAGTCGATATTTAATATACTTTGTATGGAACGGATTTTGCCGATGCGATTATTGCCATAAATTATTGGCTATACCGATATCAAATGATCCTAACTGCTAGAGGATAAAAAGAGGTTTGCCTAATCTCTAAACAGCAAATAAGAGTGTAAAAATAAAATGAATTATATTTTATTTATTAAAAAAATATTAATATTTATCAAAGGAAGTATCAATTTGCTACATAACGTCATTATTTTTTAAAAGCAAAGATTATTTGAATTATTTGCAGACGAACTGTAAATCATTTAGTATGAGGCAGCATTGAAAAAGACGTTTTTCTAAGACTTTTTTCGATAACGGTATCGGTTGATATATAACGGCCGATGTATCAGCATTAATATCGGTATCGTTATCTCTAGCGTAAACGTAAATTATGGAATGTTATATAATAATATCACGTCTAAACTGCTTATTCATTTATTTAATTGAGTCTATGTCTATATTTTCTTCGGTTGTTTGTACCATAAAAATTTACTATCTAAATAACAAGAATACTCGTGCAAAACTAAAAAACTGAGTGACTTTCGTATTTTAAATAACCAACAATATAGATCACACTCATAGCCCCACCACTAGGAGAATCTGGTATTGTGGGTGCCATTGATATAACTAATGTACTGTAGTACAACAAATGGTGTAATAAGTACCTGGGCAAATGAGCTTGCTTATGTGAAAATAGAGAAAACGAATTTTCCCAGATATGAGACCTAGCTAGATCGGTTAGTTGCACTCGTAAACCATTACATTGCAAAATCGAAATCGTTAGTACTGTTATCGAGAAAGTGATTAGAAACAAATATACAAATAAACATACATATTTATACAAAAAAATCTCGTTTAATAGTAGGAAATAAGATAACTTATCGAAATAACTTATCGATACCTCGTTGCCGATCGGCACGTAATTGATACATCCCTATATGTCATACACGCATCGATATACGTATCTATAGATCATCTGCCTACGATGCGTACGATGCCGTTTGTGTAATACTCGCGCTCTATAGTATATATTATTACTCTAAGGGTATTAGAAACAAACTTTAGAAGAAAAACTTTTATTAGACTTTTATTAGAAAAAAACAAATTTTGGTAAGTGTCTATTTTAAGAAAACTTCTAATGGTTAGGCATTTAACAATGTAGAATTTTAACATCAAATTTTTTATTTCAGCAACATATGTTGATGGCAGACCAGTGAGCAGCACCCTCCGAAACACGGCTGAAACTGTTCTATTTATGGACAAACTGTTTGACAGCATAAATGGAACTACAACAATGAGCCAAGTAAGCAAAGGAAAACCGCTTCGTCAAGCAGTTAGAGAGGGATCGGCACATCATGAGTTTTGGCCAGAGGCAATAAAAAAATTAGAAAAACTAAAATTTATAGATGATAAGGGTGTAAAAAAGTCAGTGCCCAGTGTAAAAAATTTTATTACAACTCTAAAAAGTTATATGAAGTTATGGCAGTTTTTCAAAGACAACAAAATGAATTGTATGAGGCCCAGATATTTTAATTCCGATCCAATAGAAAACTTTTTTGGGCAGGTAAGGGCCTACAACTACCGAAACAATGACCCTAACTGCCATAACTTCAGTTGCACCTTCAAATCTTTATTAACACACACACACACACACATGCACGGACAAACACACACACATACACGCACACACCCGCGATTAAAGAAAAATGCCTAGCGGCTCGCAGCGATCGGGGATTACCTGATAACTCCCAAATGGCACCTAAGGGAGAGGGAGAGTCTGAAAAACAGCGCTGCACGAGGTTTCTCGTGCTAGCAGAAGCTGAGACTCTTCCTTTGCCCACAATAAATAGCTAAGTTAACTTATGTATCTTAGATTTAAGTTTTATTTAGTTGTGTGGCAATAAAGAATATTTTATTTATTTATTAATTACAAGATTGATAAAATTTCACAGTGACAGTTTCAATTGTGAGGACGACTCGGCAGACCAAGTAATAAATATAAATACAATTTTTGAAAAATTAAATGAGAATGAGCCGAGTCATCCAGCAGCACATAATGTCCAACAGAATCTTCTTAAGGAAGCCCGCCGAGAACGGATCAATACCCATTCGCGGGCTTACACTGCAGGATGGGTTGTAGGGAAAATATTATCCGGGGTCACCTGTCGTGAATGCCAAAACAGTTTTACCAGTCCTGTGAGTTATGGCATTCACGATTGGATTGGCCACCGGGAATATACAGCAGCAACAAAAAAACGTCTGAAATACCCATTCCAAGGAGCAGTGAGGTGTTTCAGTACAATTATAAAAGAAACAAATTCTTATTTAGAAAAAAATGGTCACGAAGACAATTTAAAAAAAAAAAAATATTATATTAATAATAAATATTCTTTTAATTTTGTTGATTGTGCTGAACACAAAGAAGTTCCGTTGAACGAATATATAAATGTTATGGTGAGATTCACTATAATGAATTGGTGCAACACCATTAACAAAATTTTAAAGGGCACTGACGTAGTTAGGCTAACTAAAAGACAATCGCTGCCAGAAATGCAACAGAAAGCATATAATAAATATATGAAAAAATTGAAAAATAAATCATTTAATATATAATTATATTGTTTTACTTACACCTATCTAAAAACCACAAAATAAATAGAAAAATAAAAGTAGGTACCTGCCTTCCAAATAAATGCACAGGCTGTATGAACCGAAGGCCTTTTCCATGTGACCCAAACAATAAAAAAAAGAGCTGTCAAGTCAAGTGACTTTGGATCCCTTTCCGTAAAGTGCCGATCCATATGTTCGTGAGTCGGTTGTCTGAACCCTAGTTCTTCTTAGTAGTCTGTGCGCCCGATTAGGTTGTAGAAGCACGACGTGTCGCAGTCGCAATTTTTCGCAGCGTGATTCGTCGTAACAAAGTATATTTTATTTGAAAAGTGTGTTGTTTGTGTGTGCAAAAAAGCTTTTATTGAGTTAATATTATTAAATTGTGTGTGCTTTTTGTGATCATATTTATTTTCGTTTAATAAAAGTAAAGTTTGATGTACGTTATATCGCTTGCAAACACTTAACGTGCTTTATAACGCTTTTTTAGTGCATTCTCACACCATTAACTGTTGTTACAGGTAAAACTAAAATGAAAAAAGGTCGATGCTTTGAGTTACTTACTAAAGCTTTAGCTTCCACAAGTACGGAAAGTACAAATAGTACTGCTGTAGAAAATACAAAGCTAATTTCACGGTATCCGTTAATTATCGACCAACACCCTTACCAAAAAAGCCATGAAGAGAAGAGAGGTGAAGAAATTAACCACGTCTCTACATCTGACAGTGTTCTTCCGGATAAAGTCTGCGATAATACCACCACTGCAGCTACTATCAGCAGCAGCTGCAGCAGTTCAACAGTAAGTGACTTTGACTCTGATGATTCAGTTTTCGATAAAGATTACATTCCACCACAAAGAAAAAAGTAGTGTTATCGACTCTGATTCAGATATTGATTTCATAGAGAACTCACAACAAAACAACATCCGCGTATCAGAATCACCTGAACGAGAAGATTTTGAGCCCGAAAATCAGACTGACCAGGCTTCTGAAAATCTAATCCAACTTACCAAGAAAGTAAGTGTACGTAAACGCAAACATTACGATACTTCATTGCGAGAGCGTACTAGAGCTAAGAAAGAAGAGAGACCAGTAATAAAAACTCAATTCAGAGGGGTTAATAAAAAGCGAAAATCAGTTACTTTCTCTTATGCCAGAGAACCGAAGGGCGATTTGGCGAAATTTGCCAGTGAATGATAACTCTGTCGATTTGATTAACAAATATGAGGAAGATGTTGACAAATAGGTACACAAAGCAACTACAGCTCTTTTTCTTTACTACTACATTTACTTGCTATCTATTTAGATTATTTATGTAAGACAATATTTTTCCAAAAAATGTTATTTTTGTACTTATTTTTAAGATTTGTCCAAGGATTGAAAATTGTCTTTGATCTTACATTTTAAGAGAATCTAGAGGCAGTTAAGACTGATGTTGGTTTTTAATTTTTTGATATTGATTATACATATATGTATATTAATGATTTCACTTTGATATTTTAGTCACATAATTAACTTAATATCGTTTGTAAATTACTTTTGAAAACGACTTATTATATGATTATCAGCCAAAGAATGTTATTTTTTTAAGACGGTTTGTTATAATAAAGATATAAGAGATAATTATAACAGATCTATATCTATATAATAAGACTGATTAAGCTAAACTTTGTTCAAGTTAATAATTACATAGTAATCTGCCGTCCACTAACTAAAAGGCAGTTAAGCCACAGTTGGTCGTTTTTCACTTTGTAATGTAGTCTTATACAACTTTCGATGCTCTATCTTTTGGTGTAAGAATCATTTTTCTGTGATATATAGTTTTAGAGATACAGAACATTGCTGAGCAGTTAAACCACATTAATTTCGTTACTCTCTTAACTAAAAAGCGGCTAAGCCACAATACTTCTGTAGAAAGACGTTAACATACTTTAACGGCAAATTGATGTATCATTTTTTTCTAAATTTACTTAACAAAAAGTGCGTTATCTAGTCATGCTTGACTAAAAAGCAGCTAAGCGTTTTTAACTACCTTCATGTATTGTGTCATACAAATAACCATCTGAACATCGTGCCTTAACTATAAAGCAGTTATAAAGAAAAACTACACTAGAAAGCAGTTATGTATTGAAATTAGTATTAGCTAAATATCAATCGCTAGAGAGCAGCTAAACGACAATACTAGACTAAAAAGCAGTTAAACGCTCGTGATTTGCCTTTGCGTTTGACCAGCTCAGGCTATAATTCCTTCCTTTTTCACTTCGGGTGCTCGTAGCGGACGACGACGTAAAATTAGGCAAAGGTAAGTTGACATTTTTATTTCATTTATTGTAATAAAATAGCTATTTGTAATATTATTACGAAAGTATGTTTTGATGTTTGTAACTCTTTTAAGCAAAAACGAATGAATGGTTTTTAATTTATCTAACTTTATAAATGCCTGTTTTTGTTACCATACATTTTTCTGTATTCCGCAATACCTGCACAGGTAAAACGCGTGCTGCTACTTTTCATTATGTACCTACCTATTGCAAGAGGCTTTTAAAGTACCTACTGTTTCTAAGTTCATCGTAATTGTTATTGTAGGTATCTGTTTCGATTGCTGATTGTTTTATACCTACTAGTGCGAAAGAGATGTGTCGTATAATTGAATCATTAGTTAACTGATTATATTTCATTGTATTTTAGACGTTCCTGTGTATCATCAAGTATCCAAACTATGATGAATAGTGTGTTGGTGGACGAGGAATTTCCAACTGCACAACGCCTTGACACTAACAGCATGCCATCTATACGCATTTCCACTTGCTCTAATATGAGCCAAAAAGAATCAAAGTACCCCCGCATGAACAATAACGATTTAGTTAATCTTCTCTACCAAGAATCTTACTCGATGACATCACAAGTGTTTCAAAAATTCAATGAAACACAAATCACATATAATTATAGCCAACCAGAAGAAACTCTGAAGCTTACAATAGAAACATTAACTCAACAGCTTGAAACACATTCCATATACTGCCACGAATCGATGCCCCCCCTTCCCCGATGCCATCTTTTTCTCACTGCATTATACCAGAAATATTAGATTATGACAGTGATGACTTTGTTAAGGATAAGGACTACCAACCATGTGAAGAAGTTTTTAGTGATGATACTGAATAAGGTTATGACATGCAAAGACAAAATACTGTTTCAAACCCTAAACGTAAACCAATGTTGAAAAGGAAAACAACAATAACTAAAACGTTACTCAAAAAATTAATAACGGGTCTACATACTCAAGAATTTACAAGAACAGAAGAGATTATTGGACATCGGTTACCTAAGAAAAGACGTACATCTTTATCTATTTTTGATTGCTCTATTTCTACAGATTTAGTAAATTTAACACCACCATCTTCCACAAAGAGAAAGAAATATGATACCAGCTTGAAAGATAGATTAGTTAAGAAGGAAAAGGAACGCAGAAGCAAGTACAATGTAAAAACAGGCTGTGATATGAAGTGTACAAAATGTTGTTCAACTATATTTACTCCCGAGGAACGTTTGGATATTAATAACAAGTATTGGATGATGACACATTCTGAAAGAAGATTATTCATAAGAAGTAATTATACGGTAGCAGTTCCTAAGAGAAAATATGTTCAGGAGTCTAAGAGAAATGCAAAAAGAGCTTTTACTTTACAAAAGAGTGATGGAGTTTTGATAATACTACATAAGTGTTACTAGGTATAATTGCTTATTTACCTAATCGGATTTGCTCATTTTGTTAAAGTTTTTAATTAGTATTTAGGCATAAAAAATGGCCGAATTTATATTTTTTATATAAAGTCTAATATTTAATTGATTATGACGTTATGTGTTACGTACAATTATATTATTTCAACTTTGCAATTATTAATCTCTGATTGTGATATGTTTATTTCATAAGTGCATAAGAATTTGAAACCAATGTGTGTCATGTGCCATAAAGCTTTCAAAAACTATACTTACATGTTTTGGGTATTTTTATAAAATAATTATAATATAATTTTTCCTATGGTTTCGCGAATACTGATTATTATTAAAGATGTAATTTTGATCTCATTACTAAATAAGATTTGTAAAAGTTTGATTAAACTTGTTTTTTTTATTTTATATTGTTTAATTAATAATAAGATATTTGTTAAGTTCCTATTCAATTTAATTAGACTACTGATTGTCTATTCTTTTTTATTAATAAATAAAGTTCTGATTTTCATAACATAATTTTTAACTTCTCAACTTTTTACCCGCAAGTGCTTATTTAAAAGGCAGTTAATTGCGAGCGAGATGTCTTTAACTGCCTTCTAGTTAGGCAATAGGAGAACCAGTAAAAAAATATGTTATACAATACCGAGCTTAAAAGCGTTTAAAATCCCATAACTGCTTTCTAAGTAAGCAAAGTTAGCCTTCCAAGTGTTAGTTACTAGGCTATAAGTCTGTTAAAATCCTTTAACTGCTTTATAACTAAGTATATTTTGATAACTTTTACTATAAGTACAAGACGTGGCGGCTACAAGAAATTGCTTTACTATAAAGCAGTTAAGGTATGGTTAGCGGCCTTATAGTGCAGTATATTATGTAAATATGAAAAAAATTGCTTAGCTAAAAGTTAGAAAATGAATTTAAATAAGATGTGATTAATATAAATGAATGAAATAAATCACATATTGTGCAAAAAGACTATGCCTACGTATATAACTTTGTTCCTAGGTAGCATACTTTTCAAGAGACATCAATTCCCACCTATTTTTGCGTTTTCTCGAAAAGTACTTTTTGCACTTAGCTGCCCTTTAGTTAGTGGACGGCAGACAGTTCTGATTGTAATTATAATTTGCCATGGATAGTATTTTCGTTAATGTGGGTCAAAAGATTTTAAAATAAATACTTGACTTTAACAAATAGTGTTTTTTTACAAATAATAATAATTTATTAAAGCCATATGCTAATGGCTATGGCTTATATGATAACCACGAACCTACTGTACTATTTCAGATATACTACCTTAGATAAAAGGATTATTAAATAATTTTAAAAAGATTTTATCTAAGCCAAGGGGTACTTTCTAATTCTTAAGAAAAAAGGCGGATATACCTATATGCGCCCATTTGAAAGAAAGAAAGAAAGAAAGAAAGAAAGAAACACTTTATTCTACAATAAATATACACTGCAGCGCAGACATAAGGCTTACTACATGGTAGGTGCATAATAATGTTTCTTACACAAATAACACATTGAGCAGCCGGTACATTTGGAGGATTATTGTTTTGTTTAATTGCCTGCGCTGCAGAGCCATATTGTAAAAAGGGACATCACTCAGCTTATGCTGCAGTTTCTATAATAGAAAGCCTGCAGCGCTGGTTTTCTGTGAAACCCCTAGAGCTGTAGTGCGGGCAGTGCCGAGGTTAAAGCTACATATATAAAGATTAAATATATAAAAGCGACTGATTGGTTACCTTATAGTGTAGTGTGAAAAAAAAAAAAAAGTAAATTGGTACAATGATAATTAAGTAATGGTGGCCGGATTTGATAATTTAATTTTATTATCTCAATACAGTAGATACAAATAAAAAGGAAAGATATAATATAATATGAACTCAAGGTAAAACTTTATAACAGCTACCTGACTATTATTCTTATATGTGAGGGGGATGTGAAGTTACATATACATATATAATACTCGTAAATGATAATGGAGCTGTAGGTTTTATTTCAGGAACATACCTAGATGACGTAAGAGCGTAGTTCGAAAGGAGCGTAAGGTCGAAGTACTACATATATATAATGGCAGTTAGTGACTATCCTGTTGTTGTTTTAACAAATATTCTTTATATTTATTTTTGAAACTGAAAGCGCTTCCCAGGTTCCGAAATGGTGGCGGCAGATTATTCCAACATTTAGTTGCATTATATTTGTAACTGCCACGAAATGCTGCGGAACCACATTGAGGGATTATTAATTTATGTGCAGCAGCACGAGTAACATGAGCAGTAGACTGGTCTCGAACCCAACTAAGTTTATTAAAGAGATATGCTGGCTGGCCAAATTTAACAATACCGAAAACTAAGGTTGCAAAATGTAGTCGTCTGCGAAACTCCATTTATAACATATTGGCGCCGTTGAGATAAGGTGTGACATGTGAACGAGGAGGTATTTTGAAACAATATCTCGCGCATGCATTTTGAACCCGCTGTATAAGATTTTTTGTGCGAGATAATAATCTAGAGCCAATAACTGTGTCCGCATAATTTAATTTGGAAAGAATTAATGACTCGCATAATTTAATACGGACTTCTTGTGAAAGAAATTGCCTGATGCGATATAGCACTTTTAACCTATAGAAACAATTCCGAACGTTGTTAATTACATGTTGTTCAAATCTCATGTTTTCGTCCATTAATACTCCCAAATTTCTCACCAAACTCACACGTTCTATAGTCTCATCTTTCAGCATAACTATAGGGTTTTGATTTCCTATTTTAAGAACCTGTTTAGGGGTTCCCATTATAATGTATTTAGTTTTAGATGGATTAAGTACCAGCCCATTTTTGTCACTCCAGGCAGCTATGCGCTCAAGATCTGCGTTTAAAGACTTAATTGCATTTTGTACGTTTGATGGTTTACACGGAATGTAGACTTGAATGTCATCTGCATACATGTGGAACTTGCAATTTTGAAATACATCCGTTATATCTGCTGTATATAATATAAAAAGAAGAGGAGCCAAGATCGACCCTTGGGGCACTCCTCGTTTCAATGATTTATTTGAAGAGCAATTTACAGAAGAGTCGATGTCACTTCTCAATACAACTGATTGGGACCGTTTACTGAAGTAACTACTAAACCATTTAACCACTTCGTGGCTGAAACCGTAATAAGATAACTTTGAAAGGAGTAGGTCTATGTTGAGACAATCAAAGGCACGCGAGAAGTCTAATAAGACAAGGATAGTTCCATCTCCGTTTGTTTGATTTGCAAGCACATCATCCACAACGTCGATTAAGGCTGTTGAGGTACTTCTTTTTTTACGAAAGCCAGATTGATACATTGGCAAAATATTATTTATCTCGAGATACTTAGTTATCTGATCACAACAAATCCTCTCAAGAATTTTTGACATACACGGTAAAATGCTAATCGGACGGAGATCTTTAAACTCAGTTGGATTACTTTTCTTGGGAAGGGGCCTAACCAGAGCATGCTGCCAGGCGGAAGGATATGAACTGGTTTCTAATGAGGTGTTAATTATAGCTGTAATAGGTTGTAAAGCTTCTGGAAGGAGTGCGAGGAGCATGTCTAATGAGATCTCGTCTGAACCTATGGCCTTTGATTGGAGTGAGAGTATGGCTTTCTTCACTACTGTTTCAGTTACTTTTTTAAATTCAAAAATTGCTGGGGAGTGCCTATGAAACTCGAAATACGTAAGGTGTGATAGTAAAGTGGAGTTTTCACCCGGAACATTAAGAAAGAAGTCGTTTATTGCATTGGGGTCATATAGCTGAGGGGGTAACCAAGAATCTTGCTTATTTTTAAAAGTTACGTTGTCTTTTATGTGCCTCCACAGCACGTTGGGGTTCTTCAATTGTGAATTAATATAAAATTTAAAGTACGCACTTTTTTCTTGATTAATCGCATATACTACTTCTGATTTAAGATCTTTGTAAAATTTCTTATGAGCCTCATTGTCGCTTTGCCTAGCCCTGATGCAGGCTGCATCCCGTTCCTTCATCATTAACTTTACGTTATAAGTAATCCAGGGATATTGCTTGTTTCTAATAAAGATCGTCTTTATTGGAGCATGTTTATTAAAAATCTGCAGGACTTCGTGATTAAATATAGATACCATTTGGTTGACATCATTTAGGCTATACAAATTTTCCCACCCTATCTTTCGCAGGTCTAAATTAAATTCGTCAAAGTCACTATCTTTTACTGGCCTATATATAATAGTTTTAGGGGCAATTTTAGGCTTGAGAATATTTATTTCACATGAGATAAAAGAATGCGCACTTAAGTCTTTGATGAAGTCAACGGTTATATTTGTGACTTTTGCATCGGAGCATACGAGATCTATGAGGGTTTGACTAGTTGGTGTAAAATGTGTAGGCTCCTTTATGTGTTGTACTAGGTTCGTACAGTTAAGAAAATCAGAAAGGGCTTTTGCGCTTACATTATTTTGTTGTAAATAGTCAATGTTAAAGTGACCCAAAAGAATTACATGGTCATACCAGTTAAAGGATCCAAGCGACTCCAACAGTGCATCCAAGAAAACCTGTACACTAAGCCAGGGTGGTCTGTATGCGGTTCCAACGATAAGAGTTTTACCTTTAAGGTTAATACTTAACCACATTTGTTCGACCATAGGACAGATAGGGTGAGGGAGAATCCGTACAGTAAGACCGTGCCGAATGAAAAAGCCAACTCCCCCTCCTCTTCCCATTTTTATAGTAGATGGTCTAGGCATATGCTTTAATCTGAAACCAGGAACGTCAGGAGCGCGACTTTCTTCTCCTTCCCGGAGCCATGTTTCATTTATCGCAAGTATATCGATATTATGCCTGTTTATTGCAACTAATAGCTCGTCATGTTTTGTTGAAAGCGAACCCGGATTAATGAAACCAATTTTCAAACACATCGTCTCAGCTCCGGAGCCTAACGTCGATGGACACTTCGGCAATATAGACCAAAACACCCACGGTCTATATGAGACGAGAATCGCGCCGATTGTATCGTTCAGCTCTATAATCGCTGACATTGACGCGACCAGAAACCGCCGCAACAATGAAGACTGGTGGCTCGACCAAATCGAGGTCACCCTGCCTGAGGCTCCTCAGCCCGCAGAGGCCCCAGTCGTCCCTGAGCCGCCCCCCCCACCCGTCGTGCCACGCCCCAGGCGTGCACCGAGACCACAGCGACATGATGTCGCACCCCTCACCCCAGTTGAGGGCGTTGGTGAGCTCCCACCACTCCCAGAGGACGCCGTCGAGTCGGAGGAGGAGGAGGAGGACGAAGACGTTGGTCCACAGTGGCGTGCCACCCAGAACCTCCTAGGATGGAGGATGGGTTACATCTTGACCAAAAATCAGAGTCAGCACATCATGAGACGGTTACCCAATGTCGAAGACATTGAGTTCGAGGCTGGCACGGTTGGAACGCGTTATGCGTTGCACCGTGGAATCTTCGACTTCGTGTACGAACAGCTGAAGGAGATCTCCAATTATAAGATCGTCCCTGTACCGCGAAACACAAATGGTAGTTTGGCGCAGTTGCCCGCATGGAAAGTGGCCACGCCAATACAAAGTAGGTGGAAGCGTTACATGTCGGGCGAAGGCAAGGTCGTCTCCCATTCAGTAGTACCCGTCCGGATCGCCCACGCCACCCGGATCTTCTGCTACAGAATGATCCGTTCTGAGTTTGGTGATGAGGACGTCGACACCGACGTCATTAATCCCTGGAGTTGTATCTGGTTCAACAGATACACCGAGGTCCCACCAACCTGGTCCGGTAACCGCAATCGGTTACTCGTTCAAGGCATGACTGGCCGTTACGAATACACGCCGTTTGCCTCAGGATACGAGAATCGACACGACGCGGTGATAGAGTTCTTGAACCAGTTCAAGTCCTCATCCGTTAGGTAGAGCGTTGCTCCCTACATTGCCTATCATTTATAACATGATAATAATATTGGTAAAGAAAAAATTATCAAAGCAATATTTACAGGTTGTTTTCGCTTTCGCTGATTATACAGAACAAAATGAATACACTGCCATGACATTTTGGTTGATGAGAAGTATAAATGTATAAATGTATTGAGAAAAAATATTTTGTTTATAAAGGCACTTAAATAGCATAATATAATTTGTATATACACTCGGGTGCAATGAAATCGCACATTTGATTTTTTTCTGCAAAATACAAATTATTTTTTTTTCTGAAAGATACATATATATTTTTTTAATATGGAATTAAAGCTGGTTTCATTACCTATCCAACGATACCATACAAGCCGTTATTACTTTACCCTACGGCCAAGAATTAATGACAACAAAAAAACCCTAAAATTAACTCCCTTAGGTTACCGTAGTTTGCCAGACTAATGCAGGTATAAAAAGGCATGTTTTGAGTAAAATGTCATCAGTTGCATTTCAACGCTCAAACTGAAAGGACGTCCAGTGACTACAGCTGCAATAATTATCGAAGAAAATGGATACTACGCCAGAAAAAGCCGCTCAAGTCGTTGCTCTAATTGAAGCAGGCCAGAACCAGAGTGCTGTAGCTCGACAGCTGAATATCAGTCGATATTCAGTTCGTCGTGTATACCAGCGCTATCGGGAGACTGGTGGCTATGAACGACGACGAGGATCTGGTCGAGCTAGAGCTACAACTCAGCGCGACAACCGATTTCTCGTAACGACGGCTTTGCGAAATCGTCGCCTGACAACCGTTGATCTTGCACATCATCTCCAAGAGGTGCGTGAAGTGGAAGTCAGTCGGTGGACGGTCAGAAGGAGACTTGCTGAAGGCGGCCTAACAGCGCATAGGCCAGCAAACGGCCCTAAATTGGCGCCAGCTCACCGCCAAGCCCGTCTTCGATTTGCACAGGAACATGTGAACTGGACAGTCGACCAATGGCGAACAGTTCTGTTCTCAGACGAGTCTAGGATGTGTCTCCATGGCAATGATGGACGAGGGCGGGTCTATAGAAGGCCTACAGAGAGATTTGCCCCGTGTTGCATCACGGAACGCGTTGCATATGGCGGTGGTTCGTGTATTCTGGGGTGGAATCTCTTTGGAAGCCAAAACTGAGCTTGTCTTCCTCACTGGGGCCAATATAAGGCGTCCAACAAGGGGACTAACTGCTCGGAGGTACGTCGAAGAAGTTCTCCAGGAACATGTCGTACCATTTAGCGGTTTCATTGGAGAGAACTTTCTCTTTATGCATGACAATGCAAGACCCCATACCGCTCAAATTGTAACGCAGTACCTTCAAGAGGTGAATATCAAAACAATGGTGTGGCCAGCTCGGAGTCCGGACCTTAATCCGATCGAACACGTCTGGGACAATTTAAAAAGGAAAATAAGAGACCGAAATATTGCTCCAGCTAATCTCCAGGAGCTGCAAACTGCGCTCAAGGAGGAATGGGACGCTATCCCACAAGACTCTATCAATCACTTGATAGAGTCGATGGGAAACCGGTGTCGAGCGGTAATTCAAGTAAGAGGGGGTAACACTTCGTATTAATAAAGGTATTTTTGTAAGAAAAGGGTGTTTTTTTTTAAGCCTTCATTTCCCACACAGTTTTGTCAAGGAAACTTCTTTTAATAAAGGATGAATTTGTAATTGGTGTTTTTTTTTGGCAGTAGGATAAAGTAATAACGGCTTGTATGGTATCGTTGGATAGGTAATGAAACCAGCTTTAATTCCATATTAAAAAAATATATATGTATCTTTCAGAAAAAAAAATAATTTGTATTTTGCAGAAAAAAATCAAATGTGCGATTTCATTGCACCCGAGTGTAGTTGATGTAAATTATTTTTATTCCATTTTTTCCATAAACTCGTACATAAAGTGAGACATTTAACGTTATGTGTTGATTAGTAAAATGTATATTAATATTAGTAAGGTAATTATAACACATAGAACTGCAGCGCCGGCAATGTACTAAGGATATAGCAAGTATCGCATGATAAAAAGCCATCTCAATATGTTTTAATAATATCGATATATACCTCAGCCAATTTAAAACAGTCGTAATTGGTTTAATATTTAGTGCACGTCGCAATCGATGAGTCCAAATTAATACGGGTAATTTAGTAACTGCTTCCCACTTACAAAATAAAGTAAAATGATAATATCTCGTTGGATACATTACAGTACGAGAACACCTAATCAAATACAAGGCCAGGACATTGCTTACATACAAATTTAATCTATACAAAAAAATTTCGAAAGATCATTCTCATTCCGAATGTGGTGTGATTCAGAATTTACATCGTGTCTGACAAATATTTTGCCAAACTTAGTCCAGATGAAACGCCATCCTTGACGTCGGCCCAGATCCCTTGCTTTATGAAATAATAAACGATTTGTCTTAGTGAGCCGTTCGTTTACATAAAATCGCCGTGTTTCGCTTCCGATGTTTAGTCCGATTTCTGTTAAAACTATATACTAGATAGATAAACTAAATACTTAGTAGAAAAGTACAGCCAAAAGCGTTTGAAATTTAAAGGACGCATCTAGCCATTTACGTCTATTCAATTAAGTATGTAATATTTTTCTTCATTTTTTATGCTAAGATAAATCTGTTTTTCATTATTTTTATTATAATAATTTAATAAATTCATATTATTACTAACCAAGTTAAAGCCTATTATTAGTGGGCATTATTTTCAACTTCCAGTATGTAAATATTTTAATTCACTCGAAGACATCAAACGATTTCCCGTTTCATTCGTTAAAACATTTATTTCTAAATTGTTACTTTTTGTTAGATCTATACGTCTTTTTAATTATCCAGAGTTGTGTTGGTTTATAGGGTTAGGAGGTGTCTTCTCAGCAGATACCCAAATTACCTGAAATTAAATGAATAAGTAACATGTTCGTGCTTGTAAAATATTTATTTTCTAATCTAATTAAGTCTCCATTACTGACCTAAAATTTTTGTTGTTTCAGGTTTATTTCTCACTGATAAATAATTGATGAAGACTATAATAATTGATTTCATGTTGTGATATTTTTTAATAATACCTATAGTGTAATGTGTTTTATTTTGTTTAATGTGTTTATTCTACTGGTTATCAAATTTGATTTGGTATATCTGTGATTGTACTATAATTGAGTTCATGTGTGATTTTTTAATCCATATTCTAGTTAATAACTTTTTCTTATTAAAAGCAAATCCATTGTATTAAAAGTCTGATATTTTGCACCTGGCTGACATAAGAGTAGGGGAGGGTGGTACATAATGATCCCTCGGGGTAAAACGATTCCTGACTGTTTTATCGACAAAACAACGCCATCTAGGCTACTTTATGTGAATTTCTGTGACACTGAGACCATCTAAGCAGTCAAACGTAAACTGTCATGGCGATAGTAGTGTTTAGAAAAAAATAACAAGAAAAAATTGAAAATACTTGTGTAAAATCTAATGTAAGTCTTATTTCAATATTGTGTACGTTTTTATATAGTCTATATTTTGTGAAAAAAGAGTTTGTATCACTGTTTAGTACCATTCTTCAACGAATTCAGTTCAATTGTGTGACGTTAGATGCGAACGTTAGGTTATGTTTGAACGATTTTGTCAAAAAGGTATTCTGGGGCTAAATGATTCCTCTGTACGCAGGGCAAAATGATCCCCGGGATCATTTTACCCCTTTGTGTTGAAATAATTTAAATATTTCATATAAAAGCAAAGTAGCGTAATTCGTTGTATATTTATATGGCATTTGGCTAATAGTGGTATACCGTCAACTAAATATAATACAATATAATAAACAATATATTTATTTTATTAAAATTTTGCTTTATTAGGTACAATGCCGCGGAATTATATAAGAAAGACATCTCGGCAGAATTGGAATCAAAATTCCATGATAAACGCCTTAGATGCTGTCAGAGCTGGAATGGCATATAAAACCGCTAGCAAAACGTTTTCAGTGCCGGTTATGGCTCTCAAAAGACGAGCAAAGGGGAAAAACGTTCGTGCTGTGGGGGCTGCGAAAGTCATGGGAAATTTTATGAAAACATTTACTGAGGAGCAAGAGCAGGAACTTCTCCAGCATATTTTTGATAATGAAGAAACTATGTATGGATTTACGGCTGACGATATTCTAAAATTCGCGTACAATGTGGCTGAAAGGAACAATATAAAGCATCCATTTTCTTCTATAAAGTGTAAGGCTGGTAAAGATTGGCTTAGAGGATTTCGGCAAAGGCACCCTTGCCTCACTTTACGAGCACCGGAATCAACTTCAGCTGCAAGGGCTCGAGCATTTAATAACCCAATTGTTGACAAATTTTTCTGCATTTTAAAAAATGTGCAAGATAAGATTTTAGATTACGCAGATGTTTGCTACTTAGATGCCACAGAGGAGCTTTTAAATAAGCTTGAGCGCTTGCAAAACTTATGTATCAGATTTATTTTTGGGTTACGGAAATTTGACCGTGTGTCACAGTTTCGCAAGGATCTCAAGTGGCTCCCAATCCGCTTTCGCAGGAACACTCGTATCCTTTGTTTACTGTTCAGTATCCTTAAAAACCCATCTTCCCCTTCCTATCTCCGAAAACGTTTTACCCATGCCCGTCCATCTATTGCACCTTGTAGAACGCACATTAAGTCCTTGCTACACATCCCTTTTCACAAGACTTCATCATATTCCCACTCCTTTTCTGTTCATGCTGTTAGGCTGTGGAACACACTTCCGCCAAAAATACGTGATTCTCAGTCGCTTCACTCTTTTAAAAGACAAGTCAAAGAACACTACCTTTCCTTAACATAATTACAGTTTGTCACTATTACTGTATTGTTAATATCCATATTTGTTAATTTATATATATATACATTTATTATTGCTATATATTTGTATTATATATATATATATATATATTTGCTAAGTATTTATGTAAATATGTGTATGTTTATATTATAATTTTTAGTATGTTAAAAACAATGTGCACGCTAATCAAGTTCTACATCACCTCTCCATTCCTAGGTCTGCTGGAAGAGATTTCTGATAGAAATAAGCAGTACCTTTGTACAAATTTTCTATTATTAAGTCTCACATATTGTATTTGTGTACAAAAATTGTTAAATAAAAATAAAATAAATAAATAAACATGCATATCCTGCTCATCGAATTTTTAATGTCGATGAGACAAGCTTAAATACGGTCCCAACAAAAAATACCAAAATATTTGCTAAAAGAGGCCGTAAACAAGTAGCGAGGATAACTTCTGCCGAAAGAGGGGAATCAACTACGGCTGTAATATGCGGCTCAGCTGGTGGTAACTTCATACCTCCGATGTTAATATTTCGTCGTCTGCGTATGAAAATTGAATTAATGGATGGAGCTCCACCGGGATCCATCTATGCTTGCAATCCATCAGGGTGGATGAATATTGAAGTCTTCTCGCAGTGGTTTGATCATTTTTTAGCACATGCTAAACCTTCTGCAGAGGATCCCGTTCTTCTTATATTAAATGGCCATCTTTCTCATACCAGGAATTTAGACGTTATTATAAAAGCGAGAGAAAATAACGTCACAATTGTATGTCTGCCCCCACACTGCACTCACAAGTTGCAACCGCTTGATGTTGCTGTGATGTATCCTCTGAGCACATACCTTAACCAAGCTTTAGAAAAATGGATGAATAATAATCCTGGCCGAGTAGTGTCAGTTTTCCAAATAAGCAAAGTTTTTGGCGAAGCGTACCTGAAAGCTGCCGTCCCTCTCAATATCATCAAAGGATTTCAAAAGTGTAGATTTTGTTGCTGCAAACACAACAAATCAAGAAAAGGATGACGAATCTGAAATACATCCTTCAATAAATGCAGTGCCCGATGCTATTCCGGCTCCTTCTGTTGAAGACGTGGAAAATAACTTGGCAACCGATCCTTTCGTAAATAGTAACCCTGACACCATACCGGTTCCCCCTGGTGAAAGCGTTGACGACATTTCACCATCATGTGCAGTAGTTGTGCAACCGTTATCTGGCTCGTCCTCGCCGGCCGTTTTGCTAATATGTGAAAATGAAATAGCTGCCATAACTCCACCACGTAACAATCCTTCACCTGCAGTAACCGTAGAATTTGCATCACTTCAAATAGATAAAAATTATTCATTGTTACCAGCAGAAAATAATAAAGTTCAGGGTAATATTTCACCAATAGTATCGACTTCCTTCAATATTCCTCCACGAGTAATTCAACCGCTACCTAAAATGGAAGGAAAACGTTCAAAAACTAAAAGAGGATACAACTCTGCAGCCATTCTCACTAGTACACCATATAAAACAAAGTTAGAAGAGGAAATGGATAAAAAGAATAAAAAAGAATTACTAAAAAAAACACGAATAAACAAAAAAAATGCAAAGAAAACTAAACAAAATAAAGAGAAACCGGGCAAAGAAAACATTAAAATGAAAAGCAGAGGAAAAGAAAAAGAACCAAAGCCTAAAAGAAAGAGACATGAAATGTCTGAATCATCTTCAGACGCTGATGATGAAGACGATCCGGAATGTCTATTCTGTAACGAAAGTTATACTAAAGATAAAAGAGGGGAAGGCTGGATCAGATGCATTATTTGCTTGAAATGGGGACATGATGCATGTGCTGGCGTAGATCCCGATGATGCTGACGAGTTTACTTGTGATTTTTGTAAAGATGATAGGTTCGGTTTTGTTCGCAAACAATTGTTTGCATCTATAAAATCACAAAAATAATTAAAAGAGAAGATCATTTTATGTTCGTTTTATGTTGATATTATTATTATTAAGAAGTATTATTGATTTTATTATGATTAAGAAGTCAGTTTTGTTATCTACCTTTTTAAGTTTCATAAGACTTGCTATGGTTATAGTTTTTAGTTTGGTAAGATAATTGATTTATTAGGAGATTTTTTAACTGAGATTATATCAAACTAGTTTTGTGTTGTTTTGATAATGTCTATTTTGTTATTTTTTCTTAATTACTTAAGTGTGCAAGCAAGCACCGTAAAATGCAGGTTAATTTGACTGATTCGTTTAATTATATTATAGATTTATATAGTTTTAAGGACAATTTTTGATCTCTTTTATAGAGCCTTTACAATTTTGAGACTGTTTTCATAATAAAACTATAATAAGCAATAAAAAATGTTTTATTTTCCTATATTAATTCATTTGTAATTGGAGGGGTAAGATGATCCCCAGGGATCGTTTTGCCCTCATGCTGGGGATCATTTTGGACACCAGGGTGTACAAAATGATCCTTTACTAGATCTTTACAAAAACTGTAATAAAAAAATACTGTCAATAGTTTACTTACCTTTATGTTTAGCAATTTGTAGGACTTTAAACCAGCTTGCTATTAAATATTAAAACTTTTCGGAATGTTAGATATTTGCGCTGTTACCACATTTTTCCCTTAGGGGGATCATTATGTACCACCTTCCCCTACTTTGACCCACTGATCTATATCGAATCGAACCCGGGACCCCTTGCTTCGTAGGCAGGATCGCTACCAACTAGGCTACAGGGTCGTCATATTATGTTTGCTATCTTAAGTTTATTTCTTTTCTTTAAAAATGTATAATGTATAATGTGTAAATTCGGCATTTCGGTTAATCCGAATAAATGTCAAGCCATCGTTATAGGCAGTGATCGTCAGTTAGTTAAAGTTGATCTTGGTCTTGTTACGCCGGTCACGTTTGAAGGTTCTATTATTCCCTTTTCCGGTACAGTTAAAAATTTAGGTTTATATTTGGACTGTAATTTAAATTGGGCTACATATGTTAATGAGATTTGTACATCGGTTACAGGTAAACTTTGTGCCCTGAATAGACTAAGAAAGTTTCTCCCTATTAAGACCAAAATTTGTCTGGTGCAATGTCTTATCCTCCCCGTTATCGATTACTGTGATGTGTGTACTACAGATCTCAATGAAGATCTCCTGAACAAACTAGAACGTCTTATTAATAATTGTATCCGCTTTATTTTTAGTCTTCGTAAGTTCGACCATGTGTCTTCATTCCGTCGTCAGCTTCAATGGCTCCCTATTCGCCTACGAAGACAAGCTAGGATACTCTCTACTCTCTTTTCCGTCTTATATGATGAACATTCTCCTACTTACCTTAAGAATAAGTTCAAGTTTTTACGGGACTTTCATGATCGGCCTCTGCGTTCTACTGAGAGCTTGCTTCTCTCCATTCCTCTTCACCATTCAGGTTTCTTGTCTTATTCTTTTGCCGTTCAAGCCGCTCGACTTTGGAATGATTTGCCTGTGATTCTCAGAAAGCCGGCTAGTAAATTTTCGTTCAAGAAAAGACTTCACGGTCATTACTGTAAATTTGTAGGGCACCACCATTCATAATCACATCACCAATTTTTTTTTTTTTCTTATTAATGAGTGTAGGTATTTATGTATACTATATTTATGTATTTATGTATAAAGTTATGTATTTATTTATGTATTCCTATGTGTATGTGTGTGTATGGTATATATATATATATATATATATAATTATATTCTATTATTATTATTATTTCTTTTTGGTTCCTAAGTATTTCTTTTTTTTTTACAGCCTAGATGTACCGCCATATCGTTGTGTTCATACTATCCGAAGGTTGACTGGGAGAGAATGCTTTTAGCATTAAGTCCGCCTTTGCTATTGTACATATGTATGGTGCAAAAAGTTAAATAAATAAATAAATAAATAAATAAATGTTGATTACTATTTTATATTGAAAAGAGGAGGTCCTGTGTTTTTTTTAAAAACTCACCAATCCAATTACTGGTATTGCTTTCTATTGTAATACTATTCTTTAGTCAGTAGGACATACAATGGCCACATGAGTGCATTCTATGGAGCCTAGTACACCCGGCATTCCTAAAATTACAGAAGAATATAAAATAAATATATAATGTTAATTTTGTTTTATAAGTAAAGGATGGGTGTCAATAATATAGGTATATTTTCCCCTAAAGAGTTTTGGATTTTATTCATATATTTATCAACTACGGTTAGTTATATTTAAGATACAAGCCAAATAAAGTCAAATATTTTATTATGTTTGTAACAAAAAATAGTAAAATGTAAAATGCCTGGAATTAAGAGCTCATGATAGACCCGCTGTTCAGAGCCATGTGTGACGTTAGTAATCGCGTACTAAATTAGTAGCGAGTGTAAAACATGTGTTTCAATGGGTTTCTGAGTAAAATGATGAAAATGCCCACAGTCTATTATTTTCTGGACCACCTATCTCCGACATATATATATATAATTATAGGACTTCTTATCGGTAAGTGGAACTTCCATTATAAATGTTATCTGGTTATTTTTTATAAAATATTTTACACAAATCGTTTCCTCAATTTTTAATAAATTTTCTACAAATGGTGGATACACTAAAATTCCATGGTAAGAAATAAAATTTAGATGATATAATAGTTCTGTTGAATTGACAATTGATTGATGTAATATTAAGATTTTGCTTGAGGTTAATGCTGTTTCAATTTCACTTAGGCTTGCAAAGGTAGTGCGAAAGCTACTCGTGAACATGTTAGTCGATCCTAAAACTAAAAAATCAGTAGATAATAATTACGAAAAATTATTCAAAATTTGTAAAATTGTTCCTGTAGACAAAAAAGTAAAGTCCTCTATCTTATTAGAACAACATAGTATAGTAACGTTTAAGAAGCTCCAAAAATATAATCGGCCGAAACGCCAAGTTACACAAAGGAGGAAATACTTGGTTCCAACGGTTAAAAATTACTTTGGTCGGCGTACGCGTAAATGGATAACTCCAACTTTGTGTAATGAGGTGGCGGACATATACGACGAAAGCGTGTCTAAGGCACAACTGAAAGGTATGCTGCGGAAACACTATTTATCGTTGTGTCCATAGCAATTAAATCAAAATATATATAATTTTTATTCTTAAATAAGTTAACAGGCTGAAAATTAAATAAATAACTAAGAAGTGAAGAACTAGCATACGGTAATCATAAGTAGAGAATTAGATTGTTATATATATATATAAAGATATACTATACATATAATATATTTATAAATATATACCTATAAGTGGTAACTGTATATTATAAGTAAAAAAATTGTAATACTAGGAGTGTGAAGCGAGAAACTGTTGTAATTTGCCGACAAACTGGCTTGCAGTTTGGCAGATATGGAAATGTGAATATGTACACTCATTTGTTGGTTAAATAAATTAAAAAAAAAAAAAAAAAAAAAACACCGAAAATAATCCTGTGACGTAAGTTAAGAAAATCCAATTATTTTGCTTAAATCTTTCAGTAACCCTTCTATCTTTGTTAGGCGACTGTGAAGATTTACAGTATTCTGGCTTATTGTTTCAGTCACATTAATAAAACTGTCAAACATTTTGGAGACTATTGTTAATTTTTTTTTTGAAATAACAATTTGACTATGGCTTAGCTCGGAAATAAGTTTGTCATATCTAATTGCATCGTCATGATCTAGATTACCTGTTATTAATTTTATAACAGAACCCAATACATTTATTAGTCCTCTTTTAGAACGTTTCTGTGGAACAAGTTGTCGGTATTTCTCTATAGTGATATCACCTCAGTAGGCGTCAGTTATGATTGCTGTTATTCCTGCATCTTATTCTAATAATAAGTCCTATGAAGCCTAACTAATGCCTCTTTAATGCCACGATGGCATGTCTTTCCTTCATGATGTTTAAGTATACTTTAACGTTCGCATATTAACTCACATACGCATACAAACACACGCGCAATCACCCACCCATGCTTGCACACACACGCTCGCACACCGACGCGTGCACACCGTCACACACACACACACCCACACACACACACACACACACACACACACACATTTATGCGCAAAGACTAAGGTACCTTACGCACCAGCGGTTGGCCACGAGGCGGTTTGTTTGAGCGGTCCAACCGCTTAATGCGGTTTCTTCGCGTTTTTCTTCGCGGTTGGCGGTTGGCGGTTGGCCATAGTGGTCAGCCGCGATAAAAGCGCGTTCAGCGGTTGGACCGCTCGAAGGCGCGTGGCCCATAAGCAAAATGGACGCCGTCGAGATAGCCTGTGTTATTTATTTTTACTCCCGAAAACAACGAAAGAATAATAAAAAAAGATACTGGATTCATTCTTTACTAGAAACACGCAACGAATTTGGCCAGTTCGCAAGTTGTTTTCAAGAACTGAAGAAGCACCAAGATACATTTTTCGGCTATGTTAGAATGAGTGTTTCGTCATTTGAAGAATTACTAACAGTTTTATATGACACCATCAAAGGACAAGATACTAAATTTCGTGATTGTATCCAACCCGAAGAGAAATTAGTAATAACATTAAGGTAAGTATGATAAATAAAAAGTTTTAGTAGCTATTATGTTTTAATTTTAATCGCAATGTGGGTTCATAATTAAGTAAAAGTTTACTACTTGTAAACTATAACTATTACTGAGAATTATTATCATTAAAAAGATCTAGATAATCAGATTCTTGAGATATCTGTGTATTCAGTGAATATGTTGATTCAGGAGAAGTTACAGATTCTTCTTGATTACATGT
This sequence comes from Thymelicus lineola, assembly GCA_963932265.1. Taxonomy (NCBI): domain Eukaryota; kingdom Metazoa; phylum Arthropoda; class Insecta; order Lepidoptera; family Hesperiidae; genus Thymelicus; species Thymelicus lineola. Next base: position 17,797,971 of record OZ010681.1, on the reverse strand, counting down.
TCCACGGTGTGTAGGTGGAACTGAGAGCGGTGGTGGTGGGTTATTATTTCTAGCAAATGATGGTGTTTGATATCCTTGAGATGGCCCTTGGTTGTAGTTAAATGGTCGTACGTAATCCCAAGAAGAGTTACAGTAGTTGTATCCAGACGTTTGGGTTTCAGTAAGGACTTGCATTATTTGAGCTTTTGTACGTAGGCGTATATGTTCAGGCACTTTTTTTATTTCACTAACCAACGACAAAAAGAAAAGTCTATCTTCATCTTCTTCGGCCTTTTTCAACTCTACGTTCTTATTTAAGACATTAATCAATTCAACTCCTATATCATCTTCTTTATTTTTCTTTTTTTTTCGTTTTGACGGTGGTGCTACGACTGGGTCAATGAGATTTTCTGTTTCATTTCTCTCGTTTTCTTGCCTTTGCTTAAGCATGCAAAGGCAAGATTCAAGCGAATCAGTTTCATTGATAGATACTGTGTCCTTCAAAAACATTAAATTATTGTAAACTGTAACACTCCTGGTAACATTGTCCTTTAGAGCTTTCACGAAATTATCCCTAATGTTCTTCCATTTCTTTTATAATTCTTTTCCTAGAACAATTCAACAAACAAGTTAATGATTTAGTCATAAAGTAATAGATTTGTTGTAATTCGTGTGACATGTGCAATAAAGAATAAGATAAGAGACCGAGATGGGTATTGTTTCGACAACTCACTTAGTTGCCCTTTGCCAGAAAATGTAACACAGGAAGGGTTAAGAAGGAACAATAAAACTGCGTTGAGATACAGAGAATTATTTTCCGAATATTTTATGACTGATGGGAAATTAGAATGGCAAAGAAATATGATTTAACTGAAAATAGACGTATTTATTATGTTCTAAGATGTTTAAAGTATGTGTAGTTTCGTTTAAATAAAATTGTAATAATAATAAATACTTACCAAGACTTTTTTTTTCCTCTGTTGTCATCTCCTCTTTTCCAAAAATATCTACTAATTCTTTCCATTGTTTCCGTTTTCAATCTCTATTCTTGTATACTACTCCTTCACAATTCCAAATAGCTTCGCGTTGTTGAATTTCAACAATGAATTTCTCTGTGTCGAAGTTCATGGCTGCGCAACTCAAAACACGTGCATACTTCACTGGCGGCTCGCCGCTAACTGACCGCCAGTGCGTATACACTAGATGGAGGTTAGCCGCGAAGCGGGCCGCGGCCCTCCATTCAACCGCCGCGTTTGAAATTTTGTGGCGGTTTAGTGCGTAATCATAAGCGGTTGCATATTAAACTGGAAAAGCGGCTAGCCGCGCGATTAGCCGCCCCCACGGTTGACCGCTAGTGCGTAAGAGCGCTAACTTAAACGCAAGCATCCTGGCAAATTGAAATATAATATTATCATGTAAGTATATTAAAAAATAATATATAATTTATTTAACATTTATTTAAATTTTTTTCATTAAAAATTGGGAAATACTCACCGGCAATGTTGTGGCCCGACTGCTCAGCAGATAATTTTATTATATTCCATTACTCCGTTTCTGTTCGACCCAGCTTCGTTATGTAGTTATACCTAGTTCAGATGTTTTAGTTTACGTTGCCTTGCTTGTATAGAAGTACTTTTTTATATATTTGTTTAATTAGATAGTATTTTTTTTCATTGATAGGACAGATAATATGGTTACTTATTTAGTATTTATATAGTAATTAGTTCACCTCATTTCAATAATTTAATTTAGAATTAGCAAGTTTGCCATGCACCTGCGTGCGCCCCGCGTGACACCGTAGATCACATTGAAAAGCAGCGGCCCTCGCTGAATGTGACCTTTTTCGTGCCTCCTGCATGGCACTGCCTTTAATTTTTAAGCATAGACTATATTACTTTTAGATTGATGTATCTTTTGCAGTGCCATGCACTGAAATAAATGTTTTTCTTTCTTTCTTTCTTTCAAGTATTATATCTCTCTGTTCTCCTTCATCTTTAACATATATCACTCGATCTATGCACTCATAAAAATTAATACCTTCTATAAAATTTTGAATAATTACATTACTGAATAATCTACGATGTTCCTTATCCTCAAAGTAAATGAAATATTTAATTTTTGGTTTTATATATTGTGAGATGTATTGAGTAGATGTGTTAACTAAACATACTTATTATCTATATAAATTATGTAACCTAGTTTTATACTTATTTAATGGATGATTTATTGGAAATATAGTCAGTATTTACTCAGCAGTCTTGGCTTTCATTTCTCTCTCAGGGCACCACTTTACATGGCGACCCTGCCAAAAGTAGATTCAAGCGCGCGAGTATGCTGACACCGATCGCCGCCGACCGATTTTACGTATATGGGCCGTGAATTATAAACATCGTGTTCTCGGGACAATGCAATCATCAAATAATAAAATGAGTCCTAACAAAATTTATGACATCGACGGTATTGTGCTGAAAGTGTGCTTCGAAAATGGGGAAACAGCAGTCTAAAGAAGAAAATATCACGGTGATAGCGTAAAACGCGGCAGGGGGCACGAATGGTGCGCCAATTGAGGAGTTCCGATTCCACATGAAAACATCAAGCATCCTGTTATGCATCATTGTACTTTGCCTGATTTTGGGGGTCCTGTATGGAGTATTCCGGATGTACCGAAAATGTCATCTGCGTTGGATACGGCAGGAGTGTGAGCAGAATGACAGTGGCAGCAGGGTGCGTCGGCTTTCCTTTCCACAGCGCCAGGTTTACCCCGATTTGAAGATTGACGATAGTAAAGTGTGAATTAAAATTGTCTATAAGCGTATATATAAAAGCTGTCGTGTGAAGTGAAATACATCGGAATTTCGGCATAGTTGATGGACATTATTTAGTGGACTGTAGCCCTATCTATCTATACATACATTATAGTCAATGTTATTATTCAAATAATAATAAAAATATATAAAGTATAAAAAATATGTAATCAAATAGGTATTGAAAATCATATAAAATATAATTAACAGATAAATAATAATAAATATGTGTACCGTGTATTAAAAATTTTACAGTTCTTGTTATGTCGCTGAGGATCTGGCGTTCCAAGCTTATACAGGTATGTTAATATTTTATTATGCATACGTAACTATTTTTAAACTATATGGCAACGTTTTAAAAGAAATTATATGATGATTTATTAGTTGTAAGACAATATTTGATTAAAATAGGACCTGCTAGGCGACAAGGTAAAATATTGCAGACAAAGTTGAACGAAGCTAAATTTGTTATTGCGCAATATAATAACTATATAGAAAGTATTGATAAGGAAAGCTTAGGCGAGGACGAGCTTCTTCTTTTTGAAAAATATTATGAGGATATCTAATACCTTTAAACGAGCAATTCTTGTATATAGTATATATATAATTGGAATCTCGGAATCGGCTCCAACGATTTTCATGAAATTTAGTATATAGGTTTCGGGGGCGATAAATTGATCTAGCTAGGATTCATTTTTAGAAAATATCGTTTTATCGGTATTTTCAGGCAATGATAAACTTCTACAATATACTCTTCCTGACATCTATTGGCAAGTAGCAATACTAAAGCTACTTCAGTAAATGGCGTTGTTAAGCAACACTAAACCGAGCAAAGCTCGGTCATCCGGGTACTTAAGAATTTGTTTGAGGAAATTATTGAGTTGTGTCAAGTTTCAGAGAGTTCTAGCAGTTTTTCAACAATGGATAAATTTGACCTGAAGGTAGCTTTGAGCTTATTGCCAGTTAGTTATGAATGACGAACATTCCAATTTAAGACAACTTATCGATGGCATAGAGTACTACAGTTCGGTTCTCAATGCTGAGTCACAGACATATTTAATTTCTTTTGTTGTGAAAAGTAGACTGTCGCAGTCTGCTAAGCTAAAATTAGCAACAAAATACGATACGGAGCCTAATCTTTTAAATGATATGAAAATGTTACTATTACCAAAGAAATCTACGAGTGCTTTGCAAAAACAATTTTTAAGTTGCAAGCAAAATGATATATATAGTGTCTATGGCTTCTTGTAAAATCGGTATCTCTGTGGATTCATTTAAAGCTGAATGCACTGTATACGATTTACTAGATTCGGGTAAAACTGAATCATTAAACTCTACACTACTAGCTGTTGCGGTCCGACTTAGGCGCGGGCCACACAGAAAAGACGTAAGACACGGACCCGTCGCAGTCGCGGCGCCCGTTTAATCTACTTTCATACAAAATGTATGCAGCCGTCGCGACGTAAAACATACAGAAAAGACGGGACGCCCGACACGACGTTTTCTCGTCGGCGCCCTATTGCAAAACATACAGAAAGGACAGGACGCGGGCGTGCGTAGGCGCCAGCGGGGGAGCGGAAAGGACGCGGAGAGCAGGTTCTAATTATTATAGTGATTAAGTACTCTGTGGCCGGGAAAAGCCCAGTGTGCACCGACCGTCACGCCCGTTCCTTGTCTTTTCTATATGTTTTAATGGCGCCCTGTCTGCGACGGGTTCGAGCCCCGTCTTCGTCTTACGTCTTTTCTGTGTGGCCGGCGCCTTAGGTCTGATATAGTTATTGTCGATGAGTCACTGCCTTTTAATACCTCATTAGATTTGGATCTTTCCGTAACTACACTATTTTTCTGATATTCGTCAACATTAACTATAAGCGATTGATTATCGTCATCTGTACCTTAGGCATTAATTTTGATTCTGGAAAAGGCATCAGTGTTGGTATTCTGTTGGCCTTTTTTGTAAATTAATTCAAAGTCATTTTTAGGTATGTTAAAATTTTCCATGTCATTTAAGACGTTCGAGTAGTCATAGTCATTTATTTTAAAATTATAAGTCTCGTCATAATATTCAAACTCGTACGGGTTGTATCCATAGTCGTACGGATTATATTCATAGTCACAGTCGTTCATATTAATTTCGTTAAATGAAAAACCTTGTTGAGGCTTTGATGGGACCGTTCTCATCGATACATCTTGGGATTTTAGTGCTGGAGGGACATTAGATTGATTTTGTTGCAACGGTTTGCAACCGAATTGTTGTGGAGGTTTATATCCGAACTGTAAGGGTGGCCTATAAGCCAAACAGAGGCGGCTTATAACCAACCGGTTGAGGTGGTCTATATCCAAACTGTTGTTGTGGTCTATAACCAAACGGTTGCAATGGTGAACTTGTTTGAGCTTGTTGATATCCGAATACAGGCTTGGCACTTGGCCTTGACCCATCAGTTGAGGTATCCATTTTTGAGTATTATGGGAATAATTAGAATTAAATTTTGACTGAAAAGGTAACAAGGGTCTGTTTCCATTTAGATGGTTTACTGATGACCTTGAACCTATTCCCGAAATTTGGATACAACCATGTAAGCGATTACGCGAATTGTGTTGTTCTAAGAAATTAACTTCCTCGAGGACAATACTTAAGGCTTCTTCTAGAGTTGCAGGCGATTTGAGCCTAACGATACGCACCATATTTTCAGGTAAGTTATATAAAAATACATTTAAAGCCGTGTTGTTGTAATTAAATGATTGTAAATGTAAATAGTAAGTTCATTTAATAAACCCCACACGTATTGGGTTTGATGAAAAAAAAAATTTTGATTTTCAGTTCTAAGTATGGGGAACCCCCCAAAATTTTTTTTTCTATTTTGGTGTGAAAATCTTAATGCGGTTCACAGAATACATCTACTTACCAAGTTTCAATAGTATAGTCCTTATAGTTTGTGAAAAAAGTGGCTGTGACATACGGACGGACAGACAGACAGACATGACGAATCTATAAGGGTTCCGTTTTTTGCCATTTGGCTACGGAACCCTAATAAAAATACGTGTTACCGATTTGAAGGCAAATTTAATACTTGTTTAAGATACATGGTGGTCTCATGCGGTGGGCCGAGCACATCGCTGAGCCGTCACATTTAGTTCTTAGAAGTAAACTATGCTAATGCTGTACCAGCAGTTGGAGAAAGGGGAGGGTTATACATAACTATATAGCTTTTCCACTAGCGATTGCATACCTACAATGTTTATTACGGTTAAGAATCGGTTAAAATTCACCCTTTTTTAACGATATTGCTCGTGTTGTGGCACTCATGACTTGTATGTTTACGTTCTAATAGTGACAATTATATTCGATTATTAATGATGAATTATTTGAACTTGGGTGGGTCTTTATTCATATCATAAGCACTGATGCAGGAAGGGTGGACATGGACCATAAATGGTGTAAAAAAATTTTTTGAAGTATTATCGAAAAAATATAAGATAAGGAGTCTGGCCACCAGAAGATTGCAGCAGGACCCACTTGAAAACCTTTTCGGTTGTATCCGGGGTAATTGTGGGTCCAACGCTAAGGCTTAACATGCATTAACTTCTGTCTGTGGAACAACAAAAGCGGAATATTGACGTTTTATTATACGACCGGTTCAGTGACGTTCAGTCAGTATTCACAGTTTCGTTTAGCGTGTGCATATTGTGTTGAGTATAACCAATTTCGTTGAAATTTACAAAGAAGAATCATGGAACCGTAAGTAATCCTTTTATTTACTAACATGGACATATTCTTTACATTTAAAGTCAAAAATAGTCTTAGAATCAACGTTCAAATGATTTTACGACTTTGCATGTGGATTTCGTTTTGTCGTATTTGATTGAAAAACACTTTAAAACCCAAACGAATCATTGTAATTAGATCACTATTATAGTGAACTTCAATCAAATTAATACAAAATACGTGTATTTTAGTCGCAAATGCGAAAATTCCGAGCTCAAATACAAGAAGTCAGTCAAAGTCCTTCACTGGGACGCGCCACAGATAGGGGTTTTCAACGGTTTTTTTTGAAATGGCTGCCCGCGGCTGCCGGTTGGACTTTATGGAGAAGGGCTTGTGAATTTCATAGCCGATTTTATATTGATTTTTTTTTTGTATTTGACACCAGTGATTATTTATGGAAAATTGAAATTATTCATTTTTATCAATTTGGTATATTTTTTACCGACTTCAAAAAAGGAGGAGGTATTCAATTCGACTGTATTTTTTTAAGTTATACTTCTTTAGGCGCGTCATGAAATAAATGAAAAAAATGATGAAAGTGAAATTTTAAGATTTGTAACACGGATCGTGACACGGTGACGGTCACGAAAAACGTCACACGCGTTTTTAAAAACGCTCGTTTTGAAATAATGATTATTGATTTTTCACCGCGCGATTTTTTTTCTGACGATTTTTAAATCGCGTACTGAATAATAATCAACACGATTTTTTTCGCAAGCGCGTGCAGCTTCACACAATTTCCATATTTCACAGAATTTTGCGAAAAAAATCGCGCGGTGAAAAATCGTAATGCGTGTTAAGCCTAACCCTACAACAGGGCAGTTTGTGGCCGGACTTAAAACTGCTATTTTAACGAATTTGGCACACTTGGGGCCGACCGAAAATTGTGAATCGGACAGCAATATAATAATAGATAATTTTGATGTACCGAAAAAAAATCAAAAATGTATAATTATACCACAATCTACCAAACAATTTTTAACTACCACAGCAAGCCTTAAATCTACCAAAAAAGTAGAAATCTACCACATGTGGTCCACGCTGGATCCAATATGACCAAATCCAAATAGATCGTGCCTAATTGACTATTCATTTGACATTGACATTTGACACTCCTAATATGATATGACATTAGATATAACAACTGTCAATTATCATATGCAGTCGACACCCACCATACTGTCTCAGTGTTACAATATATTATCCATATAATTATTGTCGCCAAACCAAGGTGAAATCTAGAATTTGGATAGTAAGGAAAGCTTTGAAATAATATGAGCTACTTCCTACTGAATGTACAGTGTCCCCGCCCAGGCGCCATACATTTCTGAAACATCTTTCTGTCCGATTCACAATCCACGAAAAACAATGAAGAAACGAATGTCGTTGACTTTTCAAAGGACTCAGTAGACATTGATGAAATTATTAATAATGAAGAATTGTCATTCGATGGAGACGACGCAAATATTCAAGCATGTGAATATGTATGTGGTTATCTCCAGAAAAAATTACCTGCTGTATTGAAATGCCATACATGTAAGGACATGTTTATTAGTTGCTCAATTGAAAAAAATTATTTATTTGTTCAAGCCAAAGAGTACAACCAATTAACAAATAGTTTAAACTATACCACAAAAGTATTTATTGATATGGTAGTCCTGTGCATTATTAATAAATAAATATTTGGCAAAACATGGTCACGCATCAAACTTAAAAAATACTGTGTTGCAAGTTGTGCAAAAAGCAGTAAATTTTGAACATTTTGAAAAATGTTGTTTACACGGGACTCAAAATGTAAAAACTCTTTTAAGTTGTAAGTATATTTTTTATATGTATTAAAAGATTTTGTATATGCAAAAACCGTTTATTTACCGAAGAAGCATCGGCGTCGGCTTTAAAACATAAAATGAATATAATATTACACAAATAAATAGGGAACATGCATTAGCAGTAGATTTTGATAATTATGTAATAAGTAGTTAAGTAATTAACTGCAAAATACAGTGCAGCACAATTTTTTCTTATTTTTGATTTGGAATCGACATGTTTTGTTTGATTAATGTCCATTTTGAAAGTACGACAAAATTTTAAAAACAATAATACCATAAAATAATACTCAAAAATAAAAGAAACTTTTGCTATGAGATCATTTCCATAAACGCAATATTTAATATAGCTGTCGAACAAATTTTTCAATGACGCATACTAGAGCAGCACGAATGACGTCACATGTGTCTGGTGTTTTCAATGGACCGTTTTGTCGATTCCTCGGGGACAGTCTTTGTTCCGGGATAAAAGGTAGCTTATGTCCTTTCCCAGGACTCTTACTATTTCTACGCCAAATTTCAGCTCAATCGGTTTAGCCGTGACAGCGTAACCGACAGACAGTGTTACTTTCACATGTATAATATTAGTGAGGATTAATTAGTACAAAATGTTAATGTAGTAAGTAAATAAAGCAATCTCCTACACGTTGTACAATATATAAAAATGTAAAAACAATATGTGCAAGACAACAAAATTAAATGTTCTATTAAGCATGTTTTAAGTCTTCAAATCAATAAATGAAATACAGATATAATTCATAGTAGTTTTAATTCGTATCCTTAAAGTATTCCTAAAAACGTGGATGGATAACCAATTTGACTAGTAAGTTTATTGAAATTGTTGAAATATTGCATAACAATTAAATGAACTTACTATTATATATGTAGGTACAGAAAACTCATCCTTTTCCGCCATTTAAAAACAGTACAAAAGCAGGTTTACGTTAGATGGCATTACTAGTTTTACATCCGGCTTCTAACCGGATGTTTATTTTGACAATACGTAGTTGTCGTTCTTCTCCGCTATGAGTAAAATTGTTCTGTGCTCCGTGCCGTAAAGTTGTGCTAGAGGACGCCACGTGATTTTAGGAACCAAAAGTAAGTTTTTTGACATTTATCCATGACAAAGCACCTTTCCGAAAAGCTGGTAGATTAAAAAAATGACGTGCATAAGAGTATCAGTGATACCTACATGAATAAAGATTATTTCATTCATTTCATTCATTTAGTGATTATGTAGTATTAAAATGAAGATATCAATGTGACTCTTTGCTGTGTAATTCTTGATTATATTAAATGCCGCGACAGCGAGTGAAAAAGACAGCAAGAGGGACCACTGACATGGACACGTACAGAAAAGCGGCTGACGAGCATTTAAAGATAATGCCACAATTAGAACCCTGGCAAAAAAGTACAATGTTTGCCATGTGACATTGTACATGTACATAAAAATATACTAGTGCAATAGTTGGCTACCGTTGTGTCAACCGTGTGCTTACTGTTGATGAAGAAGAAAAACTGCAAGATTATTTGAGTGCTCTAGAGTTTATTTTGGATGGGGCCACCATCTGAAGTACGTAAGTTGGTATACGAGTTAGCCATTAAAAATGGTAAAAAAATGGTAAAAAAGAGCATTAAGGCTCCTTTTTATATTCCTTTCCTAGAGCAGTATTTGGACCATTCAAAAAAATTATAAACACAGCAACAGACAACTGGATGTGAAATCATCCTGGTCAAACGATGACTATCCATTACATTCCTGGGATAGTCAAAGTTATTAGTGAAACATTAAATGAAGTTAAAGATTAAATAATAAAAGAAATGAATGTACCCAAATGATTATGGATCAGAAACTGGATTAGAAGAAGTGTGTGGTGGAACTATGTGGCGCTAGTAAAACTGGGTTTTGCGAGCTAGCCAAAGAAGATAAGAAGGAGTATTTCCACGCACTACGGATATCGGAAGAATCGTTTAAGTTTTTATTAACTAAAATCGAACCTGAGAGAACAAAAAAAGATACTGCAATGCGATGTGCATTAGATGCAAAATTAAAACTGAACATAACATAATATTTTCTTAATACTGGAAATAGTTTTCGTAGTTTATCTCACTTTTTAGGGTATCAAAATCAAGTATTTGTTTATTTCTGCCACGCGTGTGTGAAGCTATATACATACAATGCTTTGAAGGATTTTATAAAGGTAAGAAAAAATACTACCTATAATGACTTTGGTTCCATTTATTAATTTCCACCCCACTGCATTCACAAACTCCAGTCGCTAGATAGAGCAGTATTTGGACCATTCAAAAAAATTATAAACACAGCTACAGACAACTGGATGTGAAATCATCCTGGTCAAACGATGACTATCCATTACATTCCTGGGATAGTCAAAGTTATTAGTGAAACATTAAATGAAGTTAAAGATTAAATTAAATAATAAAAGAAATGAATGTACCAAAATGATTATGGGTCAGAAACTGGATTAGAAGAAGAGATCTATGTGGCGCTAGTAAAACTGGGTTTCGCGAGCTAGCCAAAGAAGATAAGAAGGAGTATTTCCACGCACTACGGATATCGGAAGAATCATTTAAGTTTTTATTAACTAAAGTCGAACCTGAGAGAACAAAAAAAGATACTGCAATGCGATGTGCATTAGATGCAAAATTAAAACTGCACATAACATTATATTTTCTTAATACTGGAAATAGTTTTCGTAGTTTATCTCACTTTTTAGGGTATCAAAATCAAGTATTTGTTTATTTCTGCCACGCGTGTGTGAAGCTATATACAATGCTTTGAAGGATTTTATAAAGGTAAGAAAAAATACTACCTATAATGACTTTGGTTCCATTTATTAATTTGCAATAGGTCCCTAATTATATACAACGTGCTCCTGAGGATGTGCAAGAACTTTGCCAATTGATTCTATAGCTTTTACTGAACATTGTAAAAGTGTCTTTATTTGTGCTACAGTCAGTGTAAAAAGTCTTCGTACACCTTAGTGTATCGAAAAAAATACTTAATTTTTGAGGTTTATATAAAAGCTTTTTTTAAATATAAATTGTAAAATATAGTCCGCATTTTTATCTATTCAACTATAATACAAAGTTAAGAAAATGATTCATAGAACAATCAAAAATAAAAATAATGTATTGAAAGTACTCAAAATCACGTGCAAAAAGTCTTCGTACACTTTACAAATCAGTTTAGCTTAGGTATATGATATTTATTTCTATTGCGCAATATATATAAATATCATACATGCAACCTATGAAATACATTTTTAGTAATCATAGATTTGAATAATTTGATTACTTTGTTTGCGATTCGAAAATGGAACCAAAACGTCGTGAGACAAGTATATAAACCGAAAGAAAATTAATTATTAATTCGCATAATCAGTGTCAATCTTTAAGTAAAATTGCTAAATTAGTAAATAGACCACGTTCAACTGTGCAGAGTATTCGATATAATGTAAATAAAACATTTGAAAATGAAACTAGAAGGGGACGTCCAACAAAATTAACAAATAGTTTAAAACGAAAAATTGTGCGAGAAGTAAAGAAAGATGCCAAAATAAGTGTTCCTCAAATATTAAAAACTTGAAAAACACTGATACAATTAACATTTCTTGTAGTACTGTTCGTAATGTACTACTTGAAGCCGGGTAAAATGGGAGATATGCTCGTAAGAAATACTGGGTAAGTGAGGAAAATAGAAAGAAGAGATTGGAGTTGGCTAAAGAGTACAAAAATAAGTCAATCGAATTTTGGCAACGTGTAATTTTTACAGACGAATCTAAATACAATATTTTTGGGTCAGGAAAACATCATAAGGTATGGCGGAAATTAAATGCAGAATTAAATAAAGACAACTTATTGCCTACAATGAAACATGGTGGTAGATCAATGCTCGTTTGGGGTTATATGAATGCCCTTGCTGTCGGGAAAGTAGTATTTATCGATAGTATTTTAGATCTTAAGACTTATATATTAATATTTAAAAAAATCTGCATGTCAGTGCCAGTGCAATGGGATTAAATAAGAATTGGATATTTATGCAGGACAATGATCCTAAGCACACCGCGTGGAATAAAAAAAATCTGGATACTATGCAACACACCCAAATACCTCCAAACTCCTTCTCAGTCACCTGACATCTATCCAATTGAACACTTATGGGATTATCTTGAAAAAAAAATTCGTAATCAACAAATTTCTAATAAAAATGATTTGAAAATAGCTCTCAGCGAAGAATGGGCCAAAATCCCATCTACTTACACTTCAAAATTAGATAATTCTGTACCACATAGACTTCAGAAGATAATTAATGCTAAGGGTGGACCTACAAAATATTAAAAATAATTTTGATCTCTATTTTTTTCAAAAATACAATCAGTGTACGAAGACTTTTTGTGCATGATTTTAAGTGCTTTCGATAGTTTATTTTTACTGTTCAATATTTGAATAATTATTTGTTAACTTTGTACATATAGGTAAATAGAGAAAAGTCCAGACTATGTTTTGGTATTTTTATACGTTTGGGCCGGTGCCGCAAAATGTCACCTTTCAGCCTTGGATTCGATGGAGAGGCGTGCAATGAGGCTCATTGACGACCCAGATCTGGTAGTATCCAATCTGCAAAGCCTTGCACACAGGCGCAGAGTAGCCAGCCTCTCGGCATTCTACAGGATACATTTTGGAGTGTGCTCAGGAATTGCACGAATTAATTCCCCCATCCCCGTTTCTCTATCGAACAACCCGTCGGACGGCAAGCATCCATCCATACGTCGTAGACATCCCACCGCTGCGAACGAGGCGGCACGCCTCATCTTTCATAGTGCGTGCAGCGAAGGACTGGAATAAGTTGCCTGCGTGGGTGTTCCCGCCCACCTACAATGTAGGTGTCTTCAAGAGAAGAGTGAATAGGCATTTATTAAGTTAGTGCGTTCACCATCTTGGACTTCATCGCCACTTACCATCAGGTGGGATCGTTGTCAAGCATAAACTTATTTCATTTATATATATTTATATGTACCTAATAACTTCTGCTTCTGTTTTCACTATTCCTCTTCTTGCTTCCGCTTCAATTAAAAGTACACTAAACATATTTCCATTTTTGATTCCATCGTGTCACAATTTCAGTCTTTAAAAACAGTCTGTTTTTCCTTTACAGTTTGGGCTTGTGTGTAAATGCACCTTTCACACACACACACACACACCCTCAATTCAAGTACTAAAATTAGCACTGACATTCAGACAAGATATCACAAGCTCCCAATCCGGGAATATCACAAAGCATCTGCCGACATTCCTCTATCCTGGCTTGTTAACATCTATACAATACATAGCAAAAGATGATAGAATGATTTGTTGCTCGATAGCTTTTCTTTCTTTTCTAAGTAACTTTTTCGCTTCTCTCCAGAAGCAGGACTTCGTCCTTCGGTCGACCAGGCCTGCAGTTCGGTATGACGATGTCGTGCTGCTTCTGTAAATGCTTCTTCCAGTAGGTGCGCCGAGTGAAGCACGAATGACACACTTCGCATACGTAACTGGAATATAAAATGTACATGTTATACATACAGGCTGGTCCAAAAGTGTGGAAACCCCTGAATAACTCCTCAGGAATGCATTTTGGAGGAAAATGTTTCGTACAAAAGTTTTCTGATTTTTCCTTGACTAACCGATGATGACCTTAAATTTGACCTTGGCCGTGGCTTTGAAGGTCAAATAAAGGTCAACTTCATTTTTTCAAATTGTAATCCCTATTTTTTATTCCGAATTCGGAAAGGGCAGAAAATTTTACGCCAAAAACGACCTTGACCCTAACCTTGAACATGACCTTGAATGCTTAATCAATGTCATTTTTCGAACGGGAGACTCCCATTTTTTATTCCGGCTCTGGGAAGGGTAGAAAATTTTACCGACCAAAAACGACCTTAACCCTGTCCTTGACCTTCCTGTCCTTGGCTTGGTTGTAGTTCTAACCATGCCAATCAAAAGTCCCTATAGGAACGAACCGTATTCAAAGTTAATTCATTTAAAACCTACATTTTTTCAACAACTTTTTGAGCGTTTTTTTTTTGCAAGGGGCAACCTCCCCCTACCAAGTTCATTCATGTGATAGCAGTGGAATCGTTCCGAATTCTTAAGTATGTTGTAGCCCTTACTAAATGCAATGTATATCCCTAATGGGCACGATCTCTTAACTGCATATATTCAGAAATCCTGCAAGTCCTTAGTGCCCTGTTTTCATGTGAACATCAGCATTTTTCTTCATACTCAAAATCCAGATCTTGTTGTTTAAGATTTTTAGAACACTAACCCCCCAAACATAATAACAATAACAACAAACACACAACAACAACAACTTTAATAACAATTAAAGCTTTGGGGGGTTTTTCTCCTGGTGGCGGAAATATGCCTACGGAATACGGTTCGCTCCTATAGGGACTCTTGATTGGCATGCTTAGAACTACAACGTACCATAAATTCAGAATCATTCCGCTGAAATCAAATAAATAGACTGTGGGGGGGGATTAGTGCCCCCTGGTGGAGAAAACATGCAGTATGGGTGGTCGTGCCCATTGGGACTATTGATTGGTGCGATTAGGACTACAATTTATCAAAAATTCAGAATGATTCCGCTGAAATCAAATAAATAGACTATGGGGGGCGTTAGGGCCCCTGAAGGAGAACACATGCAATATGGGGGGTCGTGCCTATAGGGACTCTTGTTTGGCATGATTAGGACCACAACATACTAAAAATTCAGAATGATTCCGCTGAAATCGAATAAATAGACTTTAGGGGGAAAGTGCCCCCTGGAGGACAAAATACGCATTTGGGGGGATCGTGCCCATTGGGACTTTTGATCAGTACGGTTAGGGCTACAACATACCAAAAATTCAGACCAATCCGCTGAAACACAATTTCCATACAATTAGTGCGGGGTCCTTTCAACTCCTTAGAGTAAATGCAAGTGGGTCTAATTAGGTTAGCTAAATTTGACCCAAACAAACAAACGGCAAGCAAAATAAAACCGTTTAAAAATATTATAAAGACTCACCGTTTGATGTCGTTGTGTGCGTCGATGTGTCTGTTGAGCGTAGCGCGGTCGTAGTACGTCTTCCCGCACACATGGCACGCATGCGCGCGCACCCGTTCGTGTAGTAAACGCACGTGCTTGCGGAGATTGGATGACGTATAATACGCCGCCGGACACTGCGTGCATTTGTAGGATTTGTCGCCTGGAATAAAGATTTTTATTTATTAGTTCAGGAAAATGGATCCATTAGTTTAGGAACTACGACGCCACAAACAGACAAACACAAAGTCAAGGGTTAAAAAGAAAGAAGAAATAATAAGAGTATTACCCGTATGAATTCTGACATGCTTGATCAGATCGTATTTATTGTAGGTGGAGTAATCGCAGTGGTGGCAACAGTACCGCGCCGAGTAGTGGGAGTGCCTGTGGGCTATTTGAGATGACCGATGTACGTACGATTTGCCACATACCTGAAATAAATTAATATAATGTAGATGGCGCAACTTAGGGGAGGCCTATGTCCAGCAGTGGACCTCCAAGGGCTGATGGATGGATGGAAGATACATAAATAATAAATAAGGCGTTACACACATAGCGCCACAAGAACTTCCTGTATCGTGGATACCATGACAACACACCCAGACCGAGAATAGAAATTCATCATTCAAACGGGTCTGTTTCGCTTGTCCCGTTGAACTAGTGAAACCACAGAATACATAATACATAAGAAATGTACATAATGTTACTGAAACTTAGATTTTTGTGCCAGAAGTCTCGTTGTCAAATTTTTAGACCTCGTCAAAGTCAAAGTCAAAGTCAAAATATTTTATTCATATAGGTATCATTGATACACTTATGCACGTCATTTTTTTTGGCTTTTCGGAAGGTGCTTTGTCATGGAGGAGAAGAAAAGCCTAAAGAAACTCCTCAGCACATCTTTTAAAAAAATATTACAAAAAAGATATTATCATACAAATGTTTACTATTCTGAGTGGAACTGGTTGCAGAGCTAATCATTTTCATGCGTCTTTGTCATTTAAATACTCGTTTACACTATAATATCCCTTGCCTAACAATTGTGTTTTTACACGTTTTTTGAAAGATTCTATTGGCAAGTCACGTATTATTTTTGGGATTTTATTATAGAAATGTACACCAAGCCCTATGAAAGATCGTTGCACTTTACTTAGGCGGAACGAAGGCGTAATTAATTGATACATTCTTTTTGTTTGGCGATTATTAATATCAAAATTTTGTTTATACGCGTTTATATTCTTCCTTATAAAAACTACATTATTGAAGATATACTGGGAAGCTACTGTAAGTATACCTATTACCTTGAACTTTTCACGCAAAGATTCCCGAGACTTAAGTTTATAGATAGCCCTAACAGCCCTTTTTTGGAGAATGAAAATTTGTTCTATATTGGCTGCTTTGCCCCACAGCAAGATGGCATATGACATAACACTGTGGAAATAAGCAAAATAAACTATCCTAGCAGTTTCGACGTCAGTATACTGCCTTATTCTCCTAACAGCATAAGCAGCCCTACCAAGTTTTGTCGCGAGATTTGTTATATGTGGGCCCCATTGAAGTTTACTATCTAAGGTCACCCCTAAAAATACCGTTGATTCCTCCATATGCAATGTTTCATTATTTACTTTAAGAGATTTGCTGACTTTTTTAACATTAGGTAGCACAAACTCTATACATTTAGTTTTTTTTGCATTTAAAAGTAAGTTATTGATAGTGAACCAACGCGACACATGCGAAAGAGCACTATTTACGTTAAATAGTACAATATCCGCTTGGTTCTTTACATAATGTGGTAAATCATTAATATATACCAGAAAAAGAAACGGACCCAATATAGAGCCCTGCGGTACACCCATCACAGCCGGTGACCCCGATGACTTAATATCGTTTATGCTTACTTTTTGTATTCTATCACTCAAATAAGACGCGATCAAGCTAAGGGCCTTGTTTTTTATACCATAGTGGCCAAGTTTAAGCAGCAATGTTTCGTGCTCAACACAATCAAATGCCTTAGATAAGTCACAAAATACACCTATGGCATTTTGTGATGCTTCCCATGCTTCAAATATATGCTTTAAAAGCCTAGCCCCGGCATCGGTTGTACTCCGGCCTTTCGTGAAACCGTATTGCTCAGGATGTAATAATTTATTATTATTGAAATGGGTTAACATTTGATTCAGTATTATCTTTTCGAAGATCTTACTAAGAGTTGGTAAAACAGAAACTGGTCTATAGTTATTAACATCAGTTTTTTCACCTGTTTTAAAAAGTGGAATGATTTCGCTGCATTTCATAAGATTTGGAAAGATACCGAGATCTATACATTTATTAAAAACTACGACCAAATATGGAGCTATGATATCTATAATATACTGTATTATTTTTACCGAGATGCCCCACAAGTCACCTGTATTCTTTACCTTCAGAGACTGAAATGCTTTAATTAAGTCTCTAGTGGTTATATGTTTAAATTCAAATAAAATGTTACATTCATTAACATGATTTTTTAATATAGAAAGTGCTTCCGCCGGTGAAGAAGCTAGTGAACGGGTTAACGTTATAGGAATGTTACAGAAATGATTTTCAAACTCGCTTGCCACGTCTTTATCAGCAGTGATTATATTTTTATTAATCAACAATTCGTAACTGAAATCTAACTTTGCGTTACCGTTCTCACTGCTAATTATATTCCAAATCGTTTTTATTTTGTCATCCGAGTTAATAATTTTGTCCTTTATATACATTGATTTCGCCTGAATGCAAACGATTTTAAAGATTTTAGAATAATTTCTCACATGCTCGTGGAAAGTTGGAGAAAAATTGTATTTTTTCTCGGCATAGAGGTCATACATTTTGTTTCTACTTTTATAAATACCTACAGTAGCCCAATCACTAAAGAACAATGCCCAACTGCCATACATCGTTTTATTTGATTTTCAACTTTAGCGTCTTAAAATAAAAAAAATTCTAAAAATCGCCGATTTAATTTCTGAGCTTAGATATATACGAATTTTCAGCAGACACACCCCAGAACCAAAGTATTTTGAGATTGAATTCTTATAACCATTGAGTCATAGAGTAGGGGAGAACGTAATTTTTACCACTATTTTTTATTCTGACTTTTTTTTGATTGACAACCGGAAATGGAAATTTGACATCATTACATTTGTTACCAACATTTATAACGAAATTCTGTGTGTAATATTGGCCAGAAGTCTCCCTATATCTTGCTTGATACAAGCTATGTATCGAAGTGAGTGCCCGAATGAAAATGGACATTGTTGACATAATTGTTATTATAGTCAATTCATCACTTATTAATAAAATTATTTTACGCTGGGTAATACGGGCACAGGTATTAATTTTAAAATACGTAAAAAAAATTATGAATTGCTTCGGTATAACTGACGTTTTAAGACGCTACAAAAAATAATAAATAATTTTTGGGCATTGTTCTTTACTATTTTTGGCTATATCTATGTACCTAAGCTTGAATATTCGATTAAATTCGTTATTTATGTTAGTAGACAATGTGTTATATAGTTTAATTGGATCTCTTTGTTGTAACGATAACTGCGTTTGCATTTTTGAATGAATTTTTTCTTTAAAAGTTGAAATCTTATTTTTAGTTATTGGTCTACACTTTATTAATTGTTTTTTCTTATTGACACAATTATACAAAGAAATTTTTTGTCCGCAGTGGTCTGACCTCAACTTACTGAATATCTCTTTATTTAAAATCTCACAATTGCAAAAGATATTATCTAAACACGTAGCTGTAGTTTCAGTAATTCTGGTCGGCTCATTGAATAATGGATTTAAATTGAAGCATTTAAACAAACTTAATAGCCTAGTAGCCATGGTACTATCTAATAAAATGTCTACGTTGAAGTCGCCACATATCACTAATCCTTTTTTAGAGCCTAACCGTTTAAGTACATCCTCCAGTGTATCTTCGAAAATACTAAAGTCGCCAGAGGGGGGCCTATATACACAGACTATAATAAACCGCTCCAGTTCCACACAGGCTAGCTCTATAGTGCGTCAACGACAACGACATACATACATCAAATAAAGTTCGAGATCACATTGAAAATACGAAATCTTTTATGTTACGTTAGAATAAAACGTTTTTTCTTTTTCTTCTAAGATTCTTCATATAAAAATCAAATCTTTTAGTAACAAAAGAATTTGAAATATCAATTATTTATCGGTATAAAAGAGATTAAATCCTTGTTTACGCTCATTCAGAAATCTGACCAACTTGATTCAAGCGTTTTTTTTTTTTGACATTTCGAAGGAGTTCATTCAAAAAGATGCCGAGGGGATTATCTGAAGTTTTACGAGCAAGAATTGTTACTTTGGGGGAAGAAGGACATTCTACGAGAGAAATAGCACGCAGAGTGGCTGTAGCCCAATCCTGTGTCATGAACACGTTACAGAGGTATCGCGGCGTGGATAACTTTACTGATCAACCTCGCAGTGGTCGGCCAACTGTTCTTACTAACTAGCTCAGAAGCGTTACATCAGACTGCTGACTGTCCGAGATCCAACAATCAATGCCACTAAAATAAGAGTTGAGTTGCGGGCTGCTACTGGACTAGAAATTAGCACTCAGACCATCAGGAATTGCTTACACCAGGTTGTATTACGAGCGAGGAGATACTGGCGAGCACCCTTGAACTCACAGCAATGACAGCGACGCAGATTGCAGTGGGCTAGACTCCGCCAAAATGAAGAAGACGAGAAGGAAAACATTTTGCGGAATTGTCTCTTCGTCGACCATTCCAGAATTAGCACTGCTTGGTCAAGCGAGCTGTTTGGAACCGTCAGCCACCACCCCAGACAGTGCCGAAGGTCAGGGAAGCCGTTATTCAAGAACGGGACAGGTTACCGCAAGAAATGCTAGATAACTTAATTCTCAGCATGCCAAGAAGGATTGCCGCATGTGTTCGAGCCAGGGGAGGAGTTATACTAAATAAAAACAATTTAATAATAAATATTGATAATATTTAGTTAAATCCTCTTTTTCTTTCAATTATTTACTAGTCAAAATTGCACTAGGACTTTTAAATTCAATTTTAGTTAGTAAAAATAACAAAATATTTTTTTTTTTTCAACATGAGTATCTTTTTGATAAAAAGATGTTATGTAAGCAACATTCTTTTAAAAAAGTAAAATTAATAAAAAATCCATCTTTTTTTCTAGTGATCTCAAACTTTATTTGATGTGTGTATGTATTTCTAAATCAAAAATCAATTTTTAAGACACCACGGAAAAATGGAACAAATTATTTTCTATGAATTTCTGCCCAACGGACAAGTGGGACTCAAATATGCTAAACAGTGCCAATTGTTCCGTCTAGTGTCGCACTAGTCCCGCTGAGACAGTAAATTCAGCGCCTCTTTCAATACTTACGTGTTCACGTCACGATTAACAGTAACAAATGACCAAGGTGGCTTCAAAAATCAGCCAATGGGGAAAAGAAAGCGTTTGATTGTGTGTCACGCTGGCTCCGCTAAGACAGGCTTCGTACCAGAAGCAAAATTAGTTTTTAGAGCTATAAAATCCAAAGACGCCAATTATCACACTAAAATTGATGCGGAAACATATATGGCGTGGTTTAAGAACATTCTACAAGTTTTGGAGCAACCATCCATTATCGTTATAGATAACGCTAGCTACCAGTCCAAGCAATTAGAACCCATACCAGCAATGTCTTGGAAAAAAAGGATATACAGGAATGGCTCGAACAGAAAAGCATTCTATTTTCGAATGGCGACTTTAAAAAACAATTAATAATGAAAGTTAAACAAAGCAACCCAAAAAAGATTTATGCCATTGACCAACTGGCAATAGAGTATGGTCACGAAGTTTTTGTAACTGTTAACCATGGAAACCCAAAACAAATCTGGGAGCGTAAAACTAATATTAATTAAGGCAACCAAATCTATTTTGAAGTTGAATCAAAAGAGCCTTGACATAATAGAAATAAGAAAAATGTATCACACTAAACTCATAGAAAGGAGCTCCAGATGCACAAGACCCTAATTCTCTTGCCACTACTATGATTTTGTTGAATCAGAAATATCCCCTCGCTATTTCCGCAACAGAAGCCAAGAAATATGGGGTCCCGAGATCATTACTTGCTAAAGGAGGAAATGCGGATGCCCATATGCATGGCAAAGTCCTTGCAAAACTGCATATAACCATAGATTGGTGGATAAACCATAGCCAGGCTCCCAATGATAAAATGAAGAAATTGGCTGAGGAAAATATGCCTGTCTTCATCTATTTCAGAACTGAGTTTCTTGAATGTTGGAATCGGTGAACGTTACAGACGCAATAGAATTTCTGTGTGTGAATAGAATTTTTGAAATTCGTTTATGTAAAATATGACAAACGTAGATGTGCCGTTGTATTACTGAGTGAGCGATATTCGAAAAAGTAATAATAGTTTACTGCAGTATCGTTCCTTTTCCTTTTGTGTGTAATATTCACGAAATGCATAAAAGTATAAACTTGTTATGAACTTTTTTCTCAAAATTACATTATTTCGTGTCACATCTTATTTTGTGTTTCTATTCCCCATATTTTTGTCTATTGTAGTCTTTTGTCAATTTTATAGTCTTTTTGAGATCAAATACTCAAAACGTTCTATCATAAAAAAGACCATGATAAGTTCCTTACTTATTTTTATTATTGTATGTGTAATATTGTTTGAATATTGGTCGACATCGTACAAGCTCTTCCGAGTAGTACATGGTAGTTAGGTACTGAGTTTTAACTGTACTTCACAGTACTCACGTACCTACTGTGTAAAAAAATACATTTTATGACTTACTGTCAGTATATTTTTTATCTTTATTTAAAAAAAATATCTTTCCGGCAACAAACGTCATCATGTCGACCGAACTAAAAAATCCGCATAATTTCTAATAACGCGCCGTAATTAAGTTCCTTATTAAGGAAATACGTCGAAAGAAATTATCGAAAAAATGATATCGGTTCTTGGATAATCTAAACCTTCATATATTACAATATGGTTAAAAAGTGGGCTCGCTTATTCTAACGAGTCCTATGAAGTCCTATGAAGACGAGCCCCAATCGGGTAGACCAATAACCGTACTGACTACAGAAAATATTCAAAAAGTTGAGAAATTAGTACGCCGATCGCAGAATTAAATTGTGGCAAATAGCAGAAGAATTACAGAAAAGCAAAGAACGGGCCGAAAAAAATTTGACCGCGTTGGCTATCGCGTATGCTCACACCGCTCGACAAGCAGCGACGACTCCCGACTTGTACAGAGTTTGTAGAATTGACTAAAGAAAATTTGGACCAAATTTGTCACCGAATAGTAACCGTTGATGAAACGTGGATACGGTAGTATGATCCAGAGTTCAAACAAGAGTCAATGCAATGGATGAAGAAAGGAGAAAGGGCACCGAAGAAATCCAAAGTGGAAAAGTTGGCACCTAAGATCATGGCGATCATTTTCTGGGATAGCGACGGGATTTTACTAATCGACTACCTAGCTAAAGGAACTACAATGAATAGCCTTTACTATGCTAATTTATAGGCTCAGGCACGGAAGGCAGTTGTGCAGAAGAGACGTGGAAAGTTGGCGTGCGGTGTGTTGTTTTTGTAAGACAATGTGCCAGTTCACGCCGCTGGGGTTGATCGGTAGACCCTTAAAGACACGAGAGATACGGGGCCGAAGATTTTCCGATGATAGTCATATGAAGGCGACCGAGAAAGTCATTTTGAAGAGCAAGACAAAGAATATGTTTTCAACTGCTTAAAATCATTATATGCTAGATGTGAAAAATGCATTACACTTGAGGGTGACTGTCCGAGCACCTAGCGGGAGGAGGCGGTCATTGACTGCGCGCGCGACGGAGCGTTGACCCCACGGCCGGCACCTGCCGGGCCAGTCGCTCACCAAACACCAACGTAGGCGCACGCTTCACGCGCATTTCATTCTTTGACGAACGGCTATCGCATTTACTGTATTTTATTGTAGTCTATTGTACCAATACATACTTTGAAGAACACTGGAGTTTCACTTCGCTACGAGACACTGGTCCTTCGAGGCGGACTTACTTTGTGAGAGGTTTGACAACAATCGTCTCCTAGTCAATTTTCATGTGCAGGCTTTATTCATTATTCGCTATATATAGGCTTATTATTTCAACGTCGAACAAGTCCATAAAGACAGTGTCTCGTCCACTTCCGTCCAAAATGAGTAGGCATAGTAATGTATCGCACATGCCAATATTCACAACAGTAGCGAATAGATGTCGCAGAGAAGCTTGCAACAAGATATCTTCCGCTAAATGCAGTGCATGCAATGTAGTTCTGTGCCCGACGTCCGCTCGTAATTGTTAAAAGATATTTCACGAGGAATGATGCCTGACTGATTGTACCTACGCCAAAGACCAATCTTAACATTTTTTTAGGAGATTATTTTCTGTCAGTTTGCAGAGATGTTCAATATTTTTTGTTTTTTAGTTTTAAGAATGCCAAAACAAAGACAGTAATATTAATGTTCCTAGTATTTTAATTAATAAAATAGTTCTTATGAATAAAATTTCTAATTAAACTTGCTAATATATATGTTTGAAGGTGCACAGTCATGTTTGTCCAACAAACTCGCCATTTACGCGCGACCGCGCCACTGATGCCCGGATTCTGAGGTCATTTTATCGAGAGTTTATCTATTCAATAACGCTAACGGGTCGATAACTTCCGAAAAAGCGTTTCTGAGCAATGCGATAATAGATAAACTCCGTTTAAAGTAAGTTTAACTTATCTAACCATAGATGGCCGTCTATGTGTTCCATAACTTTATTTGACGTTTCATTTTAACATTTCGTGGACAGAATATGACAATGTACAACAATTTTGAGGTCATTTGTGAGTGCCGCATATGGATAGCCTCAAGGACCTCAGATTATTGAAAATATAAATACAATTATATTCCTTCTCTATGCAAGTTTAAATTTTCAGTATTTTCAATATTAAAATTTTTTCTAGATTGACAATAAATAACAGAGATGTGTTATTCTCAACAAATATTATGGTAACCAAAATAAACGTTAAATTGACGTTTTTAAATTGTATTGTTGATATTTGACTATGATGAACAGACGCCAATAAATACCAAATTACAATATTTTTTATTTAAACAAGATGTTACTACATATTTAGTATCGAAAAAATAAAATCAATTAGTCAAAATGACAAAATAAAATGATAATATCTATTTGAAACTTGATCTTTAGAAGAGAGCCATCTAGTAGCAGTTTTAGGTACTCGTTATCAGATTCATAGTTATTAAAAGGCTCCTCGCGTGTTCAGAAACCCAATGACAGTTAACGAACATATATCTTAAGTTTAACTTTATTGATTCAATAGCTGTTGATCGTTTAGTTAAGTCTCCAGTTGGAGACTTCAGAAACCGGCCATGAGATAGGTTGTTACTGAATACAATAAAATGGCTTACTTGGGTGACAAGGAATATACGAGGGTCGGCTGAAAAGTTCTGAGCCTAAGGTACTTGCAGTCGTACTATTTACTCATCCGGTGGGTCACTACTTGAACGACATCTGACCACTATACAGCATGAAATCGAATCGGACTGAAATATTTCAGGGGGGCACTCATCTCGCGATTCTCAGCCCGAATATGTAAAAAAAATATGGCCTTAATTTTTAAGCAAATTATCCTTTAAAATACAGTAATCATAGACACCGTGGTCGAGCAAGCATCGACCTTATTTTACGATACATTAATGAATTTCGCAATGCTTTGTATTCGCCGCTATTAACGAAGTTAGGTTTTATGGCACCGCCGCGATCATGCCGCCAAAGGTACCGCCACGCCACATAATACGCCGCGCCGGCGTTTACAAAGGTAAACGCCGCCTTTCGGCTTTTCGTAAAAGCCGCACCGCCCGCACCGCACGCTTCGACGCTGTCCCGCCCCCTGCGTCTTGCCGTGCGAAAGCAATGTACAGTTGTACACAAACAGTCGTACCGTCGCGTGTCGTGAGCGCAGCAGTGCGTGCGATATTAATTACTGGTATTGCGATTTATTTATTTGTTAAAGAAGTTGTGTAACAACCGTTTTAGTGTCACACGTCAGTGTGTAGACCAGTGTTTTAAACAACTGTTTATTAAGTTCGTACTGACGGAAGATTTGATAGTGCATCATTAATGATTTATTAGGTATTTTAACAAGTGTGGTGGATGAAATGTTAGACGATGTGCCGTTAATTTATCACAGAAATATGTGTTATCAACACGACGTAGCGCCTGCACACTATCTGGTCCGAGTCTGTGAGTTTTTAAATACCATTTCCAATTTTTAAAGTATGCCAGAAATAATCAATTTTGTATTAAATGTTTGGCTATTTTATGTTAGATATTTGCTTAATAGGTAGATACCTAATTTTTTTGCCTGTCCTAACCCAGGGTTTAAGAATTTAAGGGAAAACGAATCATAGGTCATTCACCTAGATTGCGAGGGCGATGCGCTGCTAGGGCGTCCATACGTTTTGAGATTTTTCGTATTTAGTTTGATATTATTATCTCTGTGATTTATGAGTGTTTCAGTTTATTTCTTTGTTTATTCGGGATCTCATCGCGAGCCAAACATCCCTTAAAAAACTTCCCACGAATTAAAATGCCACCCTGTATATGCGAAGTTTCACGTTATTAGCTTCATTACGCTTTGAGTAATTAAACCGTGAACATCACCATGTCTGAGTCATCGCTGCACTTAACGAAGTTTGAGTATCGCACCGTCATTAAATTCGTCGTAAAAAAGGGAAAAACAGCAAAAGAAATTTTCGAAAAAACTTCTAGTGTATACTGGGAACCTGGACCGTCACCAACCACGGTTAAACGATGGACACGCCTATTCCAACAAGGCAGAGAGACTCTGGAAGATGACCCCCGCTCGGGTCAGCCGAACACCGCAGTCACTGATGAAAACATCGAAAAAGTATATAAAATTGTACTGGACGATCACCGAATAAAATTGTGCCAGATAGCAAGAGAGCTGGGCGTCAGTAAGAAACGAGTTGGAGACATTATGCACAATCATTTGCATATGAATAAAGTCAGTGCGCGTTGAGTGCCAAAAATGCTCACGCCACTTTACAAGCACCGGCGCGTTGAAACTTCCGAAGAATT
The DNA here is from genome assembly GCA_963932265.1 of Thymelicus lineola. Taxonomy (NCBI): domain Eukaryota; kingdom Metazoa; phylum Arthropoda; class Insecta; order Lepidoptera; family Hesperiidae; genus Thymelicus; species Thymelicus lineola. The sequence goes on along the minus strand of OZ010681.1, from coordinate 17,771,310 downwards.
TTTAGACTTGTGCAAGGATAATTTGGAAGAAATTTTAACTCGTATTGTCACCGTTGATGAAACGTGAATCCGACTATATGATCCAGAATCAAAACAGGAGTCAATACAGTGAATAGAGAAGGGGAAAAGCCGCCGAAGAAGTTCAAGGTGGAAAAATCGGCTTCCAAACTCATGGCCACCATTTTTTGGGATTGCGAAGGAGTTTTGCTCATAGATTACCTTCCAAAAACAACTACAATGAATGCGGAGTATTATGCTGGGCTTTTAAAAAAAGTTTGCGAAGCCATTGTCGAAAAAAGAAGAGGCAAAATCAACCAAGGAATTTTGTTTTTGCAAGACAACGCGCCGGTTCACACGGCGCGCATTGCGAGGCAAGCCTTGCAAGAAACTGGCTTCAATGAAGTGAACCACCCTTCCTATAGTCCAGATCTGTCGCCTAGCGATTATTTTTTAGTTAAAAATTTGAAAAAAGACCTACGGGGACGAAGATTTGGGGATGATGAAGAGATGAAGGCGGCCGTTAATGAACATTTTCTAGCCAAAGACGCGGGTTAGTTTTTATCAGGGATACAAGCCCTCTATAAAAGATATCAAAGGTGCATTGAAGTCCAGGGGGGCTATATTGAAAAATAAATTTTATTTAGATTTTTATCTAGACTTTTAATGCCCTAGGCTCAGAAGTTTTCAGCCGCACCTCGTAACTGCAGTTTTTATCTTTACTTCGAGATTTACCACAGATGTGGAAATTAAAATCCAAAAAATATATTGATAAACATAAAAGAGACTTGGCTTTGAAGAAAATGGTTCAATTAATAAAAATTTGTCGTCCAAAAGTTACCGAAAAGAAGGTTAAGAAGAAAATAAATATTCATCGTACGACTTTTAATCGAGAGAATAAAAAAGTTAAAAATCTGGAATGTCTGCTTCCTCCACAGATGTTGTATGTATTGTGCTTACCCTATGGTATTTCAAGGATTTTCAATTTTTAGAGGATCAGGGGGAACCGGAATCATTCACTTGGCGCGTGCACCGCCCTCTACTAATAAAAACTAAATTGAGAGGCTGCTAAAGCCCCTCCGTTGTTTACATTTGCAACTAATGTAACAATGACAAGTTGTCATTGTCACTACGCTAGTTTACGAGACCAGACGAGTATGTAAAAAGGGTTTATTAGATTGGTTTGAGATTTACAAAAGTATACTATTTTTGTTCGTTTTAAATGAAGCGCCGAGAAAGCTCCTACATGTGAGTAAATTTAGATAAAAAATGCCAGGAAATACCAACTAATGTGCAAAAATACTTAAAGAGAATTCATTGCATTGAAGATCAGAGCCAGAGCAAAACACAATTACAGTGGAAGGAGAATCTTCAAAGGCAATGAGCACGGCGAAAAACGGAAAATTTTCAAACAAAGTATTCGCGGGAAATAATCATAGAAATAAGGAAACAGCTAAGTTGCAACACCTTACAAGAAAACATTCGCCAAAAGGGCTTTTTATCAACAATGTTTCTGCGAATGAAATCTTACATGGAAAACCGCTCCCCATCTTCATCACATCACAAAAATTTAAACGACTACTTCTACGCTCAGCCTTTTCGTCTCATAATACAATCAATGTATAATACCTTCACATTTGGAGAAGGGAGACCAAATGATAAAGATAGTGTAACACTTTTTTCTATACTAACCTGACCGATGGACATTCCCTTTAGATATCATACACAGAGATCATCTACTTCTCCACGGGATCGAATTGTTTCAGTTCGAATTCCACTTCAATCGTATTACTTTCTTAATTAACCTAAATCCCCCTTGTCTGTTGAAAGTCCGCTGAGCGGACTTCGTTTACTTAGCCCTGTCTGTTGAGCGTCCTCTGAGCGGACACGTAAACGGATGACATCACCGCGTCAGTCCGCCTCTATGTTCGAGCATAGTTTGCTTTATAAATAGTTCTTACTCCTTCATACAAATGAGAAATCGTTTAAGAATGAATTGGTTGTCCTTCTCACATGTAATGTAGCAAGTCTGTGGAACAAAAAAAAAGCGGAATATTGACGTTTTATTATACGACCGGTTCAGTGACGTTCAGTCAGTATTCATAATTTCTTTTGGCGTGTGCTTATTGTGTAGAGTGATACCAATTATTTCAAAATTTACAAAGAAGAATCATGGAACCGTAAGTAATCCTTTTATTTACTAACATGGACATATTCTTTACATTTAAAGACAAAAATAGTCTTAGAATCAACGTTCAAATGATGTTACGAATTTGCATGTGGATTTCGTTTTGTCATATTTGATTGAAAAACACTTTAAACCCCAAACGAATCATTGTAATTAGATTTCTATTATAGTGAACTTCAATCAAATTAATACAAAATACGTGTATTTTAGTCGCAAATGCGAAAATTCCGAGCTCAAATACAGGAAGTCAGTCAAAGTCCTTCACTGGGACTCGCCACAGATAGGGGTTTTCAACGGTTTTTTACAAAATTTTCTCTTTCTTTTTCTATTGATTTTTTTGCATTTTGATTGGATTGATGCTTTTATTTTATCTTTTACTGACAACAGTACACCAGCGAACACCGAACAGGGAACACGTGGACGCCATGGGCGTGGTAGGGGTGGTCGCGGCATGCGCAGAGTGCGAACGCGCGGTGGGCAACGTGGCGGTGGTCGTCCGGCGAGGCCTTCGGTTTCTGAACCGTAAGAACCCCATAATACTAAAACCCAAATACCCATATTTGTTTTGTTTCCTTTTTTTTCATTGACAATAAAGTAACATAATAAGTAAACATATGAATTGGGTGAATTATTTTTTCTTCTGTAATTATTTCGAATAAAAGCCGAGATGAAGACCGATTTCTTTCTTTAATATTTACTTTAATGCCAACAAATATTTCAGATTGTTCTCGAGTAGTGTGTCGAACCTCCCAGAGAGCCAGCCATTGGAGCAGGCGCTTCACCCTAAAAGGGTGTGGGTCCTCCCTGTCCCTGAGGCCACAAGCTCGAGGTTAGTATTCTGATTGTTTTAAATATTTATAAGACAATTAGTCGGGATTTGTAGGAATTAATTGGCAATCTGTCCACTAGATTAGGAATTTATTTTCCTCTGTTTATCTAATTCCTCTGTCTGTCTCATTCCTCTGTCTGTCTTATTCCTCTGTCTATCTCATTCCTCTGTCTATCTGATTCTTCTGTCCATCTCATTACAGTCACTAAATCGATTTAAACGATTCTTAATATTTCTTTTCTGTACACAATTAGTCAGTAGTCAAACGGCGAAGAAGAACGGCAAAAAGGCGAACTTTATTCAATAATTGTTTTCTCCCAGCAAACCTTTGAATGATAGAGATAAAAAGAGGGTAGAATCCAGTCCATTTCGTAAACACTAGAACTCGAATTGAATATAAGGTGTTTCAATCGAATATTCATGTGTTTATGGCAAACTTACTTGAAATTATGGCAAAGGTATCTAAAAACTAGCACATCGACAGAACGCAAGCGCTCGGGCGCGCAACCTCTCATCTCACTACAAAGACTTTCAGCGTACTGCTGGCTGGATGAGCTCTGGCGCTAGGCGGGTGGTCGAGCGAAACTTTTTGAATCGATTTAGTTTTCCCATCACTAAAAAGTGTTTGTTACTTCATAGTAGATCAAAAAATGGCACGCTTGTTTTCATACAGATCGTGATACTTGCGTTATCTAGGTCTATTTATATATGTGCCCACGACACAAGAATGATAAGTTTGAATGGAATTCCGAAGATTTTCATACAAAAGCTGAACTTTTGTGTATTGTTAATAAGCACAAAGAAGCTCCTATAAATGAAGTAGATGAACTATTAAAGTTACATGGTCATTAAGTCATGACACTTCCCCCATACCACTGCGATATAAACCTATAGAATTGATATGGAGTTTGGCAAACTCAAGTTTGGTAGCTGACTGACTTAGCACCATCAGATTACGATTTGTTTCGCTCAAAACCATTTGAATGGTTAACAATTCGATTCTGATCAGGCTGTTAAAAACGAGTTGAACCAGTTCTTTGCTTCTAAAGACCACGGCTTCTTCGAACGTGGAATTTTTCAACTTACCGAAAGATGGCAAAAGGTAATCCAACAAAATGGACAATATATAATTGATTAATGTTTGTTGTTAATATATTGTAAATTAATTCACGTTGGCTTATGAAAAAAAGCTACATTAATTCGAACAACCCAATAATTTACTGAAAGAAACTTTTGACGAACGATTAATTTCAAGAGGCCTGTTAACTGGCCATCTCGTTCGTGCGATTTGACGCAATTAGACTATCATATTTTCTTTGGGATTATGTAAAGTCGCATGTCTACACCGATAAACCAAAAATAATTGAGCATTTGGAAGCCAATATGTGTTTTTGCCGAAATATAGCCCGATTTACTGCGAAGAGTGTGTGAAAATTGGACCTCCAGATTACGCCATGTACGCGCCAGCCACGGCGGTTACATGCCAGAAATCATGTTCAAACATTAATGCCAAAAAACTATCTTTCAAATAAAACCAATTTCATAGATATTAGAAACATTTTTTGTGTTTTATTTCAATTTAAAATTCTCCGCCTCTAAAAAAACACCCTTTATATGAAGGTAAAACTATATACCCTGACTACGAAGAATCTAGTTTTCGGCTCGGAGAAAAAGCTGTATTGTTTTTGGCTGTTTCACTGGTTCCTGGTCATGTTAAGGTTATTTACGCGGGGCAGAGGGTCGCGTTGAAGCATCAATCGGGCTCAACCAACCAGAGGTGTGGCCTATTAATGCACAATTTAATGAATGGATTTGGTTTCGGAAATCAACGGGAAAAACAAATAATATCACGTAAATCTGTAGAATTGTTTTATCAAAACAACAGACAGAGGTGACCGAATTAAATTAGACAAATTCAGAAATAACATAGAAGCGTTAGACTCAGACATAATTATTACGGAGTCGGGATGTAATGATTCGATACAGGATGCCGAAATTATACCAAAGGTTTTCAAATACTGCTTTGCGATCGATCGGATGATCGTAAACAGGGTGGTGCACTTTTGATCGCCTCAAACCGGTTCAAATTGCGTCAAGTCCTTGTGTTCGATGTGTCAGTGGATGCATGTGCATTTGAAATAGTTTGTGCAACAGATCATTTACTAAATAGATTTTTATTTCTATGTATTGTTGTCTATATTCCTCTTAGAAGTTTTGAAAATGACTATACAAGTTCTGGCTATTAAATAACGAGACTGCGCGCCTAGAGGGCGCCCTAGACGGGTGGTGTAAAAAACGATTAGTGCGTTGGATATCTAAATATCTTGTCTATGCACGTCCTAAAGCACGTTTCCGTCACTATTATAGTATTTGTGCAGTAGCGGTTTGAAACGAACGTGTTTTTTTCTCGTGCCGAAAACCATGTGTGACGAACAGAAGCAACGTTATCAATCTCAAATTTCTCGTTAAATTGAAAAAAACTCCGACTGAGTGCTATAAATTGTTGCAAGAGGCCTATGGGGACAATTCTCTATCTCGTGCGCGTTTTTGAGTGGTGTAAGCACTTTAGTGAGGGCCGAGAGATCACTGAAGATGACCAGCGCCCAGGTAGCCCTGTGACTGTTTCAACTCCGGAAACAGTGACCAAAATCAACGAAATTGTGCGTGCAGATCATCGAATGAGCATCCGGATGATTGCCGAGGCTGTAAACGCCGATAAAGAAACGGTTAGAAAAATTTTACACGAAGAATTACACATGACAAAAGTCTGTGCGAAGGTGGTGCCAAAAAATCTGACTCCTGACCAAAAGCTCTTGCGTCAACGGGTGTGCTCAGATTTCCTTGAAAGGTTAGAAGAAGATCCCGGACTGATGAAAAACGTTATTACTTCCGACGAAACGTGGATTTTTTAATAGGATGTTGAAACAAAGCGACGATCGGTGCATTGGAAGAGGCCTGAATCGCCCAGAATCAAAAAAGCAAGGATGTCCAAATCAAAATTAAGGCAATGTTGATCGTTTTTTTCGACATTAACGGCATCGTGATGACTGAATGGGTTCCAGAGGGTCAGACTGTCAACCAGACTTACTATTTGTCACTTTTGGCAACACTGCGAGAACGAGTTCGTAAAAAACGGCCCGAGTTGTGAAAGAACAACTCGTGGATTTTGCGCCATGACAACGCACCTGCCCATAACGCTATCTGTGAAGCAATATTTGGCTAGTAAGCGCACTCCAGTGCTCGAACACACGCCGTACTCACCAGATTTGGCACCATGCGACTTTTTTTTGTTTCCAAAGATAAAATCTGCTTTGAAAGGGACCCGATTTGAGTAAGCGGTAAAGCAAAAAACGGCAGAGCTCCTAAAGGCCCTCACCAAAGAAGACTTCCAGGACTGCTTCGATCAATGGAAAAAACGTATGGAAAGGTGTGTGGCGAGGGGAGGGGAGTATATTGAACGGGAGCATTCGCATGTAGAATAATTTTTAAATATCACTATCACCTACTCAGTTCAATGTTTAATTTGTTTTCACTTCTCTTTTTTCTGTTATTACTTTTACACCGTCAACTAGATTAAATGGTTCTCCTTCTTCGGTATCATGGATTTTGTCAGTTTTTGTAATAATTTCCATCTTTTTAAATTGTACTTCACTTGAATTTCCTAATTTTTCTTCAACTTCTGTAAAGTCAAAGTCAACGTCAAAATATTTTATTCATATAGGTATCACTGACACACTTATGCACGTCATTTTTTGGCTTTTCGGAAGGTGCTTTGTCGTGGAGGAGAAGAAAAGCCTAAAGAAACTCCTCAGCACATCCTTTAAAAAAATATTACAAAAAAAGATAGTAATACAAAAGTATTTACTACTCTGAGCGGAACTGGTTGCAGAGCTGGTAATTTCCATGCGTCTTTGTCATTTAATTAAATACTCGTCTACACTATAATATCCCTTGCCTAACAATTGTGTCTTTACACGTTTTTTTAAAGTTTCTATTGGCAAGTCACGAATTAATTTTGGGATTTTATTATAGAAATGTATACCAAGCCCTATGAAAGATCGCTGCACTTTACTTAGGCGGAACGAAGGCGTAACTAATTGATGCATTCTTTTCGTATGGCGATTATTAATATCAAAATTTTGTTTATATGCGTTTATATTCTTCCGTGTAAAAACTACATTGTTAAGGATATACTGGGAAGCTACTGTAAGTATACCTATTTCCTTGAACTTTTCACGCAAAGATTCCCGAGACCTAAGTTTATAAATAGCCCTAACTGCCCGTTTCTGGAGTATGAAAATTTGTTCTATATTGGCTGCTTTGCCCCACAGCAAGATGGCATAAGACATAACACTGTGGAAATAAGCAAAATAGACTATCGTAGCAGTTTCGACGTCAGTATACTGCCTTATTTTCCTAACAGCAAAAGCAGCCCTACCGAGTTTTGTCGCGAGATTTGTTATATGTGGGCCCCATTGAAGTTTACTATCTAAGATCACCCCTAAAAAGACCGTCGATTCCTCCATATGCATGTTTCGTTATTTCGTTTAAGAGATTTGCTGACTTTTTTAACATTAGGTACCACAAACTCTATACATTTTTTTTAACTTTTAATAGTAAATTATTGATAGTGAACCAACGCGACACATGCGAAAGAGCACTACTTACGTCGTCGAAATTTACTTTATTCCTTTCACAATTAAATATTAGTGATGTATCATCAGCAAATAGTACAATATCCGCTTAGTTCTTTACATAATGTGGTAAATCGTTAATGTATACCAGAAAAAAAAACGGACCCAAGATCGAGCCCTGCGGTACACCCATCACAGCCGGAGACCCCGATGACTTAATATCGTTTATGCTAACTTTTTGTATTCTATTACTCAAATAAGACGCGATCAAGCTAAGGGCCTTGTTTTTTTATACCGTAGTGGCCAAGTGGAGCAGCCTGTCCCTTTGGAGATCCGTGGGTGTAGGCCGCAATAAGAAGACTGTATTATATAGGTACTGGTTTAATTGATCGGTAGCCGCGATTGAAATAGTAAGTGCGCCGTGCGCGTGCGCTGGTGTTGTATTTGCGACTGGCGGGCGGCGGCCGGCCCCCTCCCGCTGAGGTATGCAGGTACCACCGCACCGCTCAATGAAACGGCCGGAGAACGGGGGTCCGCAGGCCGCGGGAGTAAGCCCGTCTACCAAGTTTAAACAGCAATGTTACGTGCTTCGTGTAGGTGTCTTTATTTCCATAACATTTATATTTTCCCCCTGTCCCCTTCTTCCTCTGTACACATCGAAAAAAAGTCATGTTCAGGTATAAATATCTCGTCATCTGATGTGTCATGTACTGAAAATTCATCATCACTTTCTGTGCTGCTTTCATCAGAATCGTTTTTTAGCTTACGTGGACTGTTGCCAAAGATTTTTTTGTAGAATGCACGATTTTCTTTTTTAAACTTCACGTCTGATAATATTGTTACCTTTGTTTTAATCTTTTTTTCATCAGTTTTACAAATCTTCTTTGCCTTTATATTGTTTCCATTCTGATCTTGCTCTAAATCAAATTCACTTAATTCTGACATTTCCCTTCCTCGTTTAATTACTCTGTTTGCTTTGTTTTCTCGGTCTGGATTATTTTCGATCACATTTTCTTTTATAGATTCTTTATTTTAAACAAGCAGGTGGTTTTTGACATCGTAACATTCACAATAACCTTTATGGGACATCATACTTTGACTACAGAAACAGCTCAAACATCTGAATTTAATGATATTCGCTGCCTCCGTGTTTGCAATTTGGTGAAGAGCCATAGTCTGTGGAACTGGAGTTAGAGTATCTAATATAGAGTATTTAGCAATGTCTGTCTCTGAAATATAAAATTTCATTATTGAACTATCCGAGTTTTTGAGAATTTTAAATGCTGTTTCAGCATCTGGTATATCGGTGCCCTGACACACATAGCAATCCAGTCTGCGTTTTATCGCACCACCAACCCCATCGGCGGTTCCTTTGCCATGGCATGCTTCGCTGAACTTCCACGTAGAGTGAGGGAATCCGAACAGTTTAGTGTATATTGAAAACTAAAAAAAAATCTTTTTTGGTTTATACTGGCTGGTAAGGCCATCAAAAAAAAAGTGTATACCTGTAACATCAGGAAATTCTGTTCTGATGTAGTTAAGAATAGGTTCAAGATGAGCCCATATTGCCTCTGGACCATGATCGTTGATAGGTGATACGGTAGCAAATGCTTGTGGCTTGTTCCTATTTGTGTATAAGACCTCGGTATGAATAGTAATTTTGCTTTCGATGCGCCGAAGTGCATTGATTGTACTTCTGTAGCAAGTTTGCACGTATAATTTTCGCTAAAATCTACGTGTACAGCAACTTCATGGTTTTTTAAAATTTTGATACATGATGAATATTGATTATATTTATGTTTAATATTATAGACGTGTTTTTTAATCATATTAAGATCTTTGTTAAACTTGTGTACTAAAGTTTCCAATGATTCACTTATCTGTTTCTTTTCAATTTTTTTAGCGATTGATATTTTATTATCTTTTTTATTTATGTACTCGTGATTTTCTAATTTAAACTCTTTAAACGTAACTACGTCACTTCGGTTATGGCTGCCCCAGTTAAACTCTGTAAAAATTTGGTTTTGCAATCAAAGCATTCTCCATACGCACGTTCTTTCGAATTTAAGTCGCACTGTATTTTACTGACGATTGCATCGAGATCCTTGGTATAGATTATTCCCAAAAATTTTAATTTTGCAATTTTAATCATAATGTTTTCGTGCTTTATACATCCACAAGTTGCTCTGTTTGAGAGTTTTGGACGCAGAACGTAGAAGGGCCGGTACTTTTTAAATGAAGTATATTTCGCTCTACCACCTTCCAACCTATATTTTTTGTAAGCATCCTTCAGATTTTTCAACAAATAGCGTCGTTGTTGCTTGTTTTTCTTAAAAGTCTTAACTTCGTTTTTTCCGGCAGTTGCTCTAGTAATTTCATCTCTTTCATAGAACTGTTTAATTTCCTCTATAATTATCTTGTTTCTCCTTAAAATCTCCTTTTTGCGACGAGCTCTTCCTTTCAAACCTAATACAGCTGATGTTACACTTTTTGTCTTGTATTTGTTAACTATATCATTTTCAACTACACTTTTGAGAACATTGCGATCTTTATTACTTTTCGAATTTTCATAAGTTTTCTGTAAAGCAGAAGCTAAGACGTTATAATTAAGAAGCTGTTTTTTCACTTTTTGTTTTTCTGGTGTAGTTATAGTGAGGATGTTATTATCCATAAAACTTTCAGTTTTAGAAAGTGGTGTCATTTCGTTTTCATCTTGAACTGTACTTGTACATTCATTATTTATAAGCAGTTCTGCGTTTTTTGCTTTCAGTTCTTAGATAGAAGCTAGTATGTTTGTTGTTTTTTTTATTAAACGGTAACATTTCTTTTTAAGCGCTGAAATATTTTTCGATATATTGCTGATTATAGTTTCATAATTGTTTTTCACAATATTCAAATGTCTTTGAAATTTTTTCCTTTCTGTTAATCGTGCTTAATTATCAATATTATTATTACATCCGTCTTCTGAAACATCATCTTTTAGTTTATTTTTCTGTCTATTTTTTCTATTTCTCCATTGTTTCCTTAGGATTTCTTTTTCATTTTCCGTGCATTCGCTAACTTTTTTTCTTTTTCTATTCCGCTCAGCATTTTTAAGTTTAGCTTCTTCAAACTTTTCTGGGTTGTTCTCTCGCATTCGCTGTCTGTACTGTTTTTGCTTTTCTGCTGCCGTTAGTGGCATCTAAAAAGATAAATAAATTAAAATTTATTTAAGAGTCCCTTCAAGTTTTGAAGCTATCTCACTCGCTCCTTACAACATTTTTAGATATTTTGGGAAGTGACAAGTGTCAAGAAAGTTAAATGTTCCTTTACTAAGCAATGGCAAAATAACGTTTATGAATAATAACATTTTAATTACTATTTAAGTCTCACGCCACAACTCAGAGTCCCTTAATGGTTATTTAAATCGCTCCTTATTACAGAATCACAAAAATTTACTCTCACGCCCCAACTCAGAGTCACTTAATGGTCATTAAAATTACTCCTTAGTACAGAATCACCAAAAATTCACGCTCAAAGTTAGTTTAAAGACAATTAAAGTTAATTATACAAATACTTTTACTTATTTAATGTTGATTAACATTGAACTTTTTGAATTTCAAGTCAAATGAATCACTCATCATGGACATTGACAGTTCGCAGTACTGCCATAAATAAAATGGCTTAACTTCTTTATGAAAAACAGTAAACGAAATTCTTATTATTATATTAGAATAAATCATATTTTTAAAAGCATAAAATAAATATTACCTTTGATTTACAATCAACGTATTTTACGTATGGCTACACAAAGACTCCATCGATAAGGTTATTTGACGTTGGTCCGCACTACCAGTGCAGTGACCCACTTACTTACTACACTTATAAATTTTCCACAATTCTCATTCAATGTCATTTTGTTTAATATGAATCGAGGTACTTATAAACAAATTTGGATTCAGACAGTCATTATATTTTTATATGGATTAATAAATCCATGATTCTTTGATATCTTTTTTACAATACGATAAATCTACAAATTATCCGTCGAAATCGACCGATATGAAAAAATCCGACAGTTGGTAACTTCTAATACCGACAGTTATCTGTAAAAGCGTTATGGAGACACAAGTTTTCATTTTTGTATAGACCAACATACTCTCCGGTATGAGTAGACCCTCCGAACGGTAGATCAATGTCATCGGTAGATATGTTCTATCCACCGAAGGTTAATGAGACGCAAAAATTGACAGATATGACATGGAAAAATGGGAGTCTCCCGTTCGAAAAATGGACTTGTTTAAGCATTCAAGGTCATGGTCAAGGACAGAGTTAAGGTCGTTTTTGGCGTAAAATTTTCTGCCCTTTTCGAATCTGGAATAAAAAATAGGGGTTACAATTTGAAAAAATGAAGTTGACCTTGATTTGACCTTCAAATCCACGGTCAAGGTCAAATTGTAACCCCCTCGATTGTAATATATCGATATATCGATATATCACATTATATATCGAAAATTGTACCAAAATCGATATATTACAAAGAAATATAATTATATATTTTTATTTATTATAATTACCTATAATTATAATTACATAATTGTGGTAAATTTTCAATCAAAGCCTTAAAATTATAAAAATGAAGGAAAAAAAATATATTGTTTATGGCTAGGCTGTATGGGCTCTGTTTTATTTGCCTTTCCTTCACGGACGAATTGTAACAAAAAAATTGTCTATCAGTCAAATGGCCATTTTGTTTCTGCATCTATTTATTTCTCTTCACTTCAATCATGTCCCATAAGGGAGGAATGAGATACAAACACAAGATGACGGTTTGCCAGTCATACTCTTAGTTAGTTTGACTTTTGAGCGCTATGATGTTAGCGACTTTGCGTTGTGTATGTGTGGTGTGTGAGTGAGTGGGAATTGTCAGTTTAAATTAAAACCGAAAAATTTCTTACAAATTGTGATGTGTTCGTTCGGTAAATAAACTTAAACTTTTGAATAATTCACTTTTTTCTAATTTGGAAATAGTGTTCTTGCACCATCTTCAACCCAAATGCTCCAACCTCTTGATGTCGGGGTGTATGCACCATTAAAAAAACAATGGCGCAAAGTTCTGGATAACTGGAGGATAGAATCTAGGAAGAAAGGGATAATACCCAAAGAGCAGTTTCCTATGTTATTGCAAAAATTAATGAACGCCATTGCTCCCAATGTCGAAAAGAATTTACAAAGTTCATTTAGAACTACAGGGATTTATCCATTTGACCCACAAGCTGTTTTGCGAAAGCTTCCTTCGGAAAATGGACAAAATGTGACACGAATTCTTGACGAAAGTTTTTTAGATTTCCTCAAGGAGACAAGAGGATTTAATGCAGACAGAGTGCGACACAGGAGAGGAAAGAAAATCATCCACAAACCAGGAGCTCAAGTGATAAACCATGAGTCATAGTCCTCTGACCCCATCTAGGTAGTAGCGGACGCTGTACCTATGGAAAACGATGACAACCTGATTGATGATTTTGTACTGAATGAACTTGATTTTCCTGGATTTACTAGACTTGAGTCTCCCGAGTTAGACCAAAGAGATTTTCAAGTAGATCTTGCCTCAAGGAATCAACCTTCAACATCTGGATTGGCAAATTTACCAGAACCACGTCGAAATAAAAGGTTAATACGCAAACCAAAACATTTTGATGAATCTTCGGACGAAGACGACTTGCCTTTGAGTGAATTGAAAGATGCGAGTAACAAAACTGATGAAAATGATGACGATGGAAACCTGTGCACTATTTGCAAATGTGAGTACCGTCATTATCAACTGAAGAGGGATTGGATCTGCTGTGTGACCTGTTTGAAGTTGGTCTGTGGTCATTGCAATGGAGAAACCAAAAAAAAGTCATATGAATACCAACGATGTGAAGATACAGACTGATATTGTTGAGTAGTTTTTAATGTTTAATTATTGTTGTTTTATTATGTTTTGTTGTTTAATTATATGTTGTTTGTTTATTCAGATGCCGGTGTACCGCAAGGTGGAGTCTTGTCGCCGCTTCTCTTTGCAATATTCATCAATTCGATTAGTTCCTTTATTTCTTCGCCCTACCACTTGTATGCAGACGACCTTCAAGTTTATACACAGTCGCACTTACATGATCTGCCTAATGCAATTGCGAAAATTAATGACACCCTGACTTCTATTTTAAGCTGGAGCAAAGCCTATGGACTTACTGTGAATCCTTTGAAAACGCAGGTTATTATAATAGGTAGTCGCAGGTTAAGTGCTCGCATTGATTTTTCTCTTTTGCCGCCGATACTCTTTGACGGAGTCATTATTCCTTACAGCAGCACGGTTAGGAACTTAGGTATTGTCATGGATCGATGTCTTTCATGGACTCCGCAAATAAATGACGTTAGTAGGAAAATATTCGCAGCACTCGGTTCACTTCGCAGACTACAATATTTTCTTCCCATATCCACAAAGATACATCTCGTTCAGTCTCTTCTTTGGCCCATCCTTGACTACGCTGATACTTGCTATCTTGACCTGACAGAGGAGCAATTAAATAAACTTGAGCGATTACAAAATATTTGTATAAGGTTTGTATTTGGATTGCGCAAATATGACCATGTCTCAGACTTCCGCTCAATGCTCAAGTGGCTCCCTATCCGCCTTCGCCGGAATGCTCATATACTTTCTACTCTCTACTGCATCCTATTCAATCCTACATCACCGCCGTACTTAAAAGAGCGGTTTAAATACAGGTGTGATACACATGACCTTCATCTTCGTTCCTCCTATAATCTTTTCCTTAGCACTCCTTTTAGCTCAACTTCCTTCTATAAAAAATCTTTTTCTGTATACTCCGTTCACCTTTGGAATACTCTTCCCTTATCTATCCGACGTTCTGAGTCCCTTCTCTCCTTTAAGAATAAAGTTAAAGATTACTATCTAACCCTTTGACTAGCTGTCGTGGATTGCTTTGATGACATATAATACTTAGTAACATTGCATTTTACTAGACTTGTATATTATGTAGTTCAATATTATATATTGCTGTTATAATTATATATATATGTATATATGCTATATTATATATATATATATTGTATTTATTTGTATATATCTTAATTAACATATATATGTTTTATTTATGTACCTTCTTATCTACATAGTCTTTTTATTTTTTTTATCTTTATATGTTTTAAATATTAGTTCGTAAACTTTTTACTGTTTGCACCTCTACCTACGCATTTCTTGAACGTCTGTGTCCTCTACCCTTAGGTTGTCTGGTAGAAATCGCTATTACAGCGATAAGACCGCCTATTGTGTCTAAATAATACTAAAATTGTAATATTTTATGTACTTCTAGTGTGCACAATAAAGAGTATTGTATTGTATTGTATTGTATTGTATAATTATGTTGATTTGTTTCGTAAGAATGTCAAATTGTTAAAGTCCTGTAATTTTAAGTACAATTGAGGGATATAGATTCAAAAGCGCCTCTGTCCAGTTTTTTTACCCAACACGTTTTTAGATTAATGGCAACACATTGCATGTTTGTCTGTGACCTCGAATAATTACATACCTGCAAAGCGGTCTCTATCTCATACTAAATTCAATTTGAAATTCTCGGTGAGGTGCAAAAACGCCTCTATTATTTAATGTAGTAACAAAAGCGCTTGTATCCCGCCGCGACCAATCACAGAGCCGGGCTGTGTTAGTTAACGTAATGGCGTCCGCGTGTTGTTTCTTGAACATTTCGTCCCGTTATTTTATTGATTTTTAATAGTAAAAGAACGCAAAATGGAAGTTAATATTGCCTTAGTGCAGCATAATAAAGGAAGAAAACGGATCCGCAATGAAAAACAATGGAAACGTAACGTGCAAAAGCGTGCAAGGTAAGTTTCCCTGACCATGTTTTGTATGAGAAGATGGTTAATGGACGGGTCAATACCGTGATGACCAAGCAACAATATCGCGGCGAACGCACCTCTTGCAATAAGATTTATTATGATGATTGTTTAACTTTACGGAAAATTTTACTCTATTTAAATTATTTTATAGATGTAAAAAATTTCACTGGCAAAAGAACTAAAAAATATTTTATTGTAATGAGTTACTTTTATTTAAAATATTAATATTAAATTAATGTAAAAACTTAACCTTAGTGTCGTGAGTTTGATTCGCACTTGACCGGTTTTTTTTATATTACAGGTATTCTGCTAAAAGACCACCGGATATAACTGATATAAAAAATTGTGTACATAAAAAATTGGGTAAACTTAAATGCAAGGATTTAAATCCTCAAGACATAAGAAAATTTCACCAAGCATTTTTTGCTAAGGCGGATAAAGTGTATCAAGACAATTTCATATTAAAATTCATAAAAGTCAGTACACCTCAGAGACGAAGACGTAAAGTAAAGAACCGTGCTGAAGCTGAATTTTTTACGAAATATTATATTCGTACATATACAAAACCGTACAAATTAGTGAGTTTGTCAAAACGCTTTTAAAAAAATATTAGGCGTTGGTACCCATAGACTCCGAAACATAGCTAAGAAATTTTTAGTATCAGGCCAAATTCCCCAAGAGCGTCGAGGTGGAGATAAGAGTATCTAGGAAAACTTTAGCTAAAAAAGAAAATGTGATGAAATTCATCGAAACATTTCAATGTATTGAATCTCATTACTGCAGATCAGCCACGTCAACAAGAAAATATGTATCTTCAGACCTGAACATAAAAAAAATGTGGAGACTTTATCAAGAAAATCAGACAGATGAAAATCTTAAAGTGCGACATTGTTTTGTTAGAAGAATTTTTGTAGTACACTATAATATTGGTTTTAAAACACCTAGAGTTGATATTTGTTCAAAATGTAGTGAGTTGTCGGAGAAAATTTAAATTGAGAAGGTGGAAACTGAAAAAGTAGCTCTCATGACGGCATTACGAATTCATAAATTGAAAGCCAAATGCTTTTATATGTTTTTGCGGGAGCTTGATGACGAAATGCTTACAATTTCGTTTGATTGCCAAAAAAATCAGGTTTTGCCTAAAGTTGCAGACCAGATTGCTTACTACTCTCGGCAATTGTACATTTATAACTTCACTATCGTGATAGGTACAAGTACAAATAAATTTCAAAAAGAAAACGTCCGCATATATACGTGGACAGAAAATGTCCACGCTAAATCTTCAAATGAAATTACATCGGCAGTTTTTGATCTACTCTCAAAGGCAGATTTGACAGGGAAAAAAAAGATCCGAATGATGGCTGACGGATGTGGGTCACAAAATAAAAATAGCACAATGATAACAATGGTTGCTCATTGGTTATTAATGTATGCTCCAAGACATATTAAAATTATTAAACTCATTTTTCCTGTTTCCTGGTAGTGAAGTGATGAAGCCTCCAGCACAATATCATTTAAAATTTAACGAATGCAAGAGATATTATGTGACAAGAGTAAAGAATAAGCCGGGGCGGTTTTTATTAAGAGGCGAAGTAAATTATAAAAACGATATGGGTGTTTCCAAAAGTGTAATGAAACGAGGTGTAACCTCGATGTCTGAGTTTGAAGTTAGAGACGTACCACCGTTACAAGTGAATGTGTCTGCCTTAAAACTTATCGACGTGAATAAATTGTTATGCAAACACTTCGGTGATAATTGGAAAACAGAACTTGGTTCTAGCCAGCTAAAATTTTACAAAAATGTTTTGGACGAAACTACTCCTGGTGAAGGCGAAAATGAAGAACCCTGTGAATATATGGAAGAAATTGGAATTTGTGTTTAATTTTTAAGAAAGACAATGTTTTTATTTTAGAAGGATAATTGTAGAGCATTTGAATATTTTATATTACTCAAATAATACTTTTATTAAAATTTTAGTATATAAAAACATTTATAAAATGTTTTCTGATTTCACACCCGTTTGATTACTTTAACCATACTAGTACTGCTTGACAGTCTCGCATAAAACCGTCCACAAGGTGAGGTTATGTAAGACCAAAACCGCCTCTAATTAATACAACAGTTCCTGTTACTACTGTAAGAATAATATAACAAATAAAAGACTGATTATTTTCACCTTTATATTCGTTTTATTCTATAAATGAATCTATAATATATGAGAAACTACATAAGATGTATATATTTTTTGTTTTAAAGGTGTCAAAGAAACCTGCACTATAATTGTACTTCACTGCATAGTCTCTTCAATGATAATGTAGACCTGTAGTAACCGCATCCGCCAGCCCTTATGTCACGAATATTTAGAGCTAAAAACCCCGGAAGTCAAATCATTAAAAAAGTGAACTCTTCCTAGTTGTTCTAGTGTCGCCATCTATCGGTAATCGTCATTATCGTTTTTCGTGCAGCCCGCGTCACGTGTTTCTCCACAAGTATTTAAGTATTTAGTACTATTTGCAAATAGAATATAATGTCAGGACATAAAAAACGTAAGAGGGAATCAAGTGAGGAAAGGATACAAAGGAAAATAAGGAAATACGAGCAAAAGTTGGAAAAAGTGCGCTCGAGGCACCGGACGCCATCACCGGCGCCCTCGCAACAAAGTGTTCATACGGTTCATACAGACGTTGACGCCGAAAACTCTCTGTTGCCTGAGGAAAATAATTTAGTTGCGACACCGCCCGAAATACCTAACGAAGATAACACAGGTAATTACTGGTTGTATTTTTATTTATATTCGCTAACCTCAACATTTTGTAGGTTATGCTAGAATGCGGCGACGCATATGTCGGACTGCTAACTTGTCACCTATTTAGGTGATCTGGCCTTTACTGTTAGTGCAGAACTAACAAAACTTATTGGGTATTCACCCCTTCAAGCATGGGTATTCACTCACATAACACATTTCTACATTAACAGTTACAAACATTACCGAGAATAAAAGTGTTGTAGCTGATTGATGATAGTGTATGTTTCTACTTACTACTCGTAAGAAATTAACTATTTAGCCTAAACATAATGGGTACCTATTTTTTCTTCTTCTTCAACCATGAGAGAATTCATTCACAATATAAGCTCTACTATTTAGTAGACATAAGGTCACCCACTACTATTAAGTAACCTATTAAGTAGTCTACCTGTGAATAAATTTATTCATCCAATTATTGTATATTCATACAGAGGATGCCCTTGATGAGGAAATCATCAACATACTGGGCGATGCTCCAGACGAACACTCGTATGGGCCGCCCATCCATAAAGAGCTGGCACTGAGATGGACGAATGCCATCAAGATTGGCCTACCAAAAGAGAAGAGAAAAGAGATTATGAAAAAGTATCTCCCCCCCGAGAATTGCAAGACAATAGAAGCCCCCAAATTGAATTTGGAAGCCCAAGCAGCTGTACCTGAAGCAGCAGTCAAACGGGACAAGGCCATTGCTACCAAGCAAAGCCAAATTGGCTCGGCACTTACAGCGCTTGCCATGGCTTTTGAGAAGTTGTCCAAGAACGGAAAGGAAAATCTAGCTATTATAAATTATGTGAGTGATGCTGCTCGCCTACTGTGCGACCACCAAAACCAGGAGTCTAATATGAGAAGAAATTTTATATTACAAGGATTAGAACAAACTACTCGAGAATCTGTAAAAGATACAGAAATCGACCAATGGTTGTTTGGGGAAAGCTTTGCAGAGAAGTTGAAAGCTTCAAAAGCCATTAAAAAATCTGGTCAAGAAATAAGTCTAAACAAACCAAAGAAACCACAGCAACAGACACAGCGAAGGCCTTTAAACTACAAGGGCCCGGTGATGAACCAATACAGAGGTCAGAGGTTCCACACCGGGCCGCAGCGCAATTACCAGAGCTACAGGAAATCTCGAGCGCAATTACCTGCACCACATAAAACACAATCGAAAGCACCTCCGAGATCAACGAGCAATCGCAATTGACCCAGGTTAGTCAGCCGTATTGTGGCAGATTAATTTATTATAGACATCAATGGGCACAGATTACATCTGACCCTAGAATATTGAGCTGGATTGGTGGTTATAAAATTCCATTTACCCAGACACCTATTCAGTGTGTGGTACCAAAAAATGAATCTTTTTCGACCTGCGAGGCTCTTAAAATAGATGAATGTATAGGAAAACTTCTTGCTATAGGTGCTATTGTTCATTGTGAACCATGTCATGGTCAGTATTTGTCAAAGATCTTTACTGTGCCCAAACCTAATGGTGGCAGTAGATTTATACTAAACCTGAAACAACTCAATAAGTTCATAAACACTGAACATTTTAAATTAGAGGATACTCGCACTGTAACTAGATTAATGACACCATATGAGTACCATTGATCTCAAGGATGCATATTTCTTATTGCCAATCCATTATAACCATAGGAAGTATTTACGCTTTTATTGGAAAGAAAAAATCTTTGAATTTGCAGTACTCCCTTTTGGACTAAACACGGCACCATATGTATTCACTAAACTTTTAAAAACAGTCATGCAATGTCTGAGATCAAGAGGCTTTGTGTCAGTTATTTACCTGGACGACATTTGGTGCTATGGCCGTTCCTTTTCAGAATGTCATAGTAATGTGCAAGAAACCATTAAATTGCTTACTCATTTAGGGTTCATTATAAATTATGAAAAGAGTTCAATAATACCCAATACCACTGTTAAGTTCCTTTGCTTCTTATTCGATTCGAAGAAATTTATTACTTCTCTACCACAAGAAAAAAGGTTAACTATGGAGAATACTCTAAGTAAATTTATTAGTTTGAAGTATTGCAAGATTAGGGAACTTGCACAATTAACAGGTCTACTTATTTCAGCATGTCCTGCTATTGATTATGGTTTATTGCACACCAAAGAATTAGAGAGACAAAAATACTTATATTTAAATAAATTTCAAGACGACTATGAAAGAAAAATGCCCTTGTCAAGTAAATTAAAACCTGATTTTATGTGGTGGTTATCTCATATAAAAGAATCAGTAAGCAATATAAAATGTGGTAACTATGCCCTTGAAATATTTTCAGACTCATCACTGACTGGTTGGGGATGTTCATGTGGTAATGAAAGAGCTGCAGGGTTATGGAATGAGCATGATAGACATCAGCACATCAATTACTTGGAACTAAATGCAGCCTTCCTGGCACTCAAAACCTTTTCGGGTAACCTCGAAAACTGTGAAATATTACTGCGCATCGATAACACTACAGCTATTTCTTACATTAACCGAATGGGTGGTGTTCAATACCCTCACCTAAACTCGGCCGCAAGGAATATTTGGGAGTATTGCGAGAGTAAAAAATTGTTTGTGTTTGCTTCATACATAAAATCGTCTCAAAATGTGATTGCTGATGCTGAATCCAGAAAGTTACATTCTGACATTGAATGTGAACTAAGCGATAAATATTTTTATAAGATAGTTTCAACTTTTGGTGATCCTCAAATAGATTTATTTGCTAGCCATGCCAACAAAAAATGTGATTTGTATGTATCATGGAAAAGTGACCCAGATGCATATAAAATTGATGCTTTTACCATATCATGGACACCTTGTTATTTTTATGCATTCCCCCCTTTTGTTTTAATAACAAAAGTATTACAAAAAATTATCTCTGAACAGTCGGAGGGCATTGTAGTAGTACCAGACTGGCCCACACAACCTTGGTATCCTATATTTAAAAAACTAATAATTTCAAAACCACTGTATTTTGGTTCTAATACGAAATTGTTTAAATCCTATTCCAGCAGGCCCCTGTTTTGCCAACGCCTTTCCCTGGTTGCCGCGCGCTTGTCGGGGAAGCGTTTTCACGACGAGGAATCTCAGAAACAACAAGGAACATAATGCTGGCATCCTTGTCTGAAAACACTATGAAGCAGTACAACACATACCTCAAATACTGGTTTGAGTATTGCCTTAACTTAAATATTAATTACTTGGAAGCATCAGTTCCACATGTGCTATGTTTTTTGACAAAATTATATGAAAAGGGTGCCGTTTACAGCTCTATCAATTGTTGCAGATCGGCATTAGCCCTTATTTTAGGTCCAAAAATAAGTAATGATGATAGAATAGCACGTTTGATATCACCTGGGATGTTTCCACTGTATTAAATTTTTTATCTAATAAAGGAAATAATAGTCTGCTTACTTTAGAGGATTTATCAAAGAAGCTAATTACACTTTTGGCCATTGTCACTGCTCATAGGGTTCAGACATTTTCGTTAATAAAACTGTCATATATTAAAACCCTTTCTGATAAAATATATATTAAAATACCTGATCACATAAAAACTTCACGTGTTGGGAGTGTTCAACCCAGTCTGGTGCTACCATTTTTTAATAATAATCTTAATGTTTGCCCGGCCACTACCTTGTTAAATTACATAGATAGGACTAATAACATTCGGAAATGTGAAAAATTGTTTATTGCATATAAAAAACCACATAATTCTGTTAGCTCTCAGACGCTTAGCCGTTGGATTAAGAATACCTTGGAAAATAGTGGCATTGACATATCTATTTTTTCAGCGCATAGCACGCGACATGCCGCTACTTCGGCGGCTAAGCGCATGGGAGTTAGCATAGATACCATTAGAAGAACAGCTGGATGGAGCAGCACATCCAGAGTGTTTGCTCAATTCTATAATAGAGAGATAATTGTTGCTGATGATTTTTCTGTTGTATTAAACCAGCGTTGGATACACGATCTTATTGATTACTTTATAAATTTTCTTTTATACAAATAGGCTCTTAACTTATATTTAAACGAAATATTATAGTATTGAAGCTTATAATTGAATTCTTTAAACAATTACAAATTGATTACTTGTATTGCATGCTTGTTATTTTACCATCTCTAAACATCTACCTCTGGCACTGATAATATATCTTCAAAACTAGTAAAAGATAACCTTGAACACATTGTTGGTCCTATGACACATATTTGTAACCTTGCTATTGACTCGGGACGATTCCCGACCGTATTTAAAAAATCAATTATTTTACCAATACATAAATCTGGCCCTCAGAACATTATTAGTCACTTTAGGCCAATATCTATTTTATCAACCCTATCTAAAATTTTAGAACGCATTTTAAATAAAAGACTCATGGACTATCTGGAAAATAATAATATCCTATCAATGAATCAATATAGGTTTCGTAAGGGTAAATCCACGTCTGAGGCTCTGGGAGAGTTAACAAATTTTGTAGTCAGAAGTTTGGATGCGGGCAAGAAATGTCTTGCTATCCTGGTTGACCTGGAAAAAGCATTTGATTCTCTCTCTAATTCCCTTCTCCTTCTAAAGTTGGAAGCGCTAGGAGTTCGTGGACTTCAACTTGATATTTTCAAAGACTACCTAACTAACCGCACACAATGTGTTAAGGTCGGGAACACAATTAATGAGGAAGAACACGTTAATTATGGAGTACCACAAGGCAGTGTCTTAGGTCCGACCCTCTTCCTGGTCTATATTAACGAGTTGTGCAACCTCAATTTACCGGGTGGCAAAGTTATAGCATTTGCAGATGACACTGCTCTTTTGTTTCAAGGAGAGACTTGGGATGAGGTTTATTCACTAGCCCAAAAAGGTTTTAATAGAGTTGCAAATTGGCTACAGGAGAATCTGCTAAGCCTTAACACTAGCAAAACAAAAGTCCTACCTTTCTCAATCATATCTAAAAATTTACCTCCTGAATCTTTGTCAGACCACCATAGTTGCGCACACTTATGAAAATCATTTAATCTGCACTCGGGGCTTGTGTAATTGTTACAGGCTAGAAACAGTAAATTCTTCAAAGTACTTAGGCGTGACTTTAGATTCTCATTTAAAATTTGACTTACATATAAAAACACTAACTAACAGATGTAGAAAACTTACTGCTTTGTTTAGAAAAATTCGACACGTAGCCGATAGTAAAATAACCAAAACTGTTTATTTAGCCCTGTGCCAGTCGATTTTAACATATTGCATAGATACTTGGGGTGGTGCTGCCAAAACGCATCTTTTACCTCTGGAACGTGCACAACGCACTGTATTAAAAGTCATCAACTTTTTACCATATCGTTACCCCACAACATCTCTGTATGAGGAAAGTGGAGTACTATCTGTACGAAAACTTTTTTTACTGAACCTAGTCTTAAAACAACACAAAATATTACCGCCTGATCACAAAACCGCTAAACGGCGGTCTGATATAGTATATCCAATAAATTCATTTAGAACTGCTTTTTCACATACATTTCCCTGCTTTCTAGGTAGCTTCATCTACAATAAAATCTCGAAAAGCAACACAATTAGGGACTTAAACTCATATTCACTGAGGAAAATTGTAACTCGGTTCCTCCTGACTCTTGACTATGATGAGACGGAAAAGTTGCTCTCAATTCTTAAGTAAATAACTTCATTCGTTTCTCCCTAACGTACGATGTCATACACATTTGCACAAATGTTATCAAGTACACACATACACTCACGAACTTGCACACACACACACACACACACACCACACACACACACACACACACACACACACACACACACACACACACACACACACACACACACACACATACACACACACACACACATACACACACACACACTAAGTTGCAGATTTTTCCTTTTTGTTATTAATTTATTGCATGTTAATTTTGGTTACTAAAATTGTTAAACTGTTATTTGTTAACTAAAATGTACTTCAAAAACTATGTTTATGTGTCACACATCAAATCTATTAGTTATAGTAAACGGATACCTTTTGGGAGAGTTCAGTTGCCTATATTACAGGTTTACGCCCAGTTTAGGCAGCTGACGAACATTTAAATTGTACCACTTACTATAAAAATGTATTACCCAACACCATGTACATGTAAACATTTTCTTGAATAAATGAATTTGAATTTGAATTTGAATCTACAGGTCTACATTATCATTGAAGAGACTATGCAGTGAAGTACAATTAGAAATTAAATGAACTTACCAAGTGAAGTTTCAATTTCAATTGTACGAACTGCATAGTCTCGAAATGATAATGTAACCCTCCCACCCATTCTTATCTACAATAAGAATATCCCCATATCCCCTATGTACAATAATTGGGTAAAATAATCAAGCCATTATGTAATTATGCTTCCCGGGTCCTGGATCTCTGAACTAAATGACGATTACCGATAGATGGCGACACTAGAACAACTAGGAAGAGTTCACTTTTTTAATGATTTGACTTCCGGGGTTTTTAGCTCTAAATATTCGTGACATAAGGGCTGGCGGATGCGGTTACTACAGGTCTACATTATCATTGAAGAGACTATGCAGTGAAGTACAATTGAAATTGAAACTTCACTTGGTAAGTTCATTTAATTTCTAATTATCATTGACATTAAGGCAAATCTAATGACGTGTAAAAGTAACCCCACACTCGATGTTACTATGACACCTTTTTAAAAAAAATATATAAAATGAATGGGGGGTCTTAGACGGCTGTATAACACACATCTCAAAGCCAAGATTTCAAGTGGTCTGCTGAGGCTCAAAAAGCTAGAATTGCAAGCATATTTTTTCGTGTAAGGGCGCTTGTACACGCTAAGAAAAAACGCCGGGCGTACCTAAGAATTCGTGTCGTAACTAGAAAATAACTGTGTACACTGCTCGCAGCGGTGCACGAAAAAAATCTTGTCTGCGCAAGACACGACGAGGCGAACGTTGTTGCGGAGCGGCGGGGGGGCGGTGTAGTAGGGTTGAGCCAGCCCAGTTTTTGTTGTGCGTTGTGCGTTTGGTGTGGACGTGTATTGCAGCGTAGAGTACAAAATGGCTGATGAGTTACTTATAACTTTAGTAGAAGGACGACCGGTATTGTGGGACAAAACTTTAGACATATATAAAGATAAAAGACTCACATACGAAGCATGGAGAGAAATATTTACTATCTTAAACAAAGACTTCGACGAAATGACAAATGTCAAAAAAAATGAATATGGTAAGTACTTACAACATATTACTATCTTTTTACAATTTTCAAAAATACAGATTACTAGATATATTCTATATAGCTATATATTATTATAAATATTAATCATTGTCGTTACCCACATTAAATACATCTACAATAAAAGATTTAAGTTGCAAGCAATCATAAGTTCAATAGCGCTAAGTAGCTTAAGGACACGGCTTTGCTTAAAACGATAATGACTAATACTTATAATAAAATACGTATAAACATGAAAAAAAATATGACATGTAATTGTTTATTTAAACAATATGGCAGGTAAGAATAATTCCTTGTTTCACACTTTTTGGATTAAAATTTAGTAGTCGGGTTTTAGCTTTAGAACTTATTTTTTATGTGTATTTATCTTGCCATGGCAGTGATCCTTCATCAGAGGAAAAATATTCAGTATATTTTTGACGAATTTCGTCTGCTGTGAGATTATTGCCTTCTAAATGCAATGGACTATTTAATCGGTCTCGATTGATTAAAGGCTCAACGTGACCTTCTTCTGTATGAATAAAATTTTGCAAAACGCAAGTAGTTTTTACAATAGCAACTGTTAAATCGAGACTTAAGTTTAAAGATCGGTGCAGAATTCTCCATTTGTTGGCCATTATTCCAAATGCACACTCGACGTATCTTCTTGCCCTTGTCAAGCGATAATTAAATATCTTTTGTTCTTTTGTGAGTTCGTTACCACCGTAGGGTCGAAGTACGTTAGCATGAAGTGCGAAAGCTTCATCAGCTACAAAAACATATGGTAATATATAGTTAGTATTTATTATAGAGCATGGGGATGGTATGTTTAACGTATTGTCAACAAGTTTTTTCCAAAACTGTGTTTCTTTGAAAACATTTGAATCACATTCTTTACCATACGACCCTACATCAATAAAAATGTAATTGTAGTTGGAATCCACAATAGCCATGAGAACAATAGAAAAGAAATGTTTATAATTTAAAAACATTGATCCACTTTCTTCGGGTTTAATTATTCTAATATGTTTCCCGTCCAGTGCTCCAAGACAGTGTGGAAAATTGGCATTTATTTCATATCTTTGTGCTATATTCAACCATTCTTCTTGTGTTGGCATCCGCATATAAACTGTAGATAATTCTGACCAAATATGATGAGTAACTTCACGTACAATGTTCGCTATTGTTTTTATTCCGATTCGAAAATCGAAATGAAGACGTGCGAAGGCATCTCCAGTTGCCATGTATCTGTAAAAAATTGTAACAATGTCTTAGAGCAAGAACACACTTGCAACTTGCAGTGCGATTAATTGCAAGTGTGTTCTTACTCTTACAATGAGGTCATTTCCTTTTTTATATGAAGTTTATGTCTACTTGCAATAGATGGTACCTACTTTCTTACGGTAGTTCGTTTTTTGTTTCAGCAAAGTCTACAGCAAAAAAATGGACAAGTTTGCGAGATAGGTGGATGAAATGTCACAGAAGACTTAAAGAAATGAAATCGGGATCGGGTGCTAAGAAGATTCGTAAATGTGATTTTTACGACGAAATGTTATTTTTGACAAAAATTGTAACACGCCGAGACACTGAGTCAAATATACCCGAAACAACAAACGTGGAAAAAAGTCCCGTAGAACATACACCGATCGCGAAAAAAAAGAAACAGGATGTTAGCAAGGTGGACAAAAATATGGCAGAATTTATAAAGGCTGTTACCAAAGAAGAAGAGAGCCGTGCCATGTCATTTTTTAAAAGTATAGCTCCGAGTGTTGATAAGTTCAGTGATGAGGAAATGGTGGATTTCCAGTTTGAAGTTTTAAAACTTGTGCGTTCTACGCAACAACGAAAGGGAAGTGATGTTCAGCATCAATGGAGTACTGAGTATTACAAAACAACGCAGCCTTCTACGTCGTCATTTAACGTACCCGGCCCATCATACTCGACTCGACCAGGTTACAGTACTCAAAAATCTACATCCATTGAATTTGACACCGAAACTATTAGTAGTGTGGAAACATCGCATACAGATGAATTTCACTTTGACTTTTCTGAAGAATATGAACATGTGGAGTCTGTTGAATTCGGAAACATGTAACACTTCAAAGACATTTATTATTGTATAACGTTCAAATCAATATGCTTAAAAAAATTACTTACCTTAATGTTACGGCCAATCTAATGTATGGAGGAATACTTTCTCGCATTTTGGTATTTTCATGTCGTATATTATTTTCTATTGTTGTCAAAAGCTTGTCAAACGTAGACATTTTCATGCGAAAATAATCCACAAATTTTTCCTCATGTTGTCGCATGACACGGTAAAGGGTAATGAACCCGCCAAACTCATTTTTCTCTTGTATAATTGGATGAACCCAGTAAAGTCTCTTGTTTTTTGTTTCCTTTTTTATTTTGTTATAATAATAATATGCAATTATCATTCTTTTTTGCTTTGTAGTTAACATTTATATAAATAAACGAAACTTACACTTGTTATTACTTGCGCGCCCTACGCCCGACTGTCGACTGCACGAAAAGAATCGTGTCGTGTACACGTTTCCATTGGTCTTGTCTGCGGAAGACACGAAAAGTTTTCGTGTGTGGAACAGACAAAATTCTTGTCGTCTACACGAAGAATTTGTCTTGTCTGCCGCAGGAACGGCAAATTTTCTTAGCGTGTACAAGCGCCCTAATGAAGAAAAACTGGCAAAAACATGTCTAAGTAGCCCCGGTTGACGGTACTGTTCAAAATAGTTATCACATACAAATAACAAAACAACCTACACATGGACATATTAGAAATAAGTTCAAGCCATGAAGGTATTCTTTTAATTTAGGTTGTTTCTAGTCTGATATTTTTATGGCTGTTTGTTCTATACATCTATTTTACATTTGTTCTCATTTGTTATTACAGCAGGGGGTCAAAAATCAAACGAAATAAATCAAGCGCTAATTTACATGATATGTAAGGATAATATGCCTTTTTCCTGCGTAGAAAAACCTGGATTGCAAAAATTTACGCGCGTTATTTGTCCACGCTATTAGCTTCCCACTCGGACTAAGGTAGTCAAACTAAAATATTTTTGTTTTAATTTGTATATTTTTATATTATCATTTTTGTTCATTATTTATCGTAGGTAACCAGCTTAGTCGAACAACGATATATTACTACAAAAGCCATCTTAAAAACTAAACTAAGTGAGACAGAAAATATAGCGATGACGAGTGATATATTAACACTCACCAACTCGACAAGGAGTTTCCACAGAAGACTCTGTTCCAGAGCTAGAAACGGTGACACTGACAGCACAGAGAATGTATCAAGTAAGTAAACGCTCAAGGATTTTTTTTATAAATCATGAAAACATTAAAACACCTTTCAACAAAAAAACGTGACGAAATTTTTTATGATATAATTTTTTTTTCAGGCACACAGCTGATTACATACAAGAATGTTTTGAAGATATCATCAAAGAGTTCTCAATAAAAAAGACAAGCATCCATTCAATGACTACTGATGGTGGTAGTAATATAATGTCTGCAATGAGGAAATGCTTGGGAGATAACAAGCGAATCCCTTGTATGGCGCATTTAATTAATTTAATAGTAGATTCCGCGTTAACGAAAGATAATGCACCTTTCCGGGAACTTGCTAATCGAGTCAAATCTATTGTGACATATTTTAAACAATCTGTCAACGCTATGGACGAATTAAGATCAGAGCAACAGAATCTTTAAAAAAAAGAAGGGGAAGTACCAACACTTATTCAGTCGGTCAGCACTCGATGGAATTCGTGCCTATATATGCTACAAAGATTCATTATGCTGTCATCTATAGTGGCTAAAATTATATCTGATAGGAGAAATGCGCCAGATATGCTGGCATCCTTACAGCTGAATGTCATTCGAGAGCTGATAACACTGCTTTTAAACAAGCTACTGAAGACATTAGCGGTGATCATTATGTAAGTGCTAATCTAGCAATATCAATTACTAATTTATTGGCTGAAGGACTGGAATACGAAAAACCCTCAACAGCATTAGGTATTGCCGTAAAAACCAGTTTGTTGGAAGGGGTTACTACACGATTAAGGCCCCTGGAGGAAAATTTATACTTGGCGAAAGCTACAATTTTACATCCGCGTTTCAAGCGCATACACTTCAGCTCCGCATTGGCCGTTTCCAAAGCAATAACTGAGTTATCAGATGAAATACGCGCAGAACACAGGCGACGAGGACAGCTTTCACCTGATCTGAGATCTGGCACAATTTCTGACACACATAGTTCATCAACATCAGTGTCAGAGTCATTATGCTCTCGACATGACAAAGTACTAGCTTGCTGCAGCCAGCAACAATTCAGCTAATTTAGCATCTCGAAATCATAGAATGCTGGATGAGTTGAAGCAATTCTTATATGCTCCTAATCTATCCCGCAAGGAAAATGCGATAAAATTTTGGATAGACACTAGACATTTTACCCCAGTTCTTTCGAAGCTGGCCCTAAAATATTTGACACCTACAGCTTCCTCTGTACCTTCAGAGAGAGTGACTTCTACCGTAAATCTGGCGGTTTCTAACAATAGCAGCCGGTTGACAGAGAACATGTAAAAAGCAGAGTTTTCTAATGTCGCTATCGGATAAATACTGGTTTGCATGAAAAGTTCAACAATAGCCATTTTTTTTTATATTGTGCAATAAAAAGAAAAATACCTTGTTTTTATTAAGAATTTCTACATTAGGTAATATAATATACAATTTATATTAAAATTACTATTGACATTACTGAGCTAGGCTGAACTAAAAACATTATTATTTTAAAGCCGCATATTTAAAAAAAAATATTGGACCGATGTATTTTTGGATCGATATATTTTTTTCGATATATCGAGGTCGATATTGATATTTTTACAAATATCGATATATCGATATTTTTTTTCACTTCCAACATCCCTAGGCTAGAGCCGTAATGACATAATTCATCGTATTTTAAAGTCTTGAAGTCACACAACTGCTACAACCGTAGGATAAAAAATGTGTGAAAAAAGATACTGTCACCAGACCGAACAAAAAATTACGTACTGACTGTCCAGCAATGTGTTAATTTAATAATTATGTCCCAATTTGGTGCCAAAATTGAAACTAGACATAATAAAATTATGCTAAATAAAGAATTTTTATAATAAAAATAATAACTTTTTTTAAACTTGTCAAGTCTGCAGCGGACTTGATGTGGTATCAAGAAATTTGACGGTGTATGGCTATCTGGCTATACAGCTATCTTATGCAAACTGGATGCCGTATCAAGTCAAACTGCAAACTTGACAAGTAAACTTCATTGTGTATGGCCAGCTTTAGGTGTTAATAAGAATATTATTTGTTAACAGTAATTTGGAAGTTAGGATGGCTAATGTAGATTAGTGTTATGAGTAAATATTCATTAAACATCCAACTTTAGTATTTGAAGGACAACTTACCCATTTTGAACGATTCAAATGCTATTAAAACTACTCTAGTTTTCAACACAAAGCGGAACTAACCTCACATATCCAACTCTTCTCCTCCTTGTGGAATCTCTTCTTGTGTTCCATTGACTCCTTCATATTGCTAAATGTCATCTGACACTGCTCACAGTACAATCTTTTAAAAGTATTTCGTCCTTTCCTACACTTGATCTTAGCTTCGATAGATGCTGTTGTCCTTACAACTTCCTTTTCTTTCTTTATCCTAAAAAAGAAAGAGAGTTATACACTTCATACACTTATTAACCCCACTGTATGTTAGAAGTTGGAAAAACAGTAGCAATTTTAATACAATTTAATTATATCGACGGCGGAAAGCGAAAACGTAGTCATCCACATGTTCATCAGAGCCAAAAACCTTTTACACTTTTTTTTTAAAAAAAATAACTAGCGTGTTTTTTAACTTAAACTCACGATTTTTGGATATTAGGCTTGTTATTTTTTCTAAATATAATATAATTGTAACTCAAATCTCATCCAAACAATTATTCGCCAAGATTTTGTTGACTACGACATTTTGAACTATTTTTGTGGATGACTACGTTTTCGCTTTCCGCCGTCGAATATAGTTTTTTTTTATCTTTTTGCTACCACCTTCTTCGTTCTCCCTAAGGTTGAATGGCAGAGAATGCCTTTAGCATTAAGTTCGTCTTTTGTATACTTTATATTTTAAAGTGCAATAAAGAAGTAATAATTTTGGAAATCATAATTTTATAGCATACTGGGACACATGGCATTTTTGGAAATAATTTTAACTTAAGTATGTGATTTTTTATTAATTACAATGAACTTATCATTAAACACAATACTAGTACCCAAAAACTGATTGCTATTATAGTCTATTGTTAAAGAGGACATATTTTATTTCTATCAAGTTGTGGTTTTAAGGTACGCATAAGAATGGTTACTGGCACTTTCTTTATCCATAAAAGGTGCTTTCTTTGTTCATAATCTTAAATAATATTGTAAATAAAAATCAAAAACAACTGAATAGATTTTGAAAATTCTTTCACCCGGAAAAATTTAGATTATTTCTGAGTGATATATTTAATTATGAAGTCAAAAATTTTAAGAAAGATGAGAGTGACTTTACTTTTTTACTCTTTTTAGGCTACTTAAAGAAACCACTTTGCAGCAGTATTACTGGCTAGCCACACATATGCAATAATATTTTGAATGCAAAACTGACAATATAACTATATTAATGTTAGACAACATTATGGTCCCCGCACACACACACAATACTATTGACAATATAAATATACTTTATTGACAATATTATTGCATGTGTCAATATAACTATATTAATGTTAGACAACATTATGGTCCCCGCACACACACACAATACTATTGACAATATAAATATACTTTATTGACAATATTATTGCATGTGTGTCTAGCCACACATATGCAATAATATTGTCAATTGATATTATACTCATAATATCTGATATTTAAGTATATCAATAAACTTATTCAAAATTATGTAATATTTTATTAAAGACTTCATAAATACCTCAACTTTTTTATTGTGGCTCGTGTGTTTCTGCTCTCATTAGTATTTGTAGAACTGAAAATTTTCACATCCTCACTACAGACTTTATCATCATTATTATCCTTGCATGACTCCAATTTTATAAATCCAATATTACTGTAACTAACATTTTTTAATTCCTGAAATGCTCTTTCTGAGTCAAGACAGTTTGTTTTAAACTTATTTGCTACATGTAGATCAGCGATGCAATTGCTGCACATTTGAGATGGTAAGCCATTCTCTTTATGTAGCTGAAAATTAATTAAAATGTTATGAATCAAGTCAAAAAATCAAAAATTCATTTGGTTTTGGCAGCATAGAATACTGACCTCATGCCAATAATAATTAGTAAACCAGGCTATCTTAAACAGAGACAAAATCTGGCCAGAAAAATTGGTAGTATGTATGTTTGGTAATGCTGGCAATACACAATCAAGTATACTTGTCAAGTTTCAAGCAGCGGACTTGACGCGACATCCAGTAAACTTGAGGCGTCGTCCTAATTGGCAGCGATCGTACAAGCAAACAATGTGATTTAGTCGCACGATGAAATTAAACACACACACTAAATAAGTGTGTCCTAATTAGTCATCGCACGAGCATAATAAATAATCATAATCATTTTCATCGCACGACGATGAACGCATCGTTTGCTGCCAATTAGGACGACGCCGGACGGTGTATGGCCACAGTATAGCTATCTGGTCATATAGCTATCTCATGCAAACTGGATGCCGCATCAAGTCAAACTGCAAACTTGACTAGTACACTTGATCGTGTATGGCCAGCTTAAGGATTATTTATTAAGTCAAAATCAATGCTTGCTGATAAAAAACATAAATTATTTATATTATGAGGTACTGATATTAATCCATAAACCTACAAATTTTCTGTCTGGCTAGCTACCATTGTCTCTCAAACGACTTGACGTGTTCCAGCTGGAAGACTTGGCCAGTTCTTTCCTTATTTCTTCTTATTTCTTGGCCAACAACGCATCGGTCATATCATACCTAAGGTGTTACAATGTTTGATGGAACCATATCATGGGTAGCGAATAGCCCTTAAATATCATGAGGTGCTGATCGAATTAACTTGTTTGTCGAGCTATTAACGGCTTCTGTGAAGTGATTAAACAACAGAAATAAATAAACAGTAATTACCAAAACTCCAGTACAAAATTCTACCATAGTAATTATTTCTTGCGAAGAAGGATCAAACAATTCTCTCATATTCGAATCTTCAGTCATGCATGTCCTGCATACTTTGGTCACGGCCATTATATTTTATATAGTTAAATTATCACAATTCACTTCAATACAAGGCTTCATTTACCGTACGTGATTTGAGATTTTTACTAGGTAGGTACCTACTATTATTAGGAGGTACCTAGGCATAGAATAGAATAAAATAATAATTTAATGTTATCGAGTCGGTTATTTGGAATTTTGGACACTGGAGTTTCTTCTTAGTTAATAGTCTTGAGTACTATATTTATCTATGGGCTGGAGTAATGCCATGCACAGAGTACTTAATCACTACGTTTTACCATGACCACAGATTACATAGACACAGTGTACTTAAACCAAAGACTTAAATACTACGACCATGGATGTATTACTCTAACTGGATAAGTAACTTTGTAGCGGTACCTGTGGACGGATGACGTCATAACCGAAGGACCATTTTTCTATTGTGTCCATGTCATTTATAGTCCCAGGATATATTATTGGATTATGATTTTTTATAACGAAAAAAACATCTAAGATAAATATTATAAATAACGTAATTTTGTGGTAGATTGCAACAGCAAGTTATTAAATAAAAATAATGTGTTCCCTCCACCAAGTACTTACGCTTTTTGCCGACCTCGAGTGCAATACATACTTGCTGTTAGTAGGTACTTATAATTTGTGTCTCGTCTTATTTTGGGTCATTTTAAGTCGATAATTCAAAGTAGCGCAAGAACGCGTTACTGGTCAGAATGGCCAACCAGAATTATCAGAATATCAATTGATCTGTTGATTTGTACAGGTTTTATCTTCTAAGAGTCAGTAGTTCGAGAAATGAATGGGAAATAAAAGTAACTCCAATAGTCTTTAAAGTCATCTTTATTTGTTACGTATCAAAGAATATTTCCAGTCTTTTCAAAATGCGGCCAGACGATTTATTCTCTGGATCAAATATTATAGGACGTGGTCAACTGCTCTCCCTGCATCTGTCGGTTTATCCAGTCTAACACCGCGGGAACCTTCGCGTACACTCCGGGGACGTCCTGCTGACCGCATTCAACTCCGTATGCCACTATTCCGTATACCACGTACCTCTTCGGTGATCCCTGGAAGATTTGCTTTATTGATTATCTGGTAGATTAGATATCGATATGAAATCTATTTTAATGACAATGAAAGTACACTGGTGTAAAGTTGTGTAGACTTAGCTAATGCCCTGAGTACGTCCGTTCTTCGGAGGCGTTAGTAGGGCATAAGAACATGTACTTAAAACTCAAATTGGCTTACTCAATTATGAAGAGAAAATGTTTTAGTGTTCCTCTGATTAATTGAAGACGTTCTTGTGGTAGAAAAATAAAAAAGACTGCAGCAAATTAATGCCCTAAGGAGCTGAAGAATAAAAGATTTTATGAATAATTCTTTCTTTCTCTTATTTCTTATTCGTCAACGCGGTGCCGATGCCATTGGTGTTACTCATGTCCATGAGCGACGGTGGCCACTTATCATGAGATGGATTTGGATGTCAGCTAGTTTTCTATAATACCTAATGATAATTGTACGTATATTACGTACGTGTACATTGTACGTGTATTTACTTATATACAAATATTTATGTACCTTCTTATCTACATAGTTTGTTTTATCTATGGTTTTAAATATTAGTTCGTAAAGTTCTTACTGTTTGCACCACTATACAGAATAATTATAAATACTAAATACAAATAATGTTTGCACGCGTTTCTTGAACGACTGTGTCCTCTACCCTTAGGTTGTCTGGTAGAAATCGCTATTACAGCGATAAGACCGCCTATTGTGTCTGCACAATAAAGAATATTGTATTGTATTGTATATCTGTAGATAATGTCATACCCGCACATGACACACGAGGGAGGAACCGCCGTCCCCGACGCAGGTGTCTCGGCCCGCGTTGCCGCCGGCACAGCACAGCGAGTGGTGCAGCTGATAGTTGGACCCCAGCCGGGTGTTGCGCAACTGTCTCTGACACGTGTTAGGGTCCACCATAGGGAGTTGGATCTAAAATAGGGAATTAGGGATGTTGACTAATTTTAAGATTCAATTTTATTTTATAGATAGGACCTCAATATTCACGAAAAAAATATTATAAAAATAATAATCTTCAATTTAAAAACAAAAATTGATAAATAAAAATCATTATCAAAGGAGAATGCCCATAGCCAGTACTCTTAAAAAAATAATTGTGTCACAATGATTTTTGGACAAAAAATTTAATTAAAATATTTCAAGTATTTTACCCTATTTCCTAAAAAATCCTTATTGGGAATAATTTTCTGAAATTAATAAGTAACTTTACTTCCGTTTTACAAAATAAAACCATTGGGCCATTTATGTTTGGATAAGGGCCAATCAGGAATTGTTCGCGCCAATAATGGCATTACTCTGTGGATGCATTTGCCTGCTTCCGCTGTTCCCGCCAAAATTATTATAATATCTTCTATGAAAGCGCGGCAATCCATTCCTTCTCTATTTAATTTCCTATCCTCCCTCTCTTTCTGGCAAGCGCACTCTTATATAGCGGATTCACTCGCACACCGCCGAGGTTTAGTTTAGACAGTCGTAAAGAAGTCTCCCGCCAAGCTCGAATGCAACACGCATCCATTATTGAATTTAATGAACTAATCCGCATATTATCTAAAAACCGCATCGCCGCGCCCGCTAAATAACTCTCATAAAGCAAGTGATATTACTGTGAAGTGTAATAGTAAAGCTAAACCAATCAATTACGGCATAATAACCAATAAGAAGTCAAGAAGAAAAGAAGATTGGAGACATTGGAGCAGCCGCCTAGCCGTCGATGCTAATACGAGTACCAGTCGAGTCCTGCATCCAGGTTAGTGTGCTTGCCAACCCTCCAAATAACCCGTGACTTTCTTCCTTCAACGCATACTACAGTCCACTATATAAAACACCCGCATGAACCAGTAGCAGTCTTTAAAGTCTGCATCGCATTCACACCAAAAGTTTTGGTCACTTCGAGCCGTATAAAATTGGTCATCAACCGGATTCATATCCCATTATATTTCTATTACTTTTTGCAAATAAATTTATGTGTGTAGTATATTCTTATCGCATTACATATACCGCCTACTGTACATATTTATTTAATTTCATTTGCAAAACGCACCGCACCGCTTTTACTATTGCTTCATTGTTGTGTAACTTTCTATATTTAATATCGAAAAATTATACTTAAACGCATTCCATATTCCGCATTTAGTAATACACCATTTTTGTATTTACGACACATACAACTCGTATTACAACTCGTTCATTGCTCGCATAATATTTTTGTACTTATCCTCGCATACTTACGCGTAACTTAACTTTGTTTACAAAATGACTACTAAAGCCAAATATCATGATGCTAAGACGATTTCAGACGACGAAATTAGTTTAAAAATATTAATCGCTAAACGTAATTCCATATTTTCACGCATGCAATCAATCTATGATTTGTCAATCAGTGCATTGGACGCTAACTCGCAGAGTTCTTTGCTTGATACCGCGGCTGACCTTGAATACTTACGCGATGAGTTCAAGGACACTTTGGAAGAATTTAATATTAGGAATTTAAGGGTAAACCCAGACGCGGAAATAGATTTCCAACCTTTAAATTCTTTTCATGACTTGTACAGCCGCGTTAAAAGTAAAGTTTCAAAATTATCCGCTCCGCATTCATCTTTGAATTTAGACAATAATTTACCCGCTAAGTTTAAGCCCTCGCTCCCGCCTATGGAATTATTAACTTTTAATGGAGACATACGACACTGGTCTATGTTCTACCAACAATTTAAAACGCTAGTCCATGAAAACCATCAGTTAACAGACGCTGAACGTGTGTACTATTTAGTCAGCAAGTTATCAGACAAAGCATTATCTGTCTGCGCAGGCCTTATGCCTACAGCTGAAAACTATTCAGTGATCTGGAACGCACTTATCCACAGATATAGTGACGAGCGTGCACTCGCTACTACTTATATCAATCAGCTGTTAGAAATAAAAAATGTAAACGCTAATACGCCCGCTGGTTATCATAAATTCATGGACAAGTTCGACGCCTCTATTAACGCTCTTAAGCAACTTAAAATTGATGACATATCTGATTTTCTCTTTTTAAATATAGCGCTTAGAAAATTAGATACCGAAACTGTAAAGGCGTTCGAAATGTCGTGCCGCAAAGTTAACATACCAAAATATTCTGATTTGATTCAATTTTTATTCGAGCAAAATAGGGCTTTGTGCCATACATTTCCTTCACCGCATACGTCGTCTGGTGAAAATAATAAAACTAATATTAAATTTAGTCCCGCTCCTAATAAATTTGTTAGTAAAACATTTATTAACACCGGTTCATCGCGTTCATGCATTATATGCAAGTCCAATGAGCACGATCATTTGTATGTCTGTCCGCGTTTCTTAAAACTCACTACTCACGATAAATATAATTTTATAAAACAAAATAAATGTTGTACTAATTGTTTAAGTAACAAACACGCATTACCAATGTGTAAATCGCAACGCAAATGCAAACATTGCTCCCGCTCGCATCATACTTTACTTCATATTTTCAGTAATAATAATAATACAAATAAAATCGATTCATCGCTCACAAAAAATACCCAAAATTCATTTGACCGCTCTCGTTCTGATAACGACGCTCCGCGTAATACTAATAAGGTCGAAGATTCTACGGTACGAAATACTTCGACTCGCCCGCATTTCTTTAGCAACCCTTCACGCGATACCAATAAGGTCGATTTTTCTTCGACAGATAAGCAAGAGGGACAAAACGCGTCTTCGTCTTGTAATGTGTCCCGCGAATTATCAAATAAGCCTCATTGTTTTACGACATTATTAGGAACCGCGAAAATTAAAATGGTAAATAAATATGGCCACGAACATTTTCTTCGCTGTTTAGTGGACCCAGGCTCACAAAGTGATTATATAACAAAGAATTGTTGCAATCGCATATCTTTACCGATTTCTAATAAAACTCCCTTTAACGAGGTACACGGAATCGGTGGAATATCGCAAAGGATTTTAGGTGTCACTTCCTTACAATTTACTTCCCGCTTTGATGATAATAAGATATATCAAATTAAACCGCTAGTAGTACCCACATTAACGGGACAATTACCCGAATCATTCATAGATATTTCTAAAATAAATTTCATAAATAAAATACGCTTAGCCGACGATTCATTTCACCAGCCTGGTGATATTGACGTCTTATTAGGAGTCAATACTTATTTACAAATTTTATTAACTAATAAAATAATTAGTTCGCAATCTCCTAGTGCCATTGAAACCTCACTCGGTTACATTATTTTAGGAGAAGCGGAGACTGACAACCACTCTGGCCGCATCCGTGGTCGAGAGAGACATTTATATGAACGGCCTCGCATCCTCCGCACCCTATGTTGACATCGCTGTCGACATAGCCACTCAACTGATTCAAATGTTCCATCGTGGTAGATTTGAGTTAGTTAAGTGGACAAGTAATAGTTCAGAACTATTACAACATACTCCCGCAACGCATCGTAAACTGGAAACCGTTTCCTTTGATCACGATAATATTTTTAAAAATATTAGGGCTTCGTTGGCATCAAGCTAGCGATAGTTTTGTTTTCTCGTATCCCCGCCGCCGCTCGCATGCACTAAACGTGCAATCTTATCTTATCCGCAACCGCTCGCTTGTACGATGTTTTAGGATTAGTTGGTCCAGTTATTCTCTTCGCTAAACTTTTAATTAAAGCCTTATGGATTCTCAAACTTGATTGTAATAAAAACTTCTTGAATATCAGTTATAATATATTTATTTTACGAAGAATAGCTAATG
Organism: Thymelicus lineola; assembly: GCA_963932265.1. Classification (NCBI taxonomy): domain Eukaryota; kingdom Metazoa; phylum Arthropoda; class Insecta; order Lepidoptera; family Hesperiidae; genus Thymelicus; species Thymelicus lineola. Next base: position 17,731,569 of record OZ010681.1, on the reverse strand, counting down.
GCTAGCTCAGAATCATAATAATCAGCACAGAGTACTTAATCACTCCGTTTTTTAAATCCGTCATATATTTGACAGCCCATTATATCCTCCTGTTTTTAGCCAGTATCTTAATTACCTGCTCACAACGTTATGTAACTATTTAAGTACAGACTACTTATTAATATAATTATATCTGTGCCAATAATATCTAACATTCGGCCATCCTGACCACTAAGTTTGTCCTCAAACTTATAAATCTAATAAGAATACATTAATAGTTTTTACATCACATAGATACCAATAATTCACTCTAGTTGTTCAAACCATTAGTTGAATCTGCACCTGGCCCCTCACAGCTAAGTCAAGAGTATGTATAACTACAAGATTCCACTGTCGTGACAGACTTCCAGATATCAACATCGCACAATTCTACTCGCATTTGCACCTGAACCCTCATCGCCAAGTCTAGAGCCTACGTGGCTACAAGACTCCACGACCGTTGCAGACTTCCAGATGTCAACATCTCACACTTCTGCTCACATCTGCACCTGACCCCTCACAGCTAAGTCAAGAGTATGTTTAACTACAGGACACTACTGCCGCGCCAGACTTCCAGATGTCAGCGTCGCACAATTCTACTCCCATCTGCACCTGAACCCTCATCGTCAAGTCTAGAGCCTATGTGGCTACAAGACTCCACAACCGCTTCAGACTTCCAGATGAGATATCAATACTCGCGTAGCTCACAATCAAAGTCAAATCTGCACCTGACCTCTCACCGTCAAGTCAAGAGTTTATCTAGCTACAGGACTTAACGACCGTGTCAGACTTCCAGATTATGAATTATTTAAAATTATCGGAAATCACATTATTGGTATCATGTAAAACAAAAAGAAACAAATTTTCAAAACTCAACTTAGAACAAAAATACTTAATATTATCAATTTTCCCATTTTACAAATCTTTTATCAAGCCTCAAGTACATCATCATCATCATCTTCATCTGAAGAGTTACTCTGTTCAGTAGAAATAGTGATCCATGGCTGTATACGATCCGCGGACCAAACGTTTGAATATTTCCCTCTTGTAATTTTCGAGCCGGGTATAGTGGAAACTTCATATCTATCATTTCCTAACACACCGGTTATTTGAAAGGGACCCGTATACTTTGGTAGAAGTTTACGACTTTTACCTTCGTTAGAAGGTATGCTTTTCAAAATTTTTACAAGATCTCCTATTTGATATAATTTAGCATCCTTTCTTTTTCTGTCAAACCTATGCTTTTGTTGCTGCTGGTCTTTATCTATGTGTGCGCTTATTTCTTGCCTTATTGTGTCAACATTTTTATCATTATGTCTAGTTTCTAGCAATGCCTCACCTAACCTACCTTCACCTTTACTCAGAGGACGTTTACAGAATAGTGCTTCCGCTGGTGTTTTACCTATTCCCTTGTTGAGAGTGTTGTTGATTCCCCACTGTGTTTTACCTATGTATTGATCCCATTTATTTTCATTTGAAGAATCAGAATAAGCTCTAAGACTATCTAGAATAGTTCTATTGTACCTCTCAACTTGGCCATTCGCACGAGGGGCGGAAACTGCATTGAGAATATGTTGAATTTCAGATTCCACGCAAAAACGTTTGAATTCCTGCGACGTAAAACAAGATCCACGGTCCGATATCAATCGGATTGGATATCCGAAAGTGGAACAAATATCTTTTAAAATCTTAATCGCAGGGCCTGACTTTGTATTTCGTACTGGTTTGATCAGGCAAAATTTAGTGTAACCATCTACAACCAATAAAATATATTGGTTACCGTGGGAACTTTTTACAAATGGTCCTAAATGGTCCACATGAACTGTATGAAACGGTATGTCGATTTTTGGTATATTATGTAAATATCCTTCTTTTGGACCAGCTGGCTCTTTACCGAACGCACAATGCAAACATGATTTAACATATTTGGTTATAAACTTTTTCATTTTTGAAAACCAAAAATCCTTCTTAATTTTTTCCAGAGTTTTATCTACCGAAAAATGACCAATATCATCATGATTTCGTTGGCAAATCTGCCATCTAGCACATTTAGGAACTACCAACTTAAGATCATCTCCAACTTTTCGGTACACACGGTTATTTTTTATGACAAAATTCTGTTTTATATCAACCATTTCCTTATAATGAGGGTCGTCGAGAGCAGAACGAATATGAACAATTTTAGGATCGGTCAATTGCAGACTTAGTAACCAGTCATCCTGAGAAATATGAAGTATTCGTGTCAAATGCTCACTTTTATCATGATCACTGACGCAAGGTAGTGGATTTCTACTAAGAGCATCTACATGCTGCATTGCCTGCCCTGGTCTATATTCAATAGAGCAGTCATACTCCTGTAGTGCTATCCACCAACGAGCTACGCGCGGTATTATATCTCTTTTCGCGAAAGTAGACCTTAATGCATTGCAGTCAGTGATGATAGTAAACGACTTTCCTAACAAATATACTCTAAATCTACTTAATGAGGTAACCACAGCTAGAGTTTCCAGTTCGTATGCATGCAATTTTTCTTCATCAATGGTAGTTTTTCTACTGAAATATGCGACTGGTTTCAAATAAGAGTTAGAGAATTCTTTTTGAAGTAGTATACCACCTAACCCAACTTTTGAGGCATCACAGTGTAACTCCGTAATAAAGGTAGGATTATAAATAGATAAAATGGGACGTTGAGTTAATTTTTCTTTTAGCGTAACAAATGCCTCCTGTTGTGGTTGTTCCCAACTCCAAGGAATGCTTTGCTTTGTTAGGTCAGTTAACGGCCTTGCTATCATAGCAAAATTCTCAATAAATTTTCTAAAGTAGCTCGCTAGTCCCATGAACTGACGAACTTCATGAACATTTTTTGGCTCGGGAAAAGAAATAACGGCTTCAATTTTTGTTTTACCTGGTCTTACCCCTTCAACAGATATTTCGTAACCTAAATAATGAATTACCGTATCAAAGAAACGGCATTTTTTAAGGTTTAGCGTGAATCCAGCTTCTTTTAACAAGATAAAAGTTTGCTCAAGTTTACATAAACACTCATCGAAATCTTTACCTGAAATGAGGAGATCGTCCATATATGCTATGGCACATTTTCCGCGGGACTTTCCAAGCATTCTATTAACGGCCCTTTGAAAAACGGCTGGGCAATTAGCTAGACCAAACGGAGCACGTCTAAACTGATAAAGATTGTCGGGAGTCACAAAAGCCGTTAAATGTTTGCAATCTTCTTTAACAGGAATTTGGTAATAACCACTAGCCATATCAAGACTTATAAAATATGAATTTCCACTAAGAAGATCTATTTGATCGTCAATCCGTGGCAGTGGATAAAGATCTCTAACAGTTTTCCGATTAAGAGCTCTATAATCGACACACAATCGATAACCGCCCGTCTTTTTAGTAACTAAAAGAATCGGGCTAGCGTATGCAGAATTAGATTCCTCGATTATTCCATTTTCCTCTAACTCTCTAACCATGCCACGAACTATTTCCTTCTCCGAATTACTAAGACGGTAAGGACGATAAGCTACGGGAGTATCGTCCGTTAACTTAATTTCCAACTCAGAAATATTAGTACAACCTAATTCGGATAAATTCTGTGCAAAACACTCGCGATATTTATTAATTAAATTATAAACTATGTCTTTTTGATTGCAAGTTAAATCTGAGTTAATAAGTATATCATTTCGATCAAGTGGCTCCAAAATGCGAGCAGCCAGACATTGCAATTGTTTTTTAGAAAACTTTCCCGTGATATCATCGTGAGCAGCTGGAACAGCACGTGCAATAATCGAATCTTTTAAAAAATACAATGGTATTAAGTCTTTAGTACAGGTTACGTTCAATATAAGTAAATGACATTCCCCTTGTCGGACCCTATAAACACCTTCTGGAATCAAATATTCCTGACCGTTAATATTTCTATAAGTAGTTGAAATATATACATCAGTATCCTTCAAATCTGAACAATAGCATTTTAACAATCCTACGTTATTTATTTTTGAGTCCAATAAAACGAATAATTTAATTTTTCTACTATTGAAACAATCTTCAACAACATTGGGAAGTTCCAGTATGGAGTTGCGTGATAAAATATTAAATGACGTGTCGGTTTTTGTAATAATGATATCCGGCTGTTCGGTAAAATTTTGACCAATAAGTAATGGAACATGTAAATGATGATTGTCAATCACATATGCGGTAATATGGGCTTCAACAGAATCAATGCACAAAGAGAAAAAGGTTTTACCTAATATCGGAATGATCACATCAGCAACGCCTCTCACAGATGGTAAACAATCTATTGATAAGTCTAATCCTAATTTTTTTACAGTTTCTTTAGTAATAAGTGAACAATCGCTCCCTAAATCAATAAAACACTTAATCAAATTACAATTATTAATAACCGCGGTTTTATAATATTTAAGGTTACTTGAACTTTTACTATCTACCAACATAACACGCTTGTCATTCATCTTTACGTTATTTTTTGAATAACAACTGTTCGTACTGTGACCGTAACGGTGACAACCCTCACATTTAATAATAGGTTTAGGACAATGTTGAACTTTATGACCCCTTTCTTTGCAATTAAAACAGGTGATAACAGGTGAAATAGATTGATTATTTTGGAAATTACCTGATTGAGAGAATTGGCGGGGCTTACTTACGTTAGAATTTTTAAGGATGTCTCTTTGCTCTTTACATACATCTTTTAAAAATTTAAATAAATCTTCCGGTTCAGTAAATCGTCCTGAAGACGCTCCAGCGCGGATCGTCCGATCGTCTATCCCGTGTATTATACAATCAACCGCCCTTTTCCCCGAAATTTCACATGCGTTTAAGAGCATAATTTTTTCATAATAATATTCGTCTAAATTTTCGTTGACTCTTAGTCGTCGTTCCAGCATTTCTGACAAAAGAGCACCGTAATTAGTCTCCGACGGGAAAGCTTTGCATAAAAGAACCTGCCACTCCTGCCAGTTACGTAATATTGAGGTTTGGCCTTGATACCATCTTTTCGCATTACCGACAAGTTTAGGCAACGCGTAGTGCATAATATGGGCTTCGTCCCATCGATAGATCTGCGCGCATTCGTTAACTTTTGACAGCCACAAATCGATTCGATGATTTTTAATCGAAGGGTCGAATTCGGGTATCATGTTGCTTACATTTGAATTAATTGATGATGAACTAGGCTTAACAAAAGTCTGTAATAATTGGGTGAAATCATTAAATTTTAACATTATATTTGGCGTTGTACTTGCGCTGCAATTAACTGATGTACCACCGTCTGGCACCTGCGACTGTTGACCTGAAGCGAGCCTTTCAGTGTCGACCGCGGCGACAGTGGGCTCAGCCTCAGGGGCACCAACAGCGGGTACCGCGTCAGCAGTCACATCAGGCACGCAGCCCGACGGCGACGGCGGCGGCTGCGACGGCTGCGCCAACTGCGGCGGCGCCCACGAAGCCGCAGCGTTGACGGTGCGGCCTCCGCTCGACACGCCGACGCTCGCTGTCTCAGGTTGTCCGGGAGTGACTCGTCCGGTCGCAGAAATTCTTGAACGTACTAGTTTGCTTCTATCGCCGTCAGTACAATCTTCAACTCGTCTGGTCATCGAAACAACGTCGCTTACTTCCGGTGAAACAACGGCAAGCCTGCCGGAGCTATGTTTCCTACGAGATCGATAATCAGTCAAACGATCCCTGTTTTTCTTTTTCTTTTTCGGACTTTGGTTTCTTGTATCAGAGCTGTGCGATGATTCTTCACTTGATGTATCATCATAATGACGATGTCTTCGTTTGCCGGTATCATGACGTGAACGTTTATGTTTTTTATGATGGCCCATTTTATAACTTTGACTTGGGTATCCCACTTCTGATAATAAAAACTTCTTGAATATCAGTTATAATATATTTATTTTACGAAGAATAGCTAATGGCTAGCTCAGAATCATAATAATCAGCACAGAGTACTTAATCACTCCGTTTTTTAAATCCGTCATATATTTGACAGCCCATTATATCCTCCTGTTTTTAGCCAGTATCTTAATTACCTGCTCACAACGTTATGTAACTATTTAAGTACAGACTACTTATTAATATAATTATATCTGTGCCAATAATATCTAACAATTGGGACCAGGCTACGTCCGCAGATGTTGTCAAAATGTGGCAACACTATATTTCAGAGCTACCTCTGATATCGCGCTTACAGTTCTCACGTCATATGAGAATTGATAAAAACTCGCAAGTTTCGCTACTCACGTTCGCTGATGCCAGTGAAAAGGCATACGGCTGCGTGATTTACTCGCACGTACTTAATGGTGACGACCCACCGGTAGTTACGCTGCTCTGTTCCAAGTCCAGGGTGTCTCCCTTAAAAACGGTTACGCTGCCTAGACTCGAGTTATGCGCCTTAGTTTTACTCGCTAACTTAGTAAGTACCGTTTATGATACGATATCCGCGAGACATCCGATTGATAAAATTTACGCGTTCTCGGATTCTGAAGTCGCACTCTGTTGGGCGTGCTCTTCATTTAACACCTTACGTTGCTAACCGTATTTCACAAATACAGTCTTTTTTATCATCTGATCAATTTTATCATATCGCAGGATCAGAAAACCCCGCTGACCATATCTCCCGCGGACTATTACCGTCGCAAATAATAAATTGTGATCTTTGGCTCAATGGTCCCGCGTGGATTACACTAACTAGTAGTGAGTGGCCAATAAAACAGTTATCTTCTCATTCTACAAATTTACCAGAACAAAAAACTGTTTCTCATACCGTTAGCAATACTCAAGAACATCCTCTTATCACGCTTAGTTTGAAATTTTCAAAATGGAGTAAGTATATCCGTTCGGTAGCTTACGTATTAAAATTTATAAATAAATTACCACGCAATAAAACGATAACCGCTTCTGACTTGGAACACGCTGAAACTACCATAATTAAAGTCGTACAAAATATCGCTTTTTCTGAAGACATCAAAAATATAAAGAAGGGCTTATCTTGCTCTTCCGCATTACGTAAATTATACCCTTTTGTCGCGGACGATCTACTCCGTGTGGGTGGACGTCTACAATATTCGTCATTGTCAGAATCGCACAAGCATCCAATATTATTACCGAAGAATGGGCATATTATAGACCCATTAATTGATCATTAGCATTATAAAAACTTTCATGCTGGCCCGCAGTTCTTACTCGCTGTTCTACGCGAAAAATATTGGATAAGTACTTTCCGCACGTCGCATAGTCAGATCTCGCGTTCACAAGTGCAACGTTTGTTTCGGCACAAACGCATAGCAACAACGCAACTAATTTTATTGCCTCGCGTTCATACTTAAACGAACTACATACATTTTTACAATCTGACGATTATTTTAAATTATTTAATCAGGTCCTTACTGATAACCGCATTACTTGGAAACTCAATCCGCTAAATGCGCCTCATAATAACATGGGCGGAATTTGGGAGTCCAATATAAAAATAGTTAAAAGGCACTTATTTCGCGTAATAGGCAAGCAAATTCTTACATACGAGAAGCTGCTTACTGTCCCTATTCAGCTCGAGTGTATCTTAAACTCACGTCCGCTCTATGTGTTAAGTAGCGATCCATCGGAGCCTACTGCACTTACACCCGCACATTTCCTTGCATTAAAACCGCTTGAACATGTACCCGCCGCGGATCTAAGTAAAGAACGCACTCATCTATTATCACGCTTTTCTTTACTTGATTCTCTAATTCAGTCGTTCTGGAAACGTTTTAGATCTGAATATTTACACACCCTTCAAACGAGGGAAAAATGGAACAAACATTACACGCCTATTTCAGTGGGAACAATCGTTCTCATTGACATGGATAACATTCCACCGCTACAGTGGCCGCTAGGTGTTGTCACTGAACTGTTTCCCGGTAGAGACGGTGTGGTGCGCGTTGCACAAGTGAAAACTAAGAGTTCTACTCTGCAACGCCCAGTCGTTAGACTGTGCCCTCTACCCACACAATAACTCGCACCTTAACCTTATATATATTTTTAAATATTATATATTATTATAGATAGTTTTAAGTTTATAACATCACGCTATTTTTAGTAAAGTATTTATATCGCACCACTTTCCCGCATTCGCATCATTCTTATTTCATGATATTGACTCCGCTATATATATTTATGTTTATATACATCTTTATTTGCCGGTTGAGGAGACCTCAAGGCCGGGGGGATGTTCGCGCCAATAATGGCATTACTCTGTGGATGCATTTGCCTGCTCCCGCTGTTCCCGCCAAAATTATTATATCTTCTATGAAAGCGCGGCAATCCATTCCTTCTCTATTTAATTTCCTATCCTCCCTCTCTTTCTGGCAAGCGCACTCTTATATAGCGGATTCACTCGCACACCGCCGAGGTTTAGACAGTCGTAAAGAAGTCTCCCGCCAAGCTCGAATGCAACACGCATCCATTATTGAATTTAATGAACTAATCCGCATATTATCTAAAAACCGCATCGCCGCGCCCGCTAAATAACTCTCATAAAGCAAGTGATATTACTGTGAAGTGTAATAGTAAAGCTAAACCAATCAATTACGGCATAATAACCAATAAGAAGTCAAGAAGAAAAGAAGATTGGAGACATTGGAGCAGCCGCCTAGCCGTCGATGCTAATACGAGTACCAGTCGAGTCCTGCATCCAGGTTAGTGTGCTTGCCAACCCTCCAAATAACCCGTGACTTTCTTCCTTCAACGCATACTACAGTCCACTATATAAAACGCCCGCATGAACCAGTAGCAGTCTTTAAAGTCTGCATCGCATTCACACCAGGAATCTTTTAAGATCCTTCGGGCCAATAGGTAGATAGCATTGATTCGATTATAATTATGATAAAACAGGTCATATAGTATATTATATCCATGACTACAAACTAGATGACGTAAGGGGACTGTCAAATGAATTATTTTTTTATAGAAAATTATTATAATCAGGCAGGAGTAATAGTGTTCTGTGATTATAATACATTACAAACTTCATGGTGTTTGGGGACTGTCAAATGAATTTGAAACTTAAAAGATCGACATTACATACGCAATCGACTTTAATACGCCCGCATAGTGTAACCTATATACAAATTAGTTTTGTTTAAAATCTCTTATTTCCTGATATTATCATTGACTAAAGTTAGTATGTATAATTTATTAAGATAACATAATCAAATAAAAGTATTTTTATCAAGACACAAAAATGTTAAAGTCAGTACATTTCTCCATACTAAATGGGCATTCTCCTTTCCCACCAAAAACGTCACGTGACGTCACTAAACTATGTTCAATACCCATGATGTTGAATTTCCATATAAAATTGTTCCAATGACGTCATATTCTCAAAATGGCGTTTTAGGTCACGTGACAGTGAGTACAATTTTTAACATTTGATTTTTTTTTTAAGATTGATTTCAATAAAAGAATCATATTTTAGGCCTTTAACCCTAGGTCAGTCGCGCTAATTTTTATAACTTTGTCGGTCGCATGGGGTCTTTTATTTATATAATTGCTCAACCCCGTGCTTTCAAAGACCCCATGCGACCGACCTAGGGTTAAATGTTACCACTAACATTTTAGACATAAATTTATATTAACACGACTATAAGTTTATATTTGAATTCTCATACTTTGGTTGGGTGGGAGCGGTGTCGTGTAAATGGGCTACGACCTTTAGTCTATTCAACCAGTCATAGTGGAGGAGACGTGGAAGAACGACCTTCACCGATCTGATAACTCGATGGGACACAATATTTTTTATCAAATATAATTTATAAACAAATATGCCTATGATAACTTGCCTGTCGAAAAGTGATCATGCCTATGATAACTTGCCTGTCGAAAAGTGATCATAGCTATTTTTAATTTAATTAATTTTAATCAATTTTTCTTCGTCACTTTCACTCATGTGATAACCGAATGAGTTTTATCTCAATTGATAGTTTTTAACACAGAGAATATGCCTAGGTAGGCTTGCCTACTTATTTCTGTTCATGGCTACCTGGCAAGTAGGTGTGAACAGGTGAGAAAATATAGGTATTTACACCGATCTGTTAACCAATTGAAATTAATATCATAGGTAGATATTTTAATTACAAAACCAATCATATAGGCTTGCCTACAAAAAAATGTTCATGAAATAGTATTGCCAAGCTATAAAAGGTGTAGCCGGATAGCCTTGGGAAAAGTGCCCCCAAACCTTGGGGTTCGAAACTATGTTCAAATGATCCTTTATATAGAGATAACATGATGTACAAAATTTCACCCCCCCACTACCCCTCAAGGGGCTACGGCACTCAATTAAACCGAAAATGATTTTATTTTTTTTCTCCAAATCTATGTAACTGACGCAAATCAAATTTTGCACAAATATTGTGGTAACTTAAAGTAATAATACAAAAAATCAAGAGCTCTCTAAGTACTCCCTATATTGAAAAAAAAATAATTTAAAAAATTGGAACATCCTGTATAATGATTTCCTTTCGTGGTAAAAACACCATTTTTTTTCCAAATGTGTATCAACATCCAACCTACGTAATCTCCAAGTTTGGTCTGTCTAGCAAAGGTGGAACACTACTTTTAGTTCTACTAAAGTTTTAATGCCTGCTTTATAAGGGAATAGAATCCCACGGTTTTATTTTTTTCTCCAAGTCTATGTAAGTGATGCAAATCAAGTTTTGCACAAATATTGTGGTAACTTAAAGTAATAATATAAAAAATCAAGAGCTCTCTAAGTACTCCCTATATTGAAAAAAAAATTAAAAAAATTGGAACTCCCTGTATAATAATTTCCTTTCGTGGTACAAACACCGTTTTTTTTTAAATGTGTAACTAAGGAAAATATGATAACTCTTTTTACTTATGTGTCATAATACATAATTCTATTAAGATTACATTGTATCTGTGACAAGTCTATAGATTCAATAAGTATCACGGGGTAACGAATAATTATAGCTTTATTAAAGGTAATAATAACGGTAATTATAGCTTTATACGGAGGAGGCTCATTCGACGGAGTTTCATACGGCGGAGATTCTTACGTGATATACAGTGATAGCCTAGCGGTTAGAACGTTGGTCTCCCGAACGCGGGGGCACGGGTTCAAATCCTGGCACGCACCTCTAATTTTCAAATATTATGTGCGTATTACTAGTTAATTATCACTTGCTTCGGTAAAGGAAAACATCGTGAGGAAACCTGCACACCCTCCGGTGTGGATAACTCTCCAGTTATCCATAACGTTGTCACAGGTGTGTTAAGTCTACCAATCCGCACTTGGCCAGCTTGGTAGACTATGGCCTGTACCCATCACATTGTGAGCGGAGACCCCGAGCCCAGCAGTGGGACAATTATGGGTTGTTGCTTTGCTTTTTTTAGCTTTATATTCGTTTTTGTAAAGTATATTGTTATGAGTCAACTGTAATATGATGTTTATTTTAAATTAAGTTTAATTTTTTTAACCGACTTCAAAAAAAGGAGGAGGTTCTCAATTCGACTGTATTTTTTTTTTATGTTTGTTACCTCAGAACTTTGGACTGGGTGAACCGATTTGGATGGTTTTTGTTTTAATTGAAAGCTGGTGCTTGTCGTGTGGTCCCACATAAATTTGAACGAGATCCGACAATGACATCCATGTCAAAAAACAATTTACTTCATTTGAAGTCGGTTAATTTTTTGTTAAAATGTTAGATTATCGAAAATAATATTTTGGAACAATATAGAACAAACCTAGAACAACCCAGAACAACCATCAGAATCGCGATATCTTAAAAGTGCGGTGCTAGCTCAAAAACTTGTTGGTAATACATGTCACCAACCTTAAATAAGTTTTACTTCAATCGCGCGTAAAGATTACACGCGCACACTTTTTTTTCTTATCCATACATTTGCCTCTGTTAACTGCACGCCAAGTTATTGACTATCGTGGCGGATTTTATCTATAAATTAAATATTATTTCATCCGCGTTATTTACGTCGCTAAGGAGCCTTTTTTCATATTTGTTATTTAAAAAACAAGCAATTTTACATAATGTACCGATTTTAGGTAAGATTTTACTATCAACTTTAAGGTCGAGTAAATGATATTTTTGTTTAATTATTCCATTAACAGATTCTTCTACCCATCTTACTTTGGTATCGAGCTACGATTGATTTGATTCTGAAGTATCAAGCTGTGGTCTACTCGTATTCCCTTATAAAGCAGGCATTAAAACTTTAATAGAACTAAAATTAGTGTTCCATTCCACCTTTGCTAGACAGACCAAACTTGGAGATTACGTAGGTTGGATGTTGGTACACATTTAAAAAAAACGGTGTTTGTACCACCAAAGGAAATCATTAGACAGGATGTTCCAATTTTTTTAATTTTTTTTCAATGTAGGGAGTACTTAGAGAGCTCTTGATTTTTTGTATTATTACTTTAAGTTACCACAATATTTGTGCAAAACTTGATTTGCATCACTTACATAGATTTGGAGAAAAAAATAAAACCGTGGGATTCTATCTATACTAATATTATAAAGAGGAAAGCTTTGTATTTTTGTATGTTTGCAACGAATAAACTCAAAAACTACTGAACCGATTTTAAAAATTCTTTCGCCATTAGAATGCTACATTATTCCTGAGTAACATAGGCTATATTTATTTTTAGAAAAAATTAGGGATCCTTGCTAAAACTTCAGTAACGTGAACCAAGGTGTAAAAAAAATTGCTTAAAAATTTCTTTCATCGCATACGCTGCGGAAACTATTGATGATAGAACAAAAAAATGTTCTACAATATTAGAGAACATATCAATATCTACAAAAAACGTCGCGATACTATATGTCCAGCTATTGTAGTTATGTCACTATAACCACTTTTTACATTTTAAAAGTCAATAAAAAAGCTGACCAACATCAGACCATTATAACCATACCTTTGTATTAATCCTTATCCAAATAAATCATTTCATATTCAAAACTGTTTCAATACCTATTGATAACTTTTTGAATTACTCAAATCGGACATTCCATTCAGAAGATATTGGAAAATCATCTCCAGGGATAAAAATAACGATTGGAAGTCACTTAAATACAAACCAATTTCGTCAGTTTTAGAGTTATAAACATGAACATTTTTATGTAAATTCATAGTTATAAACAAAAGTTAATTGTAACATATTTTTTTGGAAAATCATCCCCTAAATGGTTAATTAAGGGGATCAAAGTTAGTATGGCAACTTCGTCAGTTTTGAAGTAAGAAGGATGAAAATTTGTAGGTACTTATATATGCTTATAGTTAAACACAAAAAATAAGTGTATCACGGTTTTTTCGAAATTCATCCCCTAAGGTGTAATACTTCGTCATTACACGCTTTATATTAGCTTCACCTGTATGTTTGTAACTTCTCTTTGGACTTGATTTTGACCCAATTCAAACGGTCAGATTTCTTTCAAACTTCGTAGACTTATCGAGGACCAATGACAATGCAATATTTAAAGAAAAAAAAGAAAGAAAGAAAGAAAAATCTAACTACACGCTTTAATTAGCTTTAAACGGTCAGATTTCTTTCAAACTTCGTAGACTTATCGAGGACCGATGACAATTCAATATTTCAAGAAAAAAAGAAATGAAGAAAAACCTAATTACATGCTTTAATTAGCTTTAAACGGTCAAATTTCTTTCAAACTTCGTAGACTTATCGAGGACCGAAGACAATTCAATATTTAAAGAAAAAAAAGAAAGAAAGAAAAACCTAATTACACGCTTTGATTAGCTTTAAACGGTCAGATTTCTTTCAAACTTCGTAGACTTATCAAGGACCAATGACAATTCAATATTTAAAGAAAAAAAAGAAAGAAAGAAAGAAAAATCTAACTACACGCTTTAATTAGCTTTAAATGGTCAGATTTCTTTCAAACTTCGTAGACTTATTGAGGACCGATGACAATTCAATATTTAAATAAAAAAAAGAAAGAAAGAAAGAAAAACCTAACTACACGCTTTAATTAGCTTTAAATGGTCAGATTTAGAATAGAATAGAATAACTTTAATTCGCCAGTTTACACAACAAATCAAACCAAAATAACAAAAAATGCATGCTATTAAAAACAAAATATAAGGAGCTAAAATTTGTTGCGAAACACGACGAAAAAGGAACACACTCAGCATTAGTTGTGGCAGAGTGCCCCAACCGCTGGTTTTCAGTGTGCCCTGTTTCTGTCGTGTAGTTCGGTCAATTGGCATCAACATGCGGTGATTTACAATGCCGTACTTAACATTAACATGTTCATACACACTAGATGAAACTATGTACTTAACGTATTAAAACAAAATAGAATATATACAAATTAAGAATTTAAACTAATAAAATTAAGGTGCTTAAGTAGGCCATAGGGATTTCTTTCAAACTTCGTAAACTTATTGAGGACCGATGACGATTCAATATTTAAAGAAAAAAAAGAAAGAAAGAAAGAAATTATTTATTCTGTTAAGCACTGCAACAAGTTACAAATTGAATCTTAATAAAATATTCATAAAATTACTATAAGTTGCTACAAACACATAACCTGCTGCAGCACTGCTTAACAAAAAAGGTACGCACTCAGCATATGCCGCAGTGAACCACGGCTACTGATTTTCAGTACGACCTTTATTGTATCGCAGTAAACTAGACGCTAATACGCGTGTAATTACACTTTAATTAGCTTTAAACAGTCAGATTTCTTTCAAACTTCGTAAACTTATCGATGACAATTCAATATTTAAAGAAAAAAAGAAAGAAAGAAAGGAAGAAAAACCTACATGTAGTACGCGAGTGATAAGTTATACTTCTTTGGCATCATTAAATAAATATTTAACACTAGCTGTCTTGGCGAACTTCGTATCGCCTAATAATCAGTGATTCATGTACTTTGTTGTTACTTTTAACTTTTATAGTTCTGCTAGGTTTAACAAATCAGAGACCATTAAATTCCCTCTCTCTCTCTCTCCATCCCGCTCCCTCTTGCCCTCCCCCCCTTCCTCCTCCCACTCCCGCTCACTCTCCCCCTTTCTCTCCCCTCCCCCTCCCCCTCCAGCAAAATAGTATATTTTTTTTGTTTCAATCAGAAATAAAATTGCGTGATATTTGCCGAGACCCCCCTCTCTCCAACGTAAGATTAGATGAGATTTGAGTCGACCCCCTCTCCCCCTTAAAAATCTCACGTAATTTATGGACGCCCTCTTTTTAGTTTTATTAAACTATTATTTATTTTTGATCTCAGAAATGTGAAAATTAATATGTAAGCTTACAGTTAGAAACAAAAATGAATTGTTATAGTTGTAACAAGGGGAGGAGAGGGGAGCAGGAGCGGGAGAGGGAGAGGGAGCAGGAGTGGGAGAGGGAGCAGGAGCGGGAGAGGGAGAAGGAGCGGGAGAGAGAGAGGGAGGAGATATGCACACAAAAACTATAGCGGCTAAGAACGGCATCGGTATCGATTTTATTGATCTCTGATTTGTTACATTCTAAGGCGATACGAAGTACGCCGGGTCAGCTAGTTCCCTTATAAAGCAGGCATTAAAACTTTAGTAGAACTAAAAGTAGTGTTCCACCTTTGCTAGACAGACCAAACTTGGAGATTACGTAGGTTGGATGTTGATACACATTTGGAAAAAAATGGTGTTTTTACCACGAAAGGAAATCATTATACAGGATGTTCCAATTTTTTAAATTATTTTTTTTTCAATATAGGGAGTACTTAGAGAGCTCTTGATTTTTTGTATTATTACTTTAAGTTACCACAATATTTGTGCAAAATTTGATTTGCGTCAGTTACATAGATTTGGAGAAAAAAAATAAAATCATTTTCGGTTTAATTGAGTGCCGTAGCCCCCTGAGGGGTAGTGGGGGGGGGGGGTGAAATTTTGTACATCATGTTATCTCTATATAAATGATCATTTGGACATAGTTTCGAACCCCAAGGTTTGGGGGCACTTTTCCCAAGGCTATCCGGCTACACCCTTTATAGCTTGGCAATACTATTTCATGAACATTTTTTTGTAGGCAAGCCTATATGATTGGTTTTGTAATTAAAATATCTACCTATGATATTAATTTCAATTGGTTAACAGATCGGTGTAAATACCTGCAGGGTAATTCACGTAACTTAAGAAGTTCGATTGCAGTGCAGTTGCAGCGACGTTCCGATCAAAATGACACTTTCCGTATTCTCTTGCGCTGTCAAACACGCTCACGTCACGCGAGCGCGTCTCAAGCGCGCTCACGTCACAAAAAGGTATTCTGATAATGCGCGTCAAGATAGCGTGTTCCCGATCGCAGTTTGATTGGTATTCTCATAAACTTTTGAAGTTTGAAGTCTCATAAAGTTTGACAGGCGCGCAGGATGCGTGCAGGAGAAGTGAAGTTCACATGCAGTTTGCGTGCAGTTGGCGTGCAGTTGACGCGCAGTCAAAAAATTATGACAATACGGTTTAGACGCCAAACTTCAACTTGATTGTAGCGTCACTCCAACTTGATTGCAGCGTCACTGCAACTTAATCGATGCGTCTTAAAGTTACGTGAATTAGGGTACTGTATTTTCTCACCTGTTCACACCTACTTGCCACGTAGCCATGAACAGAAATAAGTAGGCGAGCCTACCTAGGCATATTCTCTGTGTTAAAAACTATCAATTGAGATAAAACTCATTCGATTATCACATGAGTGAAAGTGACGAAAAAAAATTGATTAAAATTAATTAAATTAAAAATAGCTATGATCACTTTTCGACAGGCAAGTTATCATAGGCATATTTGTTTATAAATTATATTTGATAAAAAATATGTCCCATCGAGTTATCAGATTGGTGAAGGTCGTTCTTCAACGGCTCTTAGACCATCAGGCAGGCTTCATGGCAGGGACGGTTTGCCTTGACCTTACCTTCTTCAGTAGATTAGTGTTGTTAGTGTCATTGAAGGAGCTGCCCCAGCCCATGCTGTAGCAGAGCGTGCCCGGCGCGGGCATGTCTCGCCCGAGGCACGCGATCCCGATGTGGTACACGTCCTTCAGCTTGAACGGCGACGTCAGGAACAGTAGCGCGACGTCGTAGTGCGCGCGCACTGAAAAACAACTATAATTTTTTAATAATTGCGGCGTCGTGCCAGGGTCTTTTCACTTAATACAAAGCATTTCTTCTGTTTTAAATAGTTCGGTCATATACCGTTAGATGGCGCTGACCAGTCGGCTGAATCGCGCAAGCGTTTGTACTTCGTAGATTCTATAAGAGAAGTAATATTGTACTATAGGATATAGGAGCTTACACTACCTGTGCATCGGAGAGTTATCAGACTATACAGTCTCATCTGAATGATTGCCAATCTAGACCAGCTTGGCGACTGGCTTACCTCATACCGGCTGACCCCCGCCTCTTCAAGCGGAGTCGCTTTAGATGAAGGTTTTAAGGTCATAGGACCAAAACCATTGAGGCAGAGTTTAGAGTGTATTCTCCACTTTGGACCGACCCACTCATAACCTGCGGAGACGGCTCCGCAGGTATGCGTAAACGGCATTCTCTGCCTCGCCCTCCCGTGAGGGGAAACAAAAAAAAAAAAACTATAGGATTCTTCATTAGTTCAGTTAGTTTGCGTTAGATGACGTTATTTAGGCGTCACTTAGTCGACTGATATGCTCACTCATTTACTAATTTACTCTATGCGTCGTGCCTTGGGAGCGGCGCGGCGACGCGGCGACGCTCCGACTGATCGTTGTCGGGACTTTTTATGTATGCTAGCTTTTTGTTTCGGGTTTTAGATTGGGTGCAAGGAACTTACACTAATGGCCTCCTTTGAAGAGGTTCCTGAAGACAGATCACGTGACAAAGAAAGAAAGAAACATTTATTTCGACATAAGCACTGCAACAATGTTTAAAAATCAGTGGTTTCTTATACAACAATTATTAATTGCATTCGGAGTTGCAGCTACCAATATGTCGGAAAAGGGTCGCACTCAGAATACGACGTAGAAGGTAGCAGGTACTATCTACACCCTCTGATTTTCAGTGCGCCCGTTAGTCACGCGACAACAACGGTACAATGGATGAATAATTTCGATCAATCACAGGCCTGATTGACGTAGGTAGACCTGAAGAATCATAGCCACTCGTAGGATGTGTAACTTTGATCAATGATAGGGCACAGAAATATTCATCAAATGTCACATCAGTCACGTGATCCTTCTGCTAGAACTTCTCCGAAGCGTGGCCCCCGGATTAGTATAAGCTTCTTGGTCGAGAATGATGTTATAATCTTTATTAATTAGCCAACTTCAAAAGGAAGAGGTATTCAATTCGACTGTATTTGTTTTGGTTTGTTACCTCAACTTTCGACTGGCTGAACTTGAACCGATTTTGATGAATTTTTCTTAATGTCATGTGGTCCCACTTAAAGAGGGAGATCTGACGAGTAGTTTTTGAGTTATCCCTAATTTTGAAGTCGGTTATTTTTTGTCAACAATTATTTATAATTAAACGTTTTGGTTGTTGATAATAAAAAATGGTTGTCTGTAAAGTCAGTTTACGGACGGTAGTTTAACGTGATAACGTCATGACAAAACATTGATGAAGTAGTGCTTGAATATAATATTATCTCTGGAAATTAACATATAATTAGAAACTTTTATCTTTATACTACAACGCCATCTAGAACTCCTAAACTAAACTATTTTTTCAGCAAGTTCCTTTCTGACTTAATTGTGTGTATAGTTTTGTTCATAGATGGCGCTTTCTCCAATGTTCACTCGCTCGCGGAACGCGACAGATGAATCATGATTTTTCGTGCGTCAACCCGGCATCACGTCAAAAATAAAAAAAGTATCTTACATTTATTGAAATCTTTATGGATTGCAATCTTGCGAACATCCCTGTCCTGATGTGGAAAAATCTCGTCTTCTGACTTAAAATCCCATTCTCCTGCGCGGCACTTGATCTAGAACAAAGATTGTCAAGTACCTACATATCACATTCATGGAATTTAATCACAAGGAATAAAATAAAATAAATTAAATAACATAAATACCTTACAGACTAACATACATATAAAATATAGACATAAAACCTAATTCACTTATTCGCGAAGTGAGACGCGCTTCCGGTGACTCCCGGTGGTCGTCGTCGTCCACGGAACTTTCGGAAGACGACCCCCTTTGGCCACAGCTCCTCCTTCAGGAAATCTGACAGGAGCTCGGTTGGAACACGCACAACAAACGAGTTAAAGTTGACTGCGTTGCGCGATTCCAACTTCTCAACCAGCGCCCGGCACATTGTCTTCTTCTCCAAATACTCCACGACTTCGGGGACCTTCGTGGTGTAGTGGAGACGGGAGACGTAAATGTAGGTCACTGGAACGGCGGGACGCAGGAGATGATTGTGTCCTGTCAGCGCAGTACCGCATTGATTACAACAAAGAGGCTTCCTCTTCTTCTTCTTCTCCACTTTAATGAAACCATCTTTGTCCGGCTGACCAGTGGGCACTGTACTACGAGGGGGTTCATTGCTGGAGACTCCGCTATCCCTCTCTGCCCTCTTCTGTACCCGAATGTCGGGTTGCTGACGGGTTACAGCTGCGGCATAGTTACGTTAAGGCGTAGACGTAACCATGCAAGGCGACACCTTCGCGGGTGGAGGTGCGGGGACAGTGGCCGGCGATGAGTCAAGTTTCGCTGACTCGAAACTCGCTGACGAGGCTACATGTGCCCCGCGACGCGTGTTGATGTTATCGGCCTCTGGTGACCTACTAGCTGCCAAAGCGTTGCGCAATGTCGCCACTTCAGCGCGTAAATCACTGATGGTGTTTTGAGAGGCCTCGAACTTCAGCACCACTTCCGCCAGACTTGTCTTCAGGATGTTTATATCCTTTAGTAGCCTGGTGACGTCGACGTGATCGAACGTGACGGGCGGCAACTTGTTGAGATTCCTTGCCACGAACGACGGCACGTCATCAGGATCAGTCTCCTTAAGTAGGTTGATAACATCCTGGAGACTCTTCTCGCCCTTCTCATCCTGTCTGCGGGATGGCATCCGGTCGATCTTCCCGAGCGACTGGTACAGGAGCGTCTTCGCATCAACGATCTCTTCACGTGTGAAGTTGGTCTTACAGATCTGGATGATGCTCATCTCGTCCATTGTATCAATGGCGTGTTGTATGAACGCCAATACTTCATTGGCTATGAGCTGTTCGGAGCCCATAGCCATTGTAGCGTGCAGCGGCAACCGCCGCGCAAATCGCGAATAAATAGATATTCGTACGCGTAGTGAGGTGCGTCCGTCGCCAAACGCACACTCACGACGAATGATTTAATAGTCATTTTAGTAATTTAATCATTTTTTATCCCGGTCGATAACTGATCAATTGTTAGGCGACAAACAGAAAAACAGAAATATCTTAAGTACCCGTTTACATTTAAAACACTTAGTATCCGCAATGATATACAATATCAATCGAAATATACCTCATACCTGGCTTGGGGTTGTAGAGTCAACTCTATGGGCGACGGTAAGCACTACGGATGGATGGATGAGAGTGCCTCCACAGATGTAGTCGTCCGGGTTCCAGGTTTGGCCGTAAGATTTTCTGAGAAACAAAGGATTAAATTAAATAGTTTTTACTATTAACACGGTTTAAATAGCAAAGTATTACGTTAATTTGACAATGTTGTAATAAATGTGAAGTTTGCCAATCCGTAATCTGACCAAAGCTTCGCGATCTGATGACCTGCACTCCTCTCCGTACGTACCCTACGTTTCCTCCAGATTTGTGCGAGGTACGTGGCTAGAGATGTGTTTGTCAGAACCAAAAGAATCAATTCATTTACCTTTTCATTTTTTTTATGGAGGTATACGTGGTCATACTAACAGGACAAAAAGTAAAAAAAAACTGGGTTCGTAAGAGTCAGTAGTAAAGATCACTTACTTCAGCAAAGCTACCATCCAAGGGAAGTCCGCATAGTCTGAGAACCCGGTTTGGTCATCGTCCGAGGTGCGGAGACTGTAGCCTCCGGGATTGGACCAACCGCATCCCTCCGGTAACTGAAATTATTTTATCGTGAAAATAGGTACTGAGCCCTTGGTTCTGCTGAATAATGGGCGAAGCAGTGGCGTAAGGTGTTTTCTTTTACAGGTACTTTAGCTTTGAATATGGGCGTGCTGCACTCTACGGTATAGTACGGCCGCTGTATCTTGGCGCGTCTGAAGTTCGCGCAGAAGGCTGCGCAGTAACATAATTCGGCAATGCTCCGTACACGGCGTATTATGTCTCGGTCACACGTTAGCATGATCGTGTCGCTATCTCTGTCTTACATGCGCTAAAGTTCGCAAAGCCTATGTTCAGAGTGCCAAGTTACGTCGGCCGTACTGTACTAATGCACGATGGTTCGGAATATTGGATCCGCTTTTGAGTTCAAGTCTCAGTGCAAGTTCAGGTTTTAGTTAGGTTTCGGAAAGATAATAATAGATAGATAATAATACCTACCAGTAAAATATAAATTACTTAATTATGTGAAGTCTTACTATCAAGCGGGATAGCTTCAGTCGCCTCTTACGACAGGCTAGTATGCCGTCTTGGGATTGAG
Source organism: Thymelicus lineola (assembly GCA_963932265.1). Lineage (NCBI taxonomy): Eukaryota > Metazoa > Arthropoda > Insecta > Lepidoptera > Hesperiidae > Thymelicus > Thymelicus lineola. Next base: position 17,709,920 of record OZ010681.1, on the reverse strand, counting down.
GTAAATTATCTGACGGCCATTTTCATTATTCTATTTTATCAAACTGTCAGCTAGGCAATAGCAGCTGTCAAAATTCAGAGTTTTTCATAGTGTTTGATAACCACACACATAAACTTATCCACAGATAATGGACAGATATATTGTTACTAGTACAACGATATGTCGATTACCACTTACCGTATTAGTTTTCTTCGGTTTTTCCTTGATTTGATCTAGAGGGCAGCACTGGTGAAGAGCACTACAGGCAGTTTCTCTGGAATTGAACATAAATATATGGACCATTATCTGAAAATCTGGAACATGGATCTGTCCCATATGGTCAATATGAAGGTTTAATTTGGGAGTTAGTACTTTTTATGTGAATAGTGGTCAATTGATCCTTACCGCATATGGACACATAAGTAACACCTTATAGCTGGAGAGGCTATAAGCTGGAGGGGGGCGGGGGGGTTCAGAAATATAAAACGACTAAAAGTACATGTAACCCTTATATTCATAAGAAAATTGACAATTGGCAAGTGTTAATTGTTTCAAGAGATCGAAAGACAAAATGCATGGGGTGAATAATACATGTTAATATCGTAACTTTTGGGGGGGGGGGGGGGTTCGAACCCCCAAAACTCTCCCCCTGGTTACGCCCGTGAGCGGAGCCCAAGAGATTTCGGGATGTACTTAATTACAGGTTAAGGTATGATGGGTTGATTAGGTGTTGAGAAGTGTATAATATGTATTTTAATATTCTGTCATCTCGAGTCATTCCCATTTAGCATCCTGACTTCCCTTATTAGTTATCATAGATGCATTGCCAACAGGAGAGAAGAGAGATAAAAAAGTGACGAAGTAATTAGTCCAATGATCCTAATCTCTAGACTAAGTATCGAAGGAATAAAATACCAAACTTATTAATTTTGATAAATTGAATCATACTTTTAGGAGAGAGTACTGAGGCATGAGATTCCCGAAATAAACCAGCATGTGTTTTAGGCAGTGCCGGATTTATATTTTTTATGAGTGTAGGCCAATAAATTTTCGCCGCCCCTTGTACCTTTCTAAAGTAATAATTTTCCATTCATAGTAAGGAATGCACTGAATTAGTCACTAAAAAAGTGCGTAAAAAAACAAGAATTTCGGAAATCTGCCGCCCCTAGGACGCTGCCGCCCATAGGCCGCGGCCTATACGGCCTATTGACAAATCCAGGACTGGTTTTAGGTAAAGGGTAAAGGGTACAGAAAAATATAATAAATACATATAATGAATGACAAGATCGCTTGGAATTAACTGACCGCTGACTGAAATTACCGCATCCAGTAGTTCCAGTACCGCGTGGGTTACAATATCATTCTGTTATACTCCTGTATTAATTTAAAAGATATGCTGAAGAGTTTCTTTTACCATTTGTTCTCCTCCATGACAAAGCACCTTTCCAAAATAGTGGTAAGATATTTTTTTTACCTATTTTGATCTTTAAAAGACAATACCTGTAGGTAAATAGAGTGGTGGGATCCCTCTCCGGCAGCGCGAGTTTGCAATACTGAGGCTTGACACACTGGCCTTCCAGGTTGTCCGTAGTGACGCAAGACAAAGATCCCCTTTCTGTGTGTTTGGTTTTTAAAAAAACTTATCAGCTGAGCTTATCAGATGTCAAACTACGTCATCGCATTTAAAAGTCACTACATACTAAGCAGTATTTAAAGAGAAACATCCCCACTTTACGTGAAGGAGAGTATATCCTTTTTTTGGAGTAAAACTTCTTTAAGCGCGACATGAGTAGTACCAGCGTTAGGAGGGAGGGGGGCGGAGGGACGACGGCTTAGGGCGCCTTTAGAGGGGCGCGGGCGTCAGTGGCTCTAACGCCGCCACTGGACTTGAGAGTAACTCAGATTATTTTTCGGACGGAAGTATTTGGAGGGAAATAAGGCTCAATAGTCTATAGTCTGTTCAATGTCAAATGAAAACAAAACCATAAACAAAATTGAAGTACAGATACATAATTCTATTAAGTCATCAACGTCAAAGAAGTTTCACTTCAATCACGCGTAAAGATTATACGCACACACTTTTTTTTTGCTTTCTAAGGATCTCTACAGCGAACCAACGGATGGACGCTTAAAAAGCAGCAAGAAACTTCCAAACACTTATCGGTAAATAGCAGGAATGTTACTTACTAATCGGCAGTGTGAAAGGTGCCTGGGTCGTCACTGTATTAAGTCCTTGATTGATCCAATTTGCGGCATCGATCATATTATTATTAATCTGGGCGTTACATAGCGCCAGAGGCATTAAGATCAGCAACCTAGAAAGTAAGAAAATAACATTGAAGCATTATTACTAGCGTATAGAACCGACACCGCGAACACCATGTGTATGTACCAATGCATTGGCGCCACGTGGCTTCAGTCTTCAATGGATTCGTTCCATTTTGAAAGGAGAACGGGGGCTCTAATTCTCTAATCTAATTTTACCCACCGAGCAGTATAATTTTAAAGAAATTGAATTATTAAATATTTTAGAATACTTCAGCCACAGATTAGATCACAGAACATCTAATAATTAGTTAGATGTTCTGTGGATTAGATAATAGTAGGTACCTACTACATACTATATTTAGTCATATTATATGGCCGCGTCGTCGAAATCTTTATAGGTATGTATCATTAAATAATAAACTCTTTGCTCTTAGCATTGACCCTCGACCAAAGATATTATATATTAAGATTTGCCCTCGACCTACCGCGTCGCATCGACCGCGTTATCTCATTTATTATTTTTGCAGTTTACGTGGTAAAAAGTATCAATAACTCATTATGTACCGTATAATATCTTTATTATTTATTATATTAAGCGATGCGTAGCTCTGCGTCGAAATATAAGCAGCATAATATTAATATAATATCGCAATTTGTGATTAAGCCATTTTTAAGTGACCAAGTGACCCTGTACGTATGCAAAATATTAAGTATGGGCCGTAAATTCCGTAAAGTTTATAAAATTGTTATCATCCGGATTGTACTGAATAACTACTACATAACATTGTTTAAAGTCGCAGTCTTAAAATTTTGTTAAGTTTTTACTTTTCGATTTTACTTCGGAACCCTAAAAAGGACCATTTCAAAAATTATTTCACTTTATTTTTAAAAATATTGGGATCTATACGAAAACCGAAGCAATAGAGCCCTCTATTAAGGTTACTAAATAAGTAGTTATTTAGTATATACATAGTTTATTTATAAAATAACTTTTGTATGAGTACAATCTATGACCCGACTAGCATGCAAGCCGCAGAAATGATTGACGGTAGAGCTGGCCATACGTGATCAAGTTTGTAGCAGACTCGATACGGCATCCAGTAAACTTGACGGTGTATGGCTTAGCATGGGCTTAGCTATCTCATGCACACTGGATGCCACATCAAGTCCGATGCAAACTTGACAGGTAAACTTGATCGTGTATGCGGTCACCGTCCACTCGACCATAGTTTTATTTACATTGTCAAAGGGTCATTGCACACTGACGTTATTTTATGTTTGATATTCGTAAATAAATGAACTCTGTTTATCAACGGTTACCCTTCAAATTTTAATATAAGTATAGGTACCTACATGTAATTAAGATTACCGACAACAACTAACATACGTCAAGTACGATATTGTGACATTTTAATAAAACAAAAATCGCTAGTGCCTCTTTATTAAGTTTATAAGACCTGTCATGAATGATACAAAGATTTATTAACTGTAAATTAAATGCATTATTATCATTTTATAACGAGGAAAACATAAAAAAAGAATAAACAAAACACAAAGACACGATAAACAGCTGATTATTGATTCTCGTATAACATTATTTGTTACTCACCGCATCATTGTTCCGTGTTTCTTTACACAAACTAGTTTGGATATAATAATTAACCGGTGTTGTTATCCGAAGACGACCACCAGCGTCGCAGGAGCACGAGTCTGTGCAGACCGTGGTCTGTGACAGCCGTGACAGGACTGACTGACAGGACGGGGCAATGGTAATTATGTACATAATTATCTATACTAATATTATACTTCGATGTTGAATCTTATTATAAAGAGGAAAGATTTGATTGTTTGCATTGAATAGGCTCCGAAACTACCGAACCGATTTGAAAAATTCTTTCACTGTTGGGAAGCTACACTTTTCCCGGGTGACATAGGCTATATTATATTTTTTTTGCTATTTTTTCCGAAGCTAAGCGAGCGAGGGCGATTTCCTAGTGTTAGATAACATCACTGTGACGAGGCTGTGGACGCGAACCGCGAAATAATAAGATCGACCGCTTCTTAATTGTACACCATAAGTAAATATATAGATATCAAAGTAAATATAGATATCATTACCGTGACGACAGAGATTTATAATAATCAAAACTTATTATAATTATTAATATTATAAAGAGGAAAGTTTAAATTTGTTGTTTGTTTTAATGGATAAACTCAAAATCTATGGGACCTATTTCAAAACTACTAACATCAATAGGATCTATTGTCTAACAATAAGTAACATGGGCTATATTGTATGTACGAAGCAAACAAAGCACCCATAATTTTCATAATTATAAATATCTGCCCGGCCGGAATCGAACCCGAGCCTTTTGCTTCGCAGGAAGTTTCATTACAAAGGCTACGTTGCCGTGCACGAATCCCACGATCCAACGACGTTATCATTTTATCTTACAGGATTACACCCTAAGGGATTTGATTAAATCTTGTTTTTCATTTTCCTGTGATTTGTACTTCTTCTTTATAAATCTTATAATCAGCAAGTAAACAATGCGGTCCACGCGGGGTCATCTGATAACCTCTGTAATCAACGGGAACACCGTGATTTGTTTTTTTTCTGTTGTTGTGAGTCAGTAAGTGACGGGTGTAATATATGTTTATGTTCATGCTTCATGTATTAAAGGCTAAGCAAACTAGCATCATAGATGTGATAAAAACAATGTGGGATGCCAAGTTGACGGTCAGAATTGCTGGTGTAGATGTAGGTATATTAAATGTGAACAAATAACTATCTCAGAGTGAAATGACTGCTATATTAGGTACACTGCATTTTACCAGTGCCAGACTTATATTTTTTATGAGTGTAGGTCAGTTAATTTACGTCGCCCCATAATATGTACCTTTCTAAAATAATAATTTTCCATTCATAGTAAGGAAGGCACTGAATTAGTCACTAAGAAAGTGCGAAAAAGACAAGAATTACAATTTTTTGCGACACTTTTTAATAGCAAAATCATATATAATATTCATCTTCTGAAATCTGCCTCCCCTAGGCCGCGGCCTATACGGCCTATTGACAAATCCAGGACTGTATTTTACCAAGTGGTATTTTATTATATTTAATCGATAAGTTCGATGATCAACCTAATGAGAAAAATTAATATTCCCACTAGTTCTACGATCGGACTAACGAGTAGAATAAAATTATTATGAACAAAGTAATTGTTATTGCTATTAAAATCAGACAGGCGCTAATGCAGCATGTGACCAGTCGTGATATTGCTATCGAAGTAGCAAACAAGCATCCAGTCCTGGTTTCGAGTAGATTAATCTATATATATAATTATAATTAATTATAATAATATAAAATATATATAATATAATCTATATACAGGGTGTCCCAGCGCGAAGTGACCGCCCGGCGTCTATTGATTATGTGGACAAAACTATCGACAAAAACCATTTAAGTAAAGGTCTTATCGGTTTGGTTTATTTTTTATTAGCTTTTTAATTTTTTTGTAGAAAAATCTGACTTGTAGCACTATTTTCAAAATATTTTTTTTGTTTTTACATTTATTTTCATTCTGTTTTTTGTATTTACTAGCTGTTTTCATAGTTTATCTATTCGAGGTATAAAATCTAACTAAAATTGAAAACAACATTTTTTAAAAATAAATTAAGTGAAATTTTTTTGAAAAAAAATACCCTTTTTCATTTTGTTTCCCTAAAAAGTTGGAAAAATGCCCTGTGAATATTATTATTTAATTACTTATTATTAAATAACATGATATTACCTACAAAATGTCATAAAAATGTTTGTAGTTATCTCAGTCATTTACCGAACTACAAACTCTTGAAATTTGCACCCCATTTTCGACAATAAGAAGAGTAGACTTTTAAAACCAGGCTAGTGGGTCATTTCAGTGTCTTACTATCAAAAATACCTTTTGCCCTTCGATAGAATAATTTTAAAGGTAAGGAAACAATAAAAACAAATGGAAATTTAAATCATTTATTTAAAATAAAATAGTAATTCATTCATAACGTTTTCGAAACGACCACCGTTGGTATTAATACAGGCTAAGGCACACCACTGATTAAACAAAAAATCTCAGTAACTACCGAACAGATTATGATGAAATTTGGCAGGGAGATAGATTATGCTAAGGAGACGTCAGCTAAGAACGGATTTTTGGAAATTCATCCCCTAACTAGCAAAAATAGGGGTCCGAAGTCATTTTCATACAAACCAACTTCGTCAGTTTTAGAGTTATATGTATGAATTTTTTTATGTAAGTTTATAGTAATAAACAAAAATTAAATTTAGCACATTTTTTTGGAAAATCATCCCTTAAAGGGTTAATTTAGAGGACAACAGTCAGTAGACAACTTCGTCATTTTTGAAGTTAAAAACATGAAAATTTACATATTAGCTCAAAAATAGAAACTAAATTTTGAAGTATTAGGTTTTCTGGAAAGTCATCCCCTAAAGGGTTCATTATGGCGGCGCATGTTAGTATGGGAACTTCGTCAGTTTTGAAGTAAGGAGGGTGAGTATTTAAGCCTATACTTGAGACACAAAAAATAACTATATCACGGTTTTCTCGAAATTCATCCCCTAAAAACAGGGGTTGGTAGTCAACCACATACAAATCAACCTCACCAGTTTTCGAGGTGTAAATATGAAATTTTTTATGTAAGTTTATAGTAATAAACAAAAGTTAACTTTTTAACACATTTTTTGGAAAATTATCCCATAAAGGGTTAATTTAGAGGATGGAACTCAGTACACAACTTCATCATTTTTGAAGTTAATAACATGAAAATTTATACATATATTAGCTCAAGATTAGAAACAAAATTTTAAAGTTGTGTTTTTTTGGAAAATCTACCCCTAAAGGGTCAAATAAGAGTGTGTAAGTTAGTATGTTAACTTCGTCAGTTTTGAAGTAAGAAGGGTGAGATTTTGTATATAAGCTTATAGTTACACACAAAAAATAACTGTATTACGGTTTTCTCGAAATTCATTCCCTATGGGGCAAAACTAAGGGGATGTAAATGTATTTAAGAAACTTCGTCATTTTTGTACTCTGAAGTAATGTAAAAATTTAAGCTTATAATTAGTAACAAAATAATTGTTACAGGTTTTCTTGGAAATTCATCCCCTGAGGGTTTTTAACCCAGGGATGTAAGTTTGTACGACGCTTCGTCAATATCAAACTCAGAAATGTGAAAATTAATCAAAAATTAACCTTAACAGGTTTTTAGGAATTTCATCCCCTAAGAGGCAAATAAAAGGGTTGCAAGTTTTACAGGAACTTCGTCATTATGAAAATTAATATGTTAGTTTATAGTGAGGAACAAAAATTTAGTATAGGGGACTCTGCGGTTGGGAGTGGGAGTTGACAGGGAAAGGAAGCAGAAAAGAGACCAGGACCGGGAGAGGGAGAGGGACAGAAAGCGGGAGAGGGACCGGGAGAGCGAGAGGAACAGGAAGCGGGAGAGGGACCGGGAGAGCGAGAGGAACAGGAAGCGGGAGAGGGACCGGGAGCGGGAGAGGGAGAAGGACAGGAAACGGGAGAGGGAGAGGGATAGAGAGCTGGAGAGGGAGAGGTGCAGGAAGCGGGAGAGGGAGTGGGACAGGAAGCGGGCGAGAGACCAGGTGTGGGAGAGGGAGAGGGGCAGCAAGCGGGAGAGGGAGTGGGACAGGAAGCGGGCGAGAGACCAGGTGTGGGAGAGGGTGAGGGAAAGGGAGAGGGACCGGGAACGGGACAGGCAGCGGGAGAAGGAGAGGGGCAGGAAGCTGGACAGGGAGAGGGGCAGGAAGCTAGAGAGGGACTATGAGTGGAAGAGGGAGAGAGAAAAAAAGGGGGATAGGGATTAATATTGAAATTTTTATTTATTTATTTATTGATCGCCAACATAATGTACATTGTTACTACAATATTTTTCAGGCATAAGAGTGATATCATAAGTGCCATTACAATTATAGGCGAAGACTGCATGCATAAAAGTAAGCGGTAACATTATACAATTAAAATTATAAAATAAAGATAAAACAGTCACATAAAACAGCACTAAAGAATAATCACCATTACAATAAATTAAAAAGTCAATAATTAACTTAAATTTTTAACCAATAAATAACACTTCAATAACATGTTAGAGCACCAAAAAATTTCTTTTTAAAATTATTGTTTGTCTGTCTATCTGTTTCTCTGTCCGGGCATCACATGAAAACCCTTAAACTGGTTTCGACGGAAATTAGTTAAGTTACTCCTTAAACTTTGGGTCATTTTTTAGAAAACTTTTCTTCCCGAAAAAAATTTAAAGTTATCCCCGGAAACAAAATGAAACTTTGTGTTGGGGTGTTGTCATATACCCGGGTTTCCTAAAATTGGTGGTAGGGAATGAAATCGAAAGTGGACTGTATTATAGGGATTTAAGTGTCCCTTTCTGAGCAATACACAACAGCCAATAATGTACGCACCAAAAAGGGAATCCACCAACCTTATTCCGTCGCGTGGCGTCGCTCGATACCTCGGCGCCGAGATGGTAGGACTGTTGTCTTCGTTGCACCAGCTTGAATACTCCACTCAGTAGTCCGTATCAATGATCCTTGCGGCCGAATTACCAGAAGGATGACGAACGAAGCGAATTGCACACCGAATTATGTGATTGCACGATGTCGCGTGCCGAACCGCGAAACGAACTTTACTCGACTGGGCTGTCGGCGGCGCGGCGCTTGCGCACGTCGAACGAAAAAAAAGAGGGTAGAATCCAAATTGATGCACAACAAAATATTAATTGTAAATGCATTGCCAGAATGGAACGAAATTATGAAGATATTAACGAACACTTTGTATGAATATTTTTAAAATATCAACGATTTCCTTTTGCAAAAAACGTTCCTCCTTTAATTGATGGAATACATGTTTTCGGGTTTTTCAAAATTTTTCATGAAAAAGAAAAAACAAATTAATGTTAATGTTGTTGTATCGTAGGTTTCAGGAAATACTCGTAAATTCCTAAACATAAGTACTTCAATATAAATTAACCTGTTTTAAAATTTTCTTCTGTAAGGGGTACAAATATGATAAGTTTTCCGCGTGCGAAGCTGCGGGCAACACAGCTAGGTGATAATGTCTTCCCTCCACCAAGTAACGCTTTTCGCCGACCTCGAGTGCAATACATACTTGCTGTTAGTAGGTACTTATAAAAATTTGTGTCTCGTCTTATTTTGGGTCATTTTAAGTCGATAATTCAAAGTAGCGCGAGAACGCGCTGGTCAGAATGGCCAACCAGAATTATCAGAATATCGATTGATCTATTGATTTGTACAGGCTTTATCTTCTAAGAGTCAGTAGTTCGAGGAATGAATGGGAAATAAAAGTAACTCCAATAGTCTTTAAAGTCATCTTTATTTGTTAAGAATCAAACAATATTTCCAGTTTCTTCAAAATGCGGCCAGACGATTTATTATCTGGATCAAATATTATAGGACGTGGTCAGCTGCTCTCCCTGCATCTGTCGGTTTATCCAGTCTAACACCGCAGGAACCTTCGCGTACACCCCGGGGACGTTCTGCTGACCGCATCCAACTCCGTATGCCACCATTCCGTATACCACGTACCTCTTCGATGATCCCTGGAAGATTTGCTTTATTAATTATATTTATCTGGTAGATTCATTGAAGTATAATGTCATAGAACAGACATCTCGAACAAAATGTGTGTCCCGCCCGTGAGGTTCGATTTTCAAATTGAGCCCCCGTTCTCCTTTCAAAATCGAACGAATCCATTGAAGATTGAAGCCACGTGGCGCAATGCATTGAAACATACATGGTGTTCGCAGTGTCTGTTCCATAGTATTATAACTAATAATACTTCAATGGGTAGATTAGATATCGATATGAAATCTATTTTAATGACAATGAAAGTACACTGATGTAAAGTTGTGTAGACTTAGCAAATGCCATGAGTACGTCCGTTCTTCGGAGGCGTTAGTAGGGCATAAGAACATGTACGTATACTTATAACCCAAATTGGCTTTATCAATTATGAAGAGAAAAATTTTTGGTGTTCCTCTGATTATGGTAGAAAAGTGAAAAATAATTCAGAAAATTAATGCTCTAAGGAGCTGAGGGATAAAAGATTTTATGAATAATTCTTTCTCTTATTTCTTATTCGTCAACGCGGTGCTGATGCCATTGGTGATACTCATGTCCATGGGCGACGGTGGCCACTTACCATCAGATGGATTTGGATGTCAGCTAGTTTTTCTATAATACCTAATGATAATTGTACGTATATTACGTACGTGTACATTGTAGGTGTATTTACTTGTATACAGATATTTATGTACCTTCTTATCTACATAGTTTGTTTTATCTATGGTTTTAAATATTAGTTCGTAAAGTTCTTACTGTTTGCACCTCTACCTACGCGTTTCTTGAACGACTGTGTCCTCTACCCTTAGGTTGTCTGATCTGACTTAAAGATTATTACTTGTCGCTTAATCTCCTATGATATATATATATTAATGAGTAATAATATAAGTTCATTCCTTGATATTGTCACAAATTAATTAGTAAATTATTCGTCCACCCTACCTGAAAAATCTTTGTCCTATGTAATTTTCCGCTATTTAGGTTGTCTGGAAGAAATTGCTGATTAGCAATAAGACCGCCGATTGTTTTTTTTATTTTTATATCTTTTTATTGTGTTGAAATTGGTGAACAATAAAGAATAGGTATTTGTATTGTATTGTATTGTTGTCTGGTAGAAATAGCTATTACAGCGATAAGACCGCCTATTGTGTGTTTAATACTTAAATTGTAATATTTTATGTACTTCTAGTGTGCACAGTAAAGAATATTGTATTGTATTGTATAAAAGCATAGCAAAGCAACAACCCATAATTGTCCCACTGCTGGGCTCGGGGTCTCCTCTCACAATGTGAGGGGTACAGGCCATAGTCCACCACGCTGGCCAAGTGCGGATTGGTACACTTCACACACCTTTGAGAACATTATGGAGAACTCTTAGGTGTGTAGGTTTCGCACATAATATTTGAAAATTAAAGGTGCGTGCCAGGATTTGAACCCGGGCCCCCGTGTTCGGGAGACCAACGTTCTAACCACTAGGTTATCACTGCTTGTATTGTATATCTGTAGATAATGTCATACCGGCACAGGACACACGAGGGAGGAGCCGCCGTCCCCGACGCAGGTGTCTCGGCCCGCGTTGCCGCCGGCGCAGCACAGCGAGTGGTGTAGCTGATAGTTGGACCCCAGCCGGGTGTTGCGCAACTGTCTCTGACACGTGTTAGGGTCCACCATAGGGAGTTGGATCTAAAATAGGTGATTAGGGATGTTGAATAATTTTAAGATTCAATTTTATTTTATAGATAGAATAGAACCTCAATATTCACGAAAAAAAATATTATAAAAATAATAATCTTCAATTTAAAAACAAAAATTGATAAATAAAAATCATTATCAAATTTCCCACCAAAAACGTCACGTGACGTCACTAAACTATATTCAATACTATCTGTGTACTAAGTTTGTTGAATTTCCATATAAAATTGTTCCAATGACGTCATATTCTCAAAATGGCGTTTTAGGTCACGTGACAGTGAGTACAATTATTAACATTTGATTTTTTTTAAGATTGATTTCAATAAAAGAATCATATTTTAGGCCTTTGAATCTTACCACTAACATTTTAGACATAAAATATTAATTTATAATTAGTGTCAACATCCCAATTGATATACTTACGCTGTACTCAGGTTGAAACAATGATGTTTAAAACTATAGATACGTCATGCCCTTGCAAATCAACCAAAAAATCTGTTCCGAAAAGAGCTCCAACACACACACGTTTATCTTTTGTTTCACTACACCAATCACACTACAATAATACACGAAAGCATTTTAACGTTGTATATCAAATCTCAAGCACTTCTGACGACAACAAAACTGCCTATCGTCTTGGAATGACAGAGCGACTACGAGCCAACGAGGTCAATTATTGACTGCTCTTACGATCTTCATCTTCGGCGCGCTTGTGACATATCTACCTCTTTTTTACTTATATCATTGGGTTGAACGCACTATCGTACACACGAATGATCCTGAGATTACAAGTACTATGAGCGGCTTTAGTCTATTCAAGCAGCCAGGCAGGCTTCATGGAAGGGACGGTTTGCCTTGACCTTACCTTCTTCAGTAGACAAGTGTTGTTAGTGTCATTGAAGGATCTGCCCCAGCCCATGCTGTAGCAGAGCGTGTCCGGCGCGGGCATGTCCCGCCCGAGGCACGCGATCCCGATGTGGTACACGTCCTTCAGCTTGAACGGCGACGTCAGGAACAGTAGCGCGACGTCGTAGTGCACGCGCACTGAAATACAACTATACATTTTTAGGGTTCCGTAGCCAAATGACAAAAAACGGAACCCTTATAGATTCGTCATGTCTGTCTGTCTGTCCGTCCGTATGTCACAGCCACTTTTTTCCGAAACTATAAGAACTATACTGTTGAAACTTGGTAAGTAGATGTATTCTGTAAACCGCATTAAGATTCTCACACAAAAATTTAAAAAAACAATAAATTGTGGGGGTTCCCCATACTTAAAACTGAAACTCAAATTTTTTTTTCATCAAACCCATACGTGTGGGGTATCTATGGATAGGTCTTCAAAAATGATATTGAGGTTTCTAATATCATTTTTTTCTAAACTGAATAGTTTGCGCGAGAGACACTTCCAAAGTGATAAAACGTGTGTCCCCCCCTGTAACTTCTACAATAAGAGAATGATAAAACTCAGTCGCGCGCGGGCGCTCGTTAAAGCTAGACGCGGCGATTTTTTGTTCGATTCTTTTTCATTTCAAGTTCTTAACGTTTTGTTTACGTGTGATCTGTTTACAACATGAGTCGTGTGCTATTTAATAATGAATAGCAACGCTGACGCGACGATTGCGCAATCAATTGAGTTGGTAGTGAGCGAGGGTGAGATGACACGGAGTACGGAGAATGTAGATTTGTTGCGTAGTATGGAGCAGAATAATGTGAATGAGGAGCTGACAAGGAGACCGGTAAAGAGAAATCGAGGAATAAATCAGGATGAAATTTGGACAACGGTGGTGAGTAAGGCGAAAAAATTTGGACGATCTGAGGGACATGATGATTCGTCTAGGATTCAAGAAGATAAAATTGGTTTGACGTGCACGGAAAAAATACCTAAGCAGTTCAGATTAGCAAAATTATTACGTGATGAAAATATAACAAATGTTATTAAAATTAAATATATAAATTCATTCAAGGTCTTGTTGCATTTTAACGACGAAGAAAGCGCTGAATTATTTCTACAATTCAAAAAATTTAGTGAGAATGGTTTTAAATGTCAAAAAACTTTAGAAGTCAGCCAGTCTTACGGAGTCATCAAATATATTGATTTACATTTAAGAGCCATTTCGCGGTTAGACGCGCGGAATGAAGAATTTGACGTCAAAAATTAGTATCATAAGAAAGATATTAATGCTGGCAAATGAACACATAAAATAGATCAATCCTTCATCTTGGTATAATTTACCGGAGTTTTGAAAATATTAATTAGTTTTTGCGTAACTGTCAATCTAGCATAACTATTTTTCAGCAAAAGGACGACAGAGTCAATTTCATACACTGATTTTCTTTATTAAATCTTGTTAAATTGAGTAAAAAAAAATGTCTAGAGAACACTCATATATTATATTTTGTATTTATTTCAAGAGATATACGATTACTATCATATTCGTTTCCAAATTAATTCAATAACAGTACCAATTTTCATGGTTTATGCCATGACTTTACCATCGATTTTTGTATTCAATAAAGCGTATTTCCCATCAAAATTTATGTAGTAATAAAATATGGTCTTTGTCGAATATGACACGTAATTTTTTTTTTATCTTACTGCAAAAAATAATTTATTACAACGAATTCACTTTACCATATAAATACACGAACTGGCGCGAATCAAATCAGTCCTGCGCCGGCAGTCTTCGACGTCGGACCTATGTCAATTTTTGCTTTAGCCATCTAAGGAATAGATTTCGTAAAAGTAACGTAATTATATTGCCATTGAACAGTCTTGATCATGTGAGAATTTTTAGTTACAGTCAATTGTATTATTTTTAGTTTTCTATAATTTTCAGGGTTTTGTAGTCAAATCGGAATCATGTCTAGTCCGTTCGTTATTTCAACCGGCCGGCTAGCCCGTCCGGCCGTCCGTCCTTCCGTCCGTCCGTCTGTCCGTTCCGTATGATTTTTTCTTCGTCTACCCCTTAATGTGGGGTATCGTTGAAAAGGTCTTTCAAAAATATTATAGGTTTCAAAAGACCATTTTTCAATTCAGGGGTCCGTTTGCGTAATATTCTGCTTTAAACATCTTTGGTTTGAAGAAAACAATAGAAATTAAGTAACTATTTCTTTCCAATTAATGTAGTGTAAGTAGTAACGGAGAAAATCACGAACATACATATGTACAAAATATAACTATATTTATACTAATCTATACTATTACTATTGTAATATTATAAAGCTGAAAAGTTTGTTTGTTTGTTTGGTTGAACGCGCTAATCTCAGGAACTACTGGTTTGAATTGAAAAATTATTTTTGTATTGGATAGTTCATTTATCGAAGAAGGCTTTAGGCTATCGGATTTTTGGAAATTCAACCCCTATTGGGTTGGAAGTCACTGCTGTAATTTGAAATAAAACATTGTCCGTTTTTAGACATTAGTTACTGTTTACAGTATTTAGGTTTTTTGTTATATGTGTAAATTACATATTTACATAGAAAAAAATAAATAAATAATTATAACTTGTAAACACATACCCTTTATTTATACAACTTTTAGATCAATCTGTACTTTATAGGGTTCCGTACCCAAACGGTGTCAACGGGACCCTATTGCTAAGCCAAAATGTTGGAATGATAGAAGCTCCGACATTAGTCAGCTATAGTCACTTATTATTATTAGTCAATGTATTATACATTCGTTGTTTGGAAACTCTCGTGCACCCAAGTTCCGTCAACTCCCCAAAACTCACGTATCTCAAATACACAACACCCTTTACCCTCTCTCACCTTCTCTCTCCACCCTCTCATTTTTTCACAACCCCTCGCCTCCCCCTATACCCCCCCCCCAGTTCTTCACCCAAAAGTGGAATTTTGCGTCGGGATAATCTGGGAGGCATCCGGGCAAATACCGCACTCATCAGGTAGGCGCGGATCGGCAGATCAGGATATCGGGATATAGATTTTTGAAAAACCGGAAATCCCGGATATCTCGGAGACGGTGCGTCCTAGACAAGTTTAGACGGAAATTTAGACCCCCTTTAGTAAACCCCCAAACCTTAATTGCTAAATCTTACTGAACCCACTTTTACCCCCCCTCAAATTTTCCTAAAATACCATATATCTCCTAAACGGTACGTCCTAGACGATTTCCGACTGAATTTCCATCCGCCCTGTGGAACTCATACTTGCAACATTACCCAATCTTATTGGGCCCAACCTTAACCCCCCCCCCCCCCTCCCAAATTTCCGAAACTCCAAAAACTCCTTATATCTCCTAAACGGTGCGTCCTAGACGATTTCCGAAAGGATCGAATAAAAGTTGTAGCCCATAAAAAGATTGACATTTTATGTGCCATACATTTGTCTTGTAAGTAAGAGCAAGTGGTTTGGGAGGAAAGTGCGAATTTCGTTTCTCATAATTTATTATACTAGACTATTGTTAATATTTTGTTTTGTAAACCAACAGAAAACAATAAAGAATTCGTTTTTATTTTGTTTCATGGTTCTTTTATTTTGTTTCCCGGTTCTTTTACTTTATTTCCCGGTTCTTTTGAAAAGTACCGTATTCCTTTGTAAATCCCGGGATTTTCGGTTCCGGGATTTCCCGGTTCTAAACCCTCCGATTGATTTGAATTTAGGTATACCTATGTATTTCGACGCGCTGCGAATATCGCAGGCAAAATGGACGCATATTGCATTTTATAGATCACCTTGAAAAAACGTGATTTTTAATTTTGCACGTTGATTTGCCAAAATATTGATTTTTGCAATATGCATCTATTGGCTTTTTATTGCAATATGCATCTATTGGACATCTTTATTGTGATGTACCTAAGTAGGTACCTAAAATGTATTATGTAAATAAGTTACCGATAATGGTACTACTAAATTGTACTCTTAATTGTTATATAAACTTATATTGTCACAAACCAGATACATGTATGTGGTCACAAAGTGTATAATTAAAATTATTTGTTCATAATTTAAAATTTTTTAATGATAATGATTTTAATGATAATGAACTGAGGTCAAGCGCGACGCGAGCCGCGCGAGGCAATATCACGTCTAAGAGCCGCTTCAAATAATTACCTATAGTTTATCAACCGAGTTTTGCGAAATGGCTCTTAACTGAAGAAGAAATTTTAGAAGGGCTTAGTAGTGAAACAGTTATATTGGGAGTAAAAAGATTAAAGCGCAAAAATACTAACGACGGCCATTGGGAGTTGAGTGAATCGGTGAGAATATGTTTCAAAGGTTCGTCACTGCCTGCGTATGTATAAGTACTTAATCCCACCAAAAACATAAATGTAAAAAAAGAGAGCCAAGTTCAATACAAAAAATATGCTTGGCTGTGGGCTTCGCCGCAAAAAGAATGGAGATCTAAATGAGTGCCAAGTTCTATGCAAAATCGAAATATGTATTTATAGGAACAAAATAACATTATGAACAAGTATTAAACTCTATTTTTTTTGCTTTGTTGGATACCTATAACAATTGCTGTTATTTAAAAAAGTGAGATCTTTAAGTAGGTTAGATTTGACTTGGCCAGTTTTTATCAGAATTAAAATGTTCAACAACTTTATAAAATGACAGATGTAATGAAAACTGGCCAAGTCAAATCTAACCTACTTAAAGATCTCACTTTTTTAAATATGGAGTCATCCATTCCATATATTAAAGCATGTAATAATCCTTTACGTCAGCAAAATTTCAAGCCCAAACCATATTGGAACCAGAATACATCTAAGATGTTAGCTCAAAGACGCAGGGCTCTCGCAGTCTTCAGAAGAAACCCTACGCCGAATAATCTGGAATCTTTACTCAATATGGTTAGGTTAGCACAGTCAGCAATCCGTAATAGCAAAAGTGAATCTTGGCAAGGATTTTGCAATAGCATTGGTAGTGTGTCATCTTCAAAAGAAATGTGGACGAAGATGAAATGGCTTCAGGGTCACAAACAACAGATCGGTAGCATAACCCATGAGACAGCTGAATCTCTAATAGAACTAGAACGCAGAACTTTCTACTAGAACGCAGAATGCGGCAAGCGCGGCGGACGTGGCGCGGGGGATGTATAAACAAACACGTAGTGCGTGTGTGTGTAGTGCTGCCGCGCGTTAATCTATATATATAAAATTGAAAAGAGACACACCACTGATTAAACAAAAAATCTGAGTAACTACCGAACCGATTATGATGAAATTTGGCAGAGAGATAGATTATGCTAAGGAGACGTCAGCTAAGAACGGATTTTTGGAAATTCATCCCCTAAGGGTAAAAATAGGGGTTAGAAGTCATTTTCATACAAGCCGACTTCGTCAGTTTTAGAGTTATAAATATGAAATTTTTCATGTAAGTTTATAGTTATAAATAAAAGTTAACTTTAACACATTTTTTTTGAAAATCATCCCTTAAAGGGTTAATTTACCGGATTGAACTCAGTAGGCAACTTCGTCATTTTTGAAGTTAAAAACATAAAAATTTACATATTAGCTCAAAATTAGAAACTAAATTTTGAAGTATAACGTTTTTTTGGAAAATCATCCCCTAAAGGGTTAATTAAGGTGGCCCAAGTTAGTATGGGAACTTCGTCAGTTTTGAAGTAAGAAGTGTGAAAATTTGTATGTAAGCTTATAATTAGACACAAAAAATAACTGTATCACGGTTTTCTCGAAATTCATCCCCTAAAAATAGGGGTTGGTAGTCATCTACATACAAATCAACTTCGCCAGTGCTCGAGTTATAAATATGAAATTTTTTATGTAAGTTTATAGTAAGAAGCAAAAGTTAATTTTAACACGGAAAATCATCCCCAACCCCTAAAGGGTTAAATAAGAGTTTTCAAGTAAGTATGGCAACTTCGTCAGTTTTGAAGTAGAAGGGTGAAAATTTGTGTATAAGCATATAGTTAGACACAAAAAATAACTGTATCACTGTTTTCTCGAAATTCATCCCCTAAAAATAGGGGTTGGAAGTCAACTACATACAAATCAACTTCGCCAGTTTTAGAGTTAAAATATGAAATTTTTATGTAAGTTTATAGTTAGAAACAAAAGTAAATTTTAACACGGTTTTTTGGAAAATCCTCCCTTAAAGGGTTAACTTAAAGGTCCCTTAAAGGGTTAAGAGGACAGGGAGCGGGAGAGGGACAGGAAGCGGAAGAGGGACCGGGAACGCTAGAGGGAGAGGGACAGGGAGCGGGAGAGGGAGAGGGATGGGGAGCGCGAGAGGGAGAGGAATAGGAAGCGGGAGAGGGACCGAGAGCGGGAGAGGAAGAGGGAGAGGAATAGGTACAGGAAGCGGGAGAGGGACAGGGAGCGGGAGATGGACCAGGAACGGGATAGGCAGCGGTAGAGGGAGCGGGAGAGGGAGAGGGACAGGGAGCGAGAGAGAGAGAGGAAGCGGGACAGGAAGTGGGAGAGGGACCGTGTGTGGGAGAGGGAGAGGGAGAGGGACAAGAAGCTGGAGAGGGACTGGGAGTGAAAGAGGAAGAGAGAGAGAAAGATTGAGAGGGATTAATATTGAAATTTATAATCAATAAATAACACTTTAATAACGTGTTAGAGCACCAAAAATTTGTTTTTGAAATTATTGTCTGTCTGTCTATTTGTCTGTCCGGGCATCACATCAAAACCCTTGAACTGATTTCGACAGAAATTAGTTAAGTTGTTTCTTATACTTTTGGTCATGTTTCAGAAAACTTTTCATCCACAAAAATTAAAAGGTTTTCCCGGAAACAACATAAAATTTTGTATGGATTAATTTTAAAATATCAGCAATTTGCTTTAAATTTACAACAAACGTTTCTCCTTTAATTGATGGAATACATGTTTTCGAATTTTTTAAAATTTTTCATGAAAAAGGAAAAACAAATTAATGTGAATATTGTTTATTTTTCAAAACCCGCTCCTGGAAGAATGATTTGTGACTGTATCGAAGGTTTTGCTTTATAAATTCCTAAATTCAATATAAATTAACCTGTTATTAAATTTTCTTCTGTATCTTTGTACCCCTACAAATATGATAAGCATAATTTCCGCGTGCGAAGCTGCGGGCAACAGCTAGTATTATCTATATTTATACTATTTACCCTCGCTCCTGTGTCCTTTTTTATACAAATTAATCATCATATTTAATTTATCTTTAAATCAATTATTATTTATATACATATAATAGCTTAAGTATTCCATCTTTGGACTGATTTTGCGCAATATTAGTCTGGCCGAGCTCCCTTCATGGGAGAAAGGAAAAGGTCCAGACTGAAATATCAGCGCTGTGCTGTCATGACTTATGTTGTGCAGCACGGCTCATGCTGAGTCTGGGCCTGTTCGGGGGACACGCTGCAGTGCAGGCGCCTATATGATTTTATGTAGCCTGTGAAATTTTGTTGTATTTTTTTTTTATGCCCCCGAATAAAAAAAAAATGTATGTATTTTTTTTAATATGTACTCTAGCACCTGATTATGCAGTTCCAGCTATGCCTACATTTCTCAGTGAAAATACACATTTATCATCACCAATTTCGATTGAAGAGTTCTCTAATTATCAAACAGACTGATACAGCAACAGGCGTCGATGGGATTTCATATTCGATGATTAAGAATTTACCAGAAGCAGCTAAACATCTATTGGTGAATTTATATAATAGGTTTTTATCCTCGGGTATTGTACCGAGTCAGTGGAAGGATATAAAAATTGTACCCATCCCTAAACCTGGTGGTAACAATAGTATAGACTCAAATGTACGTCCTATTGCTTTGCTGTCTTGACAAATGCAAGATATTCCATACAATTATTGCTCGTAGATTAGAATGGTATTTTGAAGCTAACAATAGTTTCTCTGCGGAAACATTAGGTTTCAGAAGATCGCGGTCTTGCATGGACAATCTGACAAGGTTGGTTTCTCGAATTCAAAGTGGCTTTAGCAAGGGACTAACTACAGTGGGCTGTTTCATTGATATTGATAGTGCTTACAACAATATTAATATATTGACTCTCTTGAACATTCTGGATAATTTTGGAGTGGGCAGTTCACTATGCAATTACCTTTGGCAATTGTTACACTCACGACGTTTATCAATATGTATTAATAATAATGAATTCATAAGTTGAATATCAGGGATAGGTATAGCCCAAGGTGACCCCTTGTCTCCAATATTATTCAACATAGCTACTATTAATATTTGTAAAAGTATCACACATGTGTACATATCGCAATATGCGGATGATTTTGTACTTTATACCAGTCATAAAAACATAAATGATGCCGTCACTGCTACTCAAGGTGCCTTAAATATGTTAAATAGTATGATACAGGATTTAGGTTTAAATATATCGCACAGGAAATCTAAAATATGCGTTTTTGCTAGGGGTCACATTAGGAACGTACATAGACATAACGTAACTTTAAGGATAAATAATAGTACTATTCAACAAGTTGAAAGTGTTAAATATTTGGGTATGTGGTTGGACAAAAATTTGAAATGGGGTAAACATGTGAATGAATTGCGAGTCAAAACAACAAAATTTCTAAACGTATTTAAAGTGCTTGCTGGGTCTAGCTGGGGCGTTCATCCTTCTCATCTTAG
Organism: Thymelicus lineola; assembly: GCA_963932265.1. NCBI lineage: Eukaryota > Metazoa > Arthropoda > Insecta > Lepidoptera > Hesperiidae > Thymelicus > Thymelicus lineola. Next base: position 17,688,737 of record OZ010681.1, on the reverse strand, counting down.
ACGATTATACATAGCTATAATACGCTCTAGATTGGATTATGGCAGTTTTCTTTTCGACAATAGTGCAAAAAGTCACTTATACAAGCTGGATAAAGTACAAAATCAGGCAATGAGAGTGATCGGTGGTTTCATAAGAAGTTCTCCAATACATGTTATGGAGAGTGAATTATGTCTCCAACCTCAGTATATCCGCAGGAAATACTTGGCTGCAAAGTTTTGGCTCAGATCTAAGTCATTTCTTGATAATGTTACCATCCAAGTTATAGAGGAACTGAGTATTTTATGCCAAAATGCATATTGGGCAAGGAAAAAGATACCGTTACTTATTGAAACTCATAATAAATATAATCACCTTCCTATACATTCGCAACCCAAACTACCATTATATACTCTAAATGACTGGATAACAAAATACGATCTGTCTGAAAATATTATAGTTTTAGTTAGTGGTATAGATTCAACAGTGAGGCAGTGTAATAAGGTAGACATGAGATTAAGAAGTGACGAATATCTGAGCAATAATTTTCAGGACTTCTATAAACTTTATACCGACGGATCAAAAGACGAAAATGGATGTGGGGCCGCTTTTTACGACCCACATACGAATAGTAGAGCTAAATTTAACATAAGTGCTAACCTATCTGTAATGCATTGCGAACTTGTTGCAATAGCCGAGGCGTTAATATATTCGACTTCATTAGAGTCTAGTAAATTGATGATATTATCTGACTCTAAGAGCGCTCTCTTACATTTGGCCCGACTTCCCTCGAATATTCGAGGATATCCGATAGCCTACAAAATTTTAGAATCCATTTGCAAGTTAAGGGCAATAAATAAGGAGGTCGTTATCCAATGGATACCCTCCCATGTTGGCATAGAGGGAAATGAGGAGGCCGATAAAGCAGCGAAACAAGCTATCAGCGACGGAATACCATACCACTGTGTACCCCTCCATAGTGAGGCTCTAAGAGAAGTTAAAGTAGCTTGTATACGATTATGGCATGAGTATTATGACGAAAGATCTCTTACGAAAGGTATATGGTACAAAACTATCCAGTGCCTACCTCCTCGTTTCCCTTGGTTTGACCGGTACAAGTGTAGTAGAAGAGACGCTATTACATTGATGAGGCTTCGATGTGGACACATTTCTTCGAATAAATTTAAATTTATGATGGGTCTAAGTGATTCACCCAACTGCCCGGATTGTGAAATGATTGAAGATGTTCAGCACATGTTGATGGAATGTATCCGTAACGAGGCACTAAGACAAGAGTTACAGATTCCAGTCAGGCTCGACATAGGAAGCTGTAACAGCATCTTGGCGTCGCCATCATCAGACGCTGCTAAAATGCTGTTACAACTTTATTTATATCTGGTATAGTTTTACAATACAATACAATACAAATTATCTTTATTGTACACATAAAATTACATATGACAAATAGTTACATTTAAACATGAACGTACAATTGGCGGCCTTATCACTAAAACAGCGATCTCTTCCAGGCAACCATTGACTGGAATAATTCAACTTACACAACATAACATTAGTGTAACATTAGTGTTATAGTATGCCAGTATATTATAGTAGAACTGGTAATAATGCTCAGGAGGAAAAGACAGAAAAAAAAAGAAAGAAAGAAGTATATTGTAGATAGCAGAAAAAGAGAAATAATAGAAATAATTGTCAGTTAACAGGACATATAGTAGTCCTTCACCTGTTTCTTAAATGACTCAATGGTCTCTGCGCGTCGAATAGCAATAGGCAGGGCGTTCCAAAGTCGCACCGCCGTTGCAGTGAAGGACTTCCTATAGAAGATGGAAGAATAGCTAGGTGTAGAAAGAGTTAAGTAAAAGTGAGTGAGTGAGTTTTAATATATTATATAGCTGTTTCAATTATGTAATTAGGCCATACGGGGGTGACATAGTCACTGCGTGACAAAACCCCTTTCTAATAATAAAGATTAAAAAAAAAAGAATGATAAAACTAAAAAAAATATATGATGTACATTACCATGCAAACTTCCACCGAAAATTGGTTTGAACGAGATCTAGTCGGAGGTTTTTTTAATAAAAAAAATGAACTATTATTAAACATCGATCAAAGTTACAACAAACTACAAGAACTTTTATATTATGTTACTGCTGCGGAAGCCTTCATAAGCGAGTCCGACTCGCACTTGGCCGCTTTTTTTAATAATGGCGGCGTCGTGCCGTGGCCTTGGCAGCGGCGACGCTCCAGCTGATTGTCGGGACTTTGTATATATTTTATTTATTTTATTTAACCTTTATTGACCACTTTAGAAATATTACGGTACAAATGGCGAGCTTAATGCTTAGTACATTCTCTACCAGCTAACCATTGGACAAAAGAGAAAAACGCGACAGTATGTATTGCGAATTGTAAGTATGCCAGCTTTTTGTTTCGGGTTTTAGATTGGGAAAGGAACTTACACTAATAATGGCCTCCGCTTTGAAGAGGTTTTTGAAGACCAATCACGTGACATTGGATAAATAATTTCGATTAATCAAAGGCCTGATTGACGTAGGTAGACCTGAAGACTCGTAGGGTTGGCTTTAGTATCCTGCGGCATCAGTATCTGGGTGATTCTATGTTTAATTGATAGGCAGTGATGTCCCAAATCATAATCAAGTTGCTTTTTGTGAGGTAATGCGTCGTTTTTGAAAAATCTTAATTTTTAAGGTTATTTCCAAAAAATACTACACGAATTATGTTAGTTATTTATAAAATTTATGTTATTAGGTATATTTTATTGTATTATATGTATATTATAATTATAATAATTAGATAAACAAGAGTTCATTGGAAAGATTGGTGGCCCGAGGAATTTGGTCGAGCTAGATGAAATTTAGAAAATATGAAATACAAGTAAGGTTTTTTTTATATATAATAAAAGGGTAATATACATATATATAATATATAAATTTTACTGTTTATGTCATACTCTATTAAATTTATTTATTACATTCTAGTAAAATTTTTCAAAATTGGTGACAGAACCGACTTAGTCAATCCCGACCCCACGTGGTATTAGTTTGCCCTACCCCTAGAGTGAATGTAAACCCCGGAGGCGCAGAGGGAGAGCAGCCCCCGCCCGCTGTAACAAACTGCAGGCACCATGTGAGCCGAAGCGGCTGAGGCTGGTCGCCGCAGGCGACCAAAAAGCCGAAGCTGCGTAGGCGAGCATGGAGTGCCTGCAGTTTGTTACGCAAGGGCGGAGGGGCTGCACTTCCCGCAGCGCCGGAGACGTTTAGAAGCCTGTTTGTGTATCAAAAACCCCTAAATTCTCCCTAAAAGTGCAGATAATGCAACAATGATTTGTCATAAAATTGGTGCGTTTTGTGTGTCTCCCCATAAGGAGGTCGAAATTTTATTTCTTCCTCCACCACCTAACATTAATTTAGACAGTTTAGACTAGTTTATGACAAATATTGAGAAGTTTTCACAGATTTAACCTCAAAATAAAAATTAAAAAAACTCGAAAACTATGAGTTTCCTCACTTAGCCCCTTTATGGGGGGTTACCTTACCCCACCCCCTACCCTCCCCCCCTAACTCCACCCCCCTCCCGATGCCGCAGGATACTAAAGAAATACCGACTCGTAGCCACTCGTAGGGTGTGTAACTTCGATCAATGATAGGGCACAGAAATTTATCAAATGTTATGTAATGCTTCTGCTGGAACAGCTCCGAAGCGTGGCCCCAGATTAGTATAGGCTTCTTGGTCGAGAATGACGTTAAAATCTTTATTAATTAACCGACTTCAAAAGGAGGAGGTACCTATTCAATTCGATTGTATTTGTTTTGGTTTGTTACCTCAACTTTCGACTGGGTGAACCGATTTTGATGAATTTTTCTTAATGTCATGTGGTCCCACTTAAAGAGGGAGATCTGACGAGTAGTTTTTGAGATATCCCTAATTTTGTATTTGGTTATTTTTTGTCAAGAATTATTTATAATTAAACGTTTTGGTTGTTGATAATAAAAAATAAAAAAGTGTCTTACATTTATTGAAATCTTTGTGGATTGCAATCTTGCGAACATCCCTGTCCTGATGTGGAAAAATCTCGTCTTTTGACTTAAAATCCCATTCTCCTGCGCGGCACTTGATCTAGAACAAAGTTTATCAAGTACCTACATATCACATTCATGGAATTGAATCACAAGGAATAAAATTAAATTAATTAAACGAGTTTAACGACACTCAGAGCCACTTAACGGTTACTTAAATCGCTTCGAACAGAGGCCTTACACGATCATGTGTTAGCGTACTATTATATAATTACAGTGCAATGCATCCTCCTTGTTTATCTATTATGAATATCAGTATGGTAATTGACTTATGCAGCCTACTGTAACTGTCATCGGTCTCCGTCAGTTTGTATTGATGATATTGATGACATTAGAGCAAAGAGCACCGAACGCGAGTCATTCCTCTTTCGACATTTCTCTCTGTCGCCTGAACGGTCGGTTGCAAAAGTCATGCCTCTGGAAGTTAGTAGTATTACAACCTAATTTTCGTAATAAGATTTATCTTGTGGAAAAAAAAAGTACAATAAAGTAGCTGTTGGATATCGTCGTTTCATTGGACTGAGCTCAACACATGTGTACTTGATCAAGTCTGCAGTTTGACTTGTAATCCAGTGTGAATGAGATAGCTACCTTGGCCTGACCAGACATTGCCGCGTCAGGTCCGCTTGACGCTTGATCAAGTACACTTGATCGTGTATGGCCTCCGTTAGACACAGGCTACAGAATCACAATACAAATTCTGTACTAAGGAGCGATTCAAGTAACCGTTAAGTGACTCTGAGTGCGGCCGTAAGTGTACTAGAATCTCATAGCATTAACGACGAGGCGAAAAATTCATTTTTCATAATATGGTAATGAAAATCTGACAATTATCAATTCAAAAATGAAGTTATATGAAATTTTATGTTTTTTTTCTAAAATGATGAATACTTTACTTATCATGTTATGTATAGTCTTATTTATTATTATATTTACATATATATATATATGTTTTTTTACTATTACTTTTTTTGTATGCTGTTCTCTATCTATATTTATATATGTATATATTATATATATACAATATATTTTCTTGTAATTTCTCTTTCTCTCACTTGTACCGCTTTCATTGTTCTCTGCACATTCCTAAGGTTGACTGGTAGAGAATGCTGTTTAGCATTAAGTCCGCCTTTTGTACCACTTAATTGTTAAGGGTCAATAAAGCATAAATAAATAAATAAATAAGTATGTTACTTATTATGAAACTACCTAAGATAGAAATATCAAGGATCAATAATTTTTTGTCCAATTTCCCCAGTGTTACGCTCATCAAAGCAGTCTCATAATAAACTATGCTACGACCATTGAAGTATAATGTCATACAACATACATCTCGAACAAAATGTGTGACGCGCCGGGGAGGTTCTATTTTCAAAATTGAGCCCCCGTTCTCCTTTCAAAATCGAACGAATCCAAGCCACGTGGCGCCAATGCATGGTGCTCGCGGTGTCGGTTCTATACGCTAGTAATAATACTTCAATGGCTACTCGAAAAAATATTGAGATGGATTTTTTATTGACGTATGTTTTTATTTGTCAACCGATTGAAATAAAATAAACACTAATGTTACCCCAATATACCTGCCGACAAAATCATTGTCACCATGGGTAACATTGCCGAAAAATTGTGAATACCCATTTACATCATTGAAGTATAATGACATAGAACAGACATCTCGAACAAAATGTGTGTCCCGAAACCGCGATGACGCGTTCTTTTTTCAAACTCTAGAAGGTGATTTACATAGAGTAACTTTGTATAATACACTTGCCGAACCACGACAAACAGTCAACGACTCTAAATCTTTATCTCTTCCAAATGTTTGATTTAATGTTTAATTGAATTCACTGAGTAATGTAATACACATAATTTATTATTTACCAAAGAGTAGGTACTATAGTCATTCTTATCGGGCTTATTTATTTGTCCATTAACACGCTTACTTGCCAAGTGTGTAAGCCCGACTCATGATTTTTAAACGCTTTTATTTAGCTTCACTTCGGAGCATCAAAGCATCAAATCTTCAATATTATGATCAAAATGCTACTCTATTTACACGGCAATAAGGTTTATATTTAGCTTCACTTCGGAGCATCAAAGCATCAAATCTTGTAACGTTAATTTGAATGACTTCCCTTTAATGAAAATTGATGAAATTTGGCAGACATGTGTATTTCCGATGACAATACACGAAAATCATATTTTAAACTAATTTTCATTGTTTATTTGTTGTTAAATTAAAAAAAACGATTTTCAGACTTTAGACGCATAATTCTCTATGTTCTATTTTACGTAGAGACTTGAAATTTTCACAACTTGTAGCTAATTTTATAAACTAAACATTATTGAAATAAAAGCGTTTAAAAAAAAAATTTTTTTAGGATTCATTTATTTCAATTCAATTCAATTGACTGACCTGAACTGACTGAACTGACTTGAATTGATTCAAGTCAATTTATTTGCATTTCATTCAAAAATGGCGGGAATATTCCACAATAATTAAAATAAATTCGTTTTAGTTGATTTAAGTTAATATTTTGTTTTCTTACTGATGATAAGTAATACCATTTTCTTTTTTGTATTTTTTTACGTGCAATTGTGACAGGTTCTCATCACGCAAGACGGCATTTTTTCAGTTTGTTACTAAACAATTTTGGCATGCGGCCGCAATGAACGCAGGTGAGTGACAAGCAAGTGAGTGAATGAAGTGAGCCACCCTGGCCACAATGAATGCACCCGACTCAATGTTCGGGGTGTCTGTTCTATACGAAGTAATAGTACTTCAATGATTTACATTTAAAACAGTATCCGCAGTGATATACAATATCAATCGAAATATTCCTCATACCTGGCTTGGGGTTGTAGAGTCAACTCTATGGGCGACGGTAAGCACTACGGATGGATGGATGAGAGTGCCTCCGCAGATGTAGTCGTCCGGGTTCCAGGTTTGGCCGTAAGATTTTCTGAGAAACAAAGGATTAAATAGTTTTTACTATTAACACGGTTTAAATAGCAAAGTATTACGTTAATTTGACAATGTTTTAATAAATGTGAAGTTTGCCAATCCGTAATCTGACCAAAGCTTCGCGATCTGATGACCTGCACTCCTCTCAGGGTACGTTTCCTCCAGATTTGTGCGAGGTGCGTGGCTAGAGATGTGTTTGTGAGAACCAAAAGAATCATTACATTTACCTTTTCATTTTTTTTATGGAGGTATACGTGGTCATACTAACAGGACAAAAAGTAAAAAAAAAACTAGGCTCGTAAGAGTCAGTAGTAAAGATCACTTACTTCAGCAAAGCTACCATCCAAGGGAAGTCCGCATAGTCTGAGAACCCGGTTTGGTCATCGTCCGAGGTGCGGAGACTGTAGCCTCCGGGATTGGACCAACCGCATCCCTCCGGTAACTGAAATTATTTTATCGTGAAAACAGGTACTGAGCCCTTGGTTCTGCTGAATAATGGGCGAAGCAGTGGCGTAAGGTGTTTTCTTTTACAGGTCCCTTAGCTCTGAATATGGGCGTACTGCACTCTACGGTATAGTACGGCCGCCGTATCTTGTCGCGTCTGAACTTCGCGCAGAAGGCTGCGCAGTAACATAATTCGGCAATGCTCGGTACGCGGCGTTTTATGTCTCGGTCACATGTAAGCATGTTCGTGTCGCTATCTCTGTCTTTCATGCGCTAAAGTTCGCAAAGCCTATGTTCAGAGCGCTAAGTTACGTCGGCCGTACTGTACTAATGCACGATGGTTTGGAGTATTGGATCCGCTTTTGAGTTCAAGTCTCAGTGCAAGTTCAGGTTTTAGTTAGGTTTCGGAAAGATAATAATAACTACCTACCAGTAAAATATAAATAACTTAATTATGTAAAGTCTTACTATCAAACGGGATAGCTTCAGTCGCCTCTTACGACAGCCTAGTATGCCGTCTTGGGATTGAGGTAAATTATCTGAAGGCCATTTTCATTATTCTATTTTATCAAACTGTCAGTTGCCTAGCAGCTGTCAAAATTCAAAAGTTTTTCATAGTGTTTGTTACCCACACACATAAACTTATCCACAGATAATGGATAGATAGATTGTTACTAGTACAACGATAAGTCGATTACCACTTACCATATTAGTTTCCTTCGGTTTTTCCTCGATTTGATCTAGAGGGCAGCACTGGAGAAGAGCAGTACAGATAGTCTCGGGTACGGGTATTCTGGAATTGAACATAAATATATGGACCATGGATCTATCCCATATGGTCAATATGAAGGTTTAATTTGGGAGTTAGTACTTTTTATTTGAATAGCGGTAAATTGATCCTTATCGCACATGGACACATTAGTACCTAACACCTTATAGCTGGAGAAGCTAAAAGCGGAGCCACGGATGTAGCCTTAGGAAGTCCTATTTCGAGCAGTGTTTATTATGTTTCAAGAGATCTAGAGATAAAATGTATGAGGTGAATAGTACATGTTAATATCTTCACTTTTCGGGGGGGGGGGGGGAGTTAGAACCCCCAAAACCCTCTCCCTGGATACGCCCGTGAGCAGAGCCCAAAAGATTTCGGGATTTACTGAATGAATCATACTTTCAGGAGAGAGTACTGAGGCATGAGATTCCCGAAACAAACCAGCATGTGAAACCACAGCTTTTAGGTAAAGGGTACAGAAAAATACGTATATAATAAATACATATATGAATGACAAGATCGCTTGGAATTAACTGACCGCTGACTGAAATTACCGCATCCAGTACCGCGTGGGTTACAATATCATTCTGTTATACTCCTGTATTAATTTAAAAGATATGCTGAAGAGTTTCTTTTACCATTTCTTCTCCTCCATGACAAAGCACCTTTCCAAAATAGTGGTAAGATATTTTTTTTCACCTATTTTTATTTTTAAAAGACAATACCTGAGGGTAAATAGAGTGGCGGGATCCCTCTCCGGCAGCGCGAGTTTGCAATACTGAGGCTTGACACACTGGCCTTCCAGGTTGTCCGTAGTGACGCAAGACAACGATCCCCTTTCTGTGTGTTTGGTTTTTACAAATACATATCAGCTGAGCTTATCAGACGTCAAACTACGTCATCGCATTTAAAAGTCACTACTAAGCGGTACTTAAAAAATCCCCACTTTATGTTAAGGGTAGTATCTGCAGGATTTTTTTTGAAGTAAAACTTCTTTAGGCGCGACGTGAGCAGTATCAGCGTTAAGGTGAGGGGGGGGGGGAGCGCGGTGGGACGACGGCCTAGGGCGCCTTTAGAGCGGCGCTACATTTTGGGTGAAGAGCAAAAAAAAAGGATAAATAAACGTTAATTGGTTCAGCAAAAAATTTTTCGAGCAAAAAAAGCTCGATTTTGATTTTCTTACGTGGGCGCCACAACATTCTTGCCTGGGGCGTCAGTGGCTCTAACGCCGCCACTGGACTTGAGAGTAACTCAGATTATTTTTCGGACTTCCGTCCGAAATCCGTCCTTCCGTATTTGGACGGAAATAAGGCTCTATAGTCTGTTGAATGTCAAATGAAAACAAAACCATAAACAAAATTGAAGTACAGATACATAATTCTATTAAGTCATCAACGTCAAAGAAGTTTCACTTCAATCACGCGTAAAGATTATACGCAATTTTTTTTGCTTTCTAAGGATCTCTGCAGCAGACCAGCGGATGGACGCCTAAAAAGCAGCAAGAAACTTCCAAACACTTATATCGGTACATAGCAGGAATCTTACTACGAGTAGGATTAAGTCTCCAAGGTGCCTGGGTCGTCACTGTATTATCTCCTTCATTGAGCCAATTTGCGGCATCGTTGATATCATTATTATTCTGGGCGTTACATAGCACCAGAGGCATTAAGATCAGCAACCTAGAAAGTAAGAAAATAACATTGAAGTATTATTACTAGCGTATAAAACCGACACCGCGAACACCATGTATGTCCCAATGCATTGGCGCCACGTGGCTTCAATCTTCAATGGATTCGTTCCATTCTGAAAGGAGAACGGGGGCTCAATTTTGAAAATGGAACCTCCCGGCAGGACACATTTTGTTCGAGATGTCTGTTCTATGACATTATACTTCAATGGGAAATAATAATGTTATTACTTATTACCAACTATCTATGATAAATTTACCCACCGAGCCGTATAATTTTAAAGAAATTGAATTATTAAATATTTTTGAATACTTCAGCCACAGATTAGATGATATTATATATACTATATTTAGTCATATTATGTGGCCACATCGTCGAAATCTTCGTCGAATCTACATAACAGATTGTTTAAAGTCGCAGTTTTAAAATTTTGTAAGGTTTTTACTTTTCTTTCTTTTACTTTTCGATTTTACTTCGGAACCCTAAAAAGAACCGATTCCAAAAATTCTTTCACTTTATTTTTAAAAATATTGAGATTTAAACGAAAACCGAAGCAATGGAGCCCTCTACTCTACCCTTACTAAATAAGTAGTTATTTATAAAATAACTTTTGTACGAGTACAACCGATGATCCGACTAGCATGTAGCAGCGATCTACGAGGGCGGTCCCATAATGAATTAGCCTAACTACGAACTAATGAAGGAAATGAAACGAAACCAATTTTATTTTTCAATATAATCACCATGAATACTAATACACTTCTGACATCTGTGAATCAACATCTCTAAACCTTTATAAAAATAATCACAATTTTTATCCTCAAAATGACCAAAGACGGCCGCCTGCAACTCTTCATCGCTTGAAAATTTTCTTCCTTTTAAGTCCCGCTTTAAATTTGGAAATAAATAATAGTCGGACGGGGCCATGTCTAGACTGTAAGGTGGATGTTCAACTTCTGTGAACCCGCATTGACGAACTGCATCCTTCGAAACACCAGCGGTATGAACAGGGGCGTTGTCATGGAGCAACAGGACACCTTTAGAGAGCTTGCCTCTTCGTTTTTCCTTTATCTTGTCTCGTAATTTATATATTAAAGAAGCATAATATTCACCGTTCACGACTGTATTACGTTCTTTAAAATCCACCATCAAAATGCCTTGAAAATCCCAAAAGATTGTGCACATCAGTTTTTTAGCCGATTGTTGCACCTTTGCCTTTTTAGGGGGTTTTTCACCCTTATAACGCCATTCCATTGGTTCGCGCTTGCTTTGTGGGTCATAATACAAGATCATAGTTTCATAACCAGTCACTAGCCGCTCGATCACAGTCTTTGAATTTTCGCCACAAAGATCCAAAAACTCCGAAGCGCAGCGCACTCTTTCCTGTCTCTGTACCGCTGAAAGAAGTTTCGGTACCCATCTTGCACTCACTTTTTTCATGTGAAGATGTTCATGGATCGCACGATGAACGGTACTTTTAGAGAGCCCAAGCCTAGCTGCAATTTCTCTAATCTTCAAACGGCGGTCACTCAGAACCTCCTCTTCGATAAGAGCAATCGTTTCGGGAGTGAGCACATCCACAGGTCGACCGTCGTGGCAAATGTCTTCGACGGTTTCTCTCCCGAGGCGAAACTCTTTCACCCAATTTTTCACTGTGCTATAGGAGGGGGCAGACTCTTTATACACGCCATCCAATCGTTCTTTCATTTGGGCAGGGGATAAACCTTCTTTAAACAAAAACTTTATGACACTTCGATACTCAGTTTTCGACATTTTGAAAAAATACGCGACTCTCGTTATTCAAATGCCTGCTAAACTAAGACTAAGCATTTCATGTCGATGCGTGTTTCCTATATTAAGTGCACGATAAACGTACTATTTAATGCAACACAACATGTAGCGACATGTCGCGTAGAACTATATCAGGCCAGTTCATTATGGGACCGACATAATATATGTTAACATGCAAGCCACAGAAATGATTTACGGTAGAGCTGCTGGCCATACATGATCAAGTTTACTTGTCAAGTTTGCAGCAGACTCGATACGGCTTCCAGTAAACTTGACGGTGTACCTATGGCTTAGCATGGGCTTAGCTATCTCATGCAAACTGGATGCCACATCAAGTCCGATGTAAACTTGACAGGTAAACTTGATCGTGTATGCGGTCAGTCCACTCGACCATTAGTTTTATTTACATTGTCAAAGGGTCATTGCACACTGACGTTATTTTATGTTTGATATTCGTAAATAAATGAACTGAGAACTCTGTTTATCAACGGTTTTCCCTTCAAATTTTAATATAAGTATAGGTACCTACATGTAATTAAGATTACCGACAACAACTGACATACGTCAAGTACGATATTGTGACATTTTAATAAAATAAAAATCGCTAGTGCCTCTTTATTAAGTTTATAAGACCTGTCATGAATGATACAAAGATTTATTAACTGTAAATTAAATGCATCATTTTGTAACGAGGAAAACATCAAAAAAAAAGAATAAACAAATCACAAAGACACGATAAACTCACTCACTCACTTCTTAAATCTTCTACAATGTAACTAGCTTAGTATTTTTTTTTAATTTACCTTATTACGCCTCACCCTACATTCATCTTATTATTTATCTGGTTTTACAACATATTTTATCATAATATTTATCTATTTTATCCTATTTGCTTCCTTGTGAGTATCTGTTTATGTATAGATGTTATATGTATATATATATATATACTTATATACAGGGTGTCCCAGCGCGAAGTGACCGCCCGGCGTCTATTGATTATGTGGACAAAACTATCGACAAAAACCATTAAAGTAAAGGTCTTATCGGTTCGGTTTATTTTTTATTAGCTTTTTAATTTTTTTTAGAAAAACCTGACTTGTTGCACTATTTTCAAAATATTTTTTTTGTTTTTACATTTATTTTCATTCTGTTTTTTGTATTTAGTAGCTGTTTTCATAGTTTATCTATTCGAGGTTTAAAATCTACCTTAAATTGAATACGACATTTTTTTAAAATAAATTAAGTAAAATTTTTTTGAAAAAAATTACCCTTTTTCATTGAATTTCGCTAAAAAGTTAGAAAAATGCCCTATGAATATTATTTTATTATTATTTATTATTAAATAACATGATATTACCTACAAAATCTCATTAAAATGTTTGTAGTTATCTCAGTCATTTACCGAACTACAAACTCTTGAAGTATGCACCCAATTTTCGATAATAAGAAGAGTAGACTTTTAAAACCAGGCTAGTGGTTCATTTAAGTGTCTTACTATCAAAAATACCTTTTGCCCTTTGATATAATAATTTTAAAGGTAAGGAAACAATAAAAACAAATGGAAATTTAAATCATTTATTTAAAAAAAAACAGTAATTCATTTATAAGGTTTCTAAACGACCGCTATTGGCATTAATACAAGCTAAGGCTCAAAATGACATCCTTTGAGTGGTTCTTTGCACTTCCAAGAGGTTCGCTCCTATTTTTGTAGCATCACCATCAATACTTTGTATCAATTGAGACCTTGGAGGACCATGCTACTGGACCACCTGTCTCTCTTGGTCTCCTGATTTAACGCCTCTTAATTATTATTTTTGGGGTCACATTAAACAAAAAGTGTATGCTGTGCCAATAGCTACGAGAGAACAATTGAAACAGAGGATTGATGCTGCTACCATAAAAATAGGAGCGAACATTTTGAAAGTGCAAAGAACCACTCAAAGGATGTCATTTTGAGCCTTAGCCTGTATTAATACCAATAGCGGTCGTTTAGAAAACCTTATGAATGAATTACTGTTTTTTTTTTTAATAAATGATTTAAATTTCCATTTGTTTTTATTGTTTCCTTACCTTTAAAATTATTATATCAAAGGGCAAAAGGTATTTTTGATAGTAAGACACTTAAATGATCCACTAGCCTGGTTTTAAAAGTCTACTCTTCTTATTATCGAAAATAGGGTGCATACTTCAAGAGTTTGTAGTTCGGTAAATGACTGAGATAACTACAAACATTTTAATGAGATTTTGTAGGTAATATCATGTTATTTAATAATAAATAATAATAAAATAATATTCATAGGGCATTTTTCTAACTTTTTAGCGAAATTCAATGAAAAAGGGTAATTTTTTTAAAAAAAATTTTACTTAATTTGTTTTTAAAAAATTTCGTATTCAATTTAAGGTACATTTTATACCTCGAATAGATAAACTATGAAAACAGCTACTAAATACAAAAAACAGAATGAAAATAAATGTAAAAACAAAAAAAATATTTTGAAAACAGTGCAATAAGTCAGGTTTTTCTAAAAAAAAATTAAAAAGCTAATAAAAAATAAACCGAACCGATAAGACCTATACTTTAATGGTTTTTGTCGATAGTTTTGTCCACATAATCTAACATTTTAACAAAAAATTAACCGACTTCAAATGAAGTACATTGTACTTTTAACATGGATGTCACTGTCAGATCTCGCTCAAATTTATGTGGGACCACACGACAAGCACCAGCTTTCGATTAAAAAAAGAATCATCCAAATCGGTTCACCCAGTTCAAAGTTCTGAGGTAACAAACATAAAAAAAAAAAAAAAAATACAGTCGAATTGAGAACCTCCTCCTTTTTTTGAAGTCGGTTAATAATCAATAGACGCCGGGCGGTCACTTCGCGCTGGGACACCCTGTATATATATATATATATATGTATGTATATATGTTTGTATGTATATACATACAAACATATATACATATATATGTACCTATTTGGAACTTTTCAAATTTCAAACATATTTTCCAACTATATTGTACCGCCTTTAACTGTTCTCTGTACATCCTGAAGGTTGACTGGTAGAGAATGCTATTTAGCATTAAGTCCACCTATTGTACCACTCTTTGTGGTTCAATAAAGATTAAATAAATAAATAAATAAACAGATTATTGATTCTCGTATAACATTATTTGTTACTCACCGCATCATTGTTCCGTGTTTCTTTACACAAACTAGTTTGGATGTAATAATTAACCGGTGTTGTTATCCGAAGACGACCACCAGCGTCGCAGGAGCACGAGTCTGTGCAGACCGTGGTCTGTGACAGCCGCGACAGGACTGACTGACAGGACGGGGCCACGTTATTTATATATCTTAATTCATATCGATAACATCATCTGTGACGAGGCTTTGGACGCGAACCGCGAAATAATAAGATCGACCGCTTCTTAATTGTACGACACCATAAGTAAATACAGATATCAAAGTAAATATAGATATCATTACCGTGACGACAGAGATTTATAATAATCAAAACTTATTATAATTATTAATATTATAAAGAGGAAAGTTTAAATTTGTTGTTTGTTTTAATGGATAAACTCAAAAACTATGGGACCTATTTCAAAACTACTATCATCAATAGGATCTATTGTCTAACAATAAGTAACATGGGCTATATTGTATGTACGAAGCAAACAAAGCACCCATAATTTTCATAATTATAAATATCTGCCCGGCCGCAATCGAACCCGAGCCTTTTGCTTCGCAGGAAGTTTCATTACAAAGGCTACGTTGCCGTGCACGAATCCCACGATCCAACGACGTTATCATTTTATCTTACAGGATTACACCCTAAGGGATTTGATTAAATCTTGTTTTTCATTTTCCTGTGATTTGTACTTCTTCTTTATAAATCTTACTAGCAGTTGCCCGCAGCTTCGCACGCGGAAATTATGCTTATCATATTTGTAATTTTATACCCCTCACAGAAGAAAATTTAATAACAGGTTAATTTATATTGAATTTTGCGGGTTTTGAAAAATAAACAATATTCACATTAATTTGTTTTTTCTTTTTCATGAAAAATTTTGAAAAATTCGAAAACATGTAATTTCATCAATTATAGGAGAATCGTTTGTTGCAAATTTAAAGCAAATTGTTGATATTTTAAAAATAATCCATACAAAGTTTCATGTTGTTTCCGGGAAAATCTTTTAATTTTTCTGGATGAAAAGTTTTCTAAAACATGACCAAAAGTATAAGAAACATCGAGCACATAAGAAACAACTCAAATAATTTAAGTCGAAATCAGTTTTTAAGGTTTTGATGTTATCCAGACAGACAAACAGCAGACAATAATTTTAAAAACAAATTTTTGGTGCTCTAACACGTTATTGAAGTGTTATTTATTGATTATAAATTTCAATATTAATCCTCTCCCTCTTTCTCTCTTCCTCTTCCACTCCCAGTCCCTCTCCAGCTTCCTGTCCCTCTCCCTCTCCCGCACTCGATCCCTCGCCCGCTTCCTGTCCCGCTTCCTCGCCCTCTCCAGTTCTCTGTCCCTCTCCCTCTCCCGCTCCCGGTCCCTCTCCCGCTTCCTGTTCCCCTCAGTCTCCCGCTCCCTGTCCCTCTCCCTCTAACGCTCCCGGTCCCTCTCCCACTTCCTGTCCCTCTCCCGCTCCCTGTCCCTCTCCCGCTCCCTGTGCCTCTCCCTCTCCCGCTCCCGGTCTCTCTCCAGCTTCTTGTCCCTCTCCCCTCCCATCCGTAAAGTCTCCTATGCAAAATTTTTCTTTCTAACTATAAGCTTGCATATTAATTTTCATAATGACGAAGTTCCTGAAAAACTTGCAACCCCTTTATTTACCTCTTAGGGGATGAAATTCCAAAAAAACCTGTTACAATTATTTTTTTTCTTAATTATAAGCTTACAATATATCAAGTATTACTTCAGTGTTCAAAAATGACGAAGTTTCTTAAATATTTACATCCCCTTAGTTTTGCCCCATAGGGGATGAGTTTCGAGAAAACCATGACTGTTATTTTTTGTGTCTAACTATAAGCTTATATACAAATTTTCACCCTTCTTATTTCAAAACTGACGAAGTTGCCATACTAAATTGCACACTCTTATTTAACTTTTTAGGGGTTGATTTTCCAAAAAAACAAATAACTTTTAAATTTTGTTTCTAATCATGAGCTAATATGTAAATTTTCATGTTTTTAACTTCAAAAATGACGAAATTGCAAACTATGTTACATCGCCTAAATTAACCCTTTAAGGGATGATTTTCCAAAAATAAGTGTTAAAGTTAACTTTTGTTTATTAATTTTCATATTTATACCTCGAAAACTGGCGAAGCTGATTTGTATGTAGTTGACTATCAACCCCTATTTTTAGGGGATGAATTTCGAGAAAACCGTGATACAGTTATTTTTTGTGTCTAACTATAGGCTTAAACACAAATTTTCACCCTTCTTACTTCAAAACTGACGAAGTTCCCATACTTACTTACGCCGCCTTAATTAACCCCTTAGGGGATGACTTTCCAAAAAAACGTAATACTTCAAAATTTAGTTTCTAATTTTGAGTTAATATGTAAATTTTCATGTTTTTAACTTCAAAAATGACGAAGTTGCGTACTGACTGTTGGCCTCTAAATTAACCCTATAAGGGATGATTTTCCAAAAAAATGTGTTAAACTTAATTTTTGTTTCTTACTATAAACTTACATAAAAAATTTCATATTTATACCTCGAAAACTGGTGAGGTTGATTTGTATGTAATTGACTACCAACCCCTATTTTTAGGGGATGAATTTCGAGAAAACTGTGATACAATTATTTTTTGTGTCTAACTATAGGCTTAAATACAAATTTTCACCCGTCTTACTTCAAAACTGACGAAGTACCCATACTAACTTGGGCCGCCTTAATTAACCCTTTAGGGGATGATTTTCCAAAAAAACGTAATACTTCAAGATTTAGTTTCTAATTTTGAGGTAATATGTAAATTTTCATGTTTTTAACTTCAAAAATGACGAAGTTGAGTACTGACTGTTGTCCTCTAAATTAACCCTTTAAGGGATGATTTTCAAAAAAAATGTGCTAAACTTAATTTTTGTTTATTACTATAAACTTATATAAAAAAATTCATACTTATATCTCTAAAACTGACGAAGTTGGTTTGTATGAAAATGACTTCGGACCCCTATTTTTGCTACTTAGGGGATGAATTTCCAAAAATCCGTTCTTAGCTGACGTCTCCTTAGCATAATCTATCTCCCTGCCAAATTTCATCATAATCGGTACGGTAGTTTCTGAGATTTTTTGTTTAATCAGTGGTGTGTCTCTTTTCAATTTTATATATATAGATAATCAGCAAGTAAACAATGCGGTCCACGCGGGGTCAACTGATAACCTCTGTAATCAACGGGAACACCGTGATTTGTTTTTTTTCTGTTGCGGGATTTTTTCCTGTTGTTATGAGTAGAGCATCGAGTCCGGGTTTACCCTGACCGAAAAACCCGGGTTTTCCCGGTTCTGAGGATTACAAAAAAACCCGGGTTTGATTTTTAAAACTCGGGTTTTTCGGGTTTTTTTAAATACTTTTGTTTTTGTTATTTATTAAGTTTAAGCCACAAGAGAGAAGAAAGTGGGTCCCTTTGGAATTGGACGACGGAACCACCGAGGACACTTGTTGGCTAACTTTTTGGAGAAGGAAGATCTCTTTATGATGAACTCCTTCTTCAGAAAGAAGCCTCAACGCAGGTGGACTTGGATAAGTCCTGATGGTTCCACAAAAAGCGAGATAGACTTCATTCTGGCAGACAAACAGCACATATTTAATGATGTCTCTGTGATCAGCAGGTTCAAAACCGGAAGCGATCACCGTCTTGTGCCTCTTGCACATTAAATATCGACGTGAAGCTGGAACGGTCATGCCTGATGAAGCTTCGTCCAACACCTGTCCAAATCCAGGGATCCGAAAACTTTCAACTTGAGCTGCAAAATAGTTTTGCGTACCTAGAATCATGCACGTCGGTGGAGGAGTTTAACACCAGGATGGTAGCGACTGTCCACGAGGTAAGGTCGAAGTATTTCAAGACCCACCCCAGTGGTAGATCTCAAGTTCTCTCAGAACAAAGTCTCGGTTTTATGAGAGATCGACGAGAACTATGTGTGCAGTGTCCAACCTCTATGGCGGAATACCGACGGCTTAATGAACAGATCTCCAAGTGTAGGCGGCGCAATTTGCGCAAACACAACGCAAATCCTGTAAAAAATACAATAGAGCGAAAACAGGGCTCCAAAGTGTTCGCCAGAGACCTGTCTATTGGACAAAGTCAGCTCACGAGGTTGAAGACCGAGTCCGGCACCATAGTTACGTCGAAGTTCTAAGAGAAACTGAGAGATACTACGGACGGTTGTATACCTCCTCTCAAGCTCCACCTCTCAGTGAGGAGAGCGACAAGAGAGCTAAATTAACCCGACACTACACAGAGGATGTCCCGGACGTCAGCCTGTATGAGATTAGAGAGGCTCTCAAACAGCTTAAAAACAACAAGGCACCGGGGGATGACGGTATCACCGCCGAGCTGCTAAGAGCTGGGGGGAAAACCCTCCCAGTGGCGCTCCAAAAACTGTTTGATACCGTCATCCATACTGGAACTTCCGCGGGAGCGTGGAGCAGAAGTGTGGTGACTCTGTTTTTCAAAAAGGGCGATAAAGCCCTTTTGAAGAACTACAGGCCAGTCGCACTTCTGAGCCACGTTTATAAGCTGTTTTCGAGGGTGCTCACAAATCGCATTGCACGCAGGCTTGACGACTTCCAGCCTCCCGAACAAGCAGGATTCCGGAAAGGCTACAGCACCATAGACCACATACACACACTGCGGCAGATTATACAGAAGACCGAGGCGAGGAGTATAATCTGCCGTTATGTGTCGCCTATGTGGACTATGAGAAAGCCTTTGATTCTCTCGAGACCTGGGCAGTACTAAATTCTCTTCAGCGGTGCCGTATCGACTACCGGTATATCGAGGTGTTGAAGTATTTGTACTCATCAGCCACCATGTCCGTCAAAGTACACGACATAGCCACGAACACCATCCAATTGTAGAGAGGTGTCAGGCAAGGGGACGTTATATCCGCAAAGCTGTTCACCGCTGCGTTGGAAGATGTGTTCAAGCTGATTAAGTTGAAACGACGTGGCATTAACATCAATGGCGAATACATCACACACCTGCGATATGCCGATGATATAGTCATCCTGGCAGGATCCCTGGAGGAACTAGGTACAATGCTCGGGGACTTGAACAGCGCCTCACAACGGGTGGGTCTTAAGATGAATGTCCATGTTACACCCGTACCGGTTGTTGTTGACAGCACTGCTCTCGAAGTTGTAGACGAATACAATTACCTGGGACAAGTGATCCAGATGGGTAAGTCCAACTTCGAGAAAGAAGTCACTCGTAAAATCCAACTCGGATGGGCTGCGTTCGGGAAACTGCTTCATATCTTGTCGTCCAAAACACTACCTCAGTGCCTGAAGTCGAAGGTGTTCGAGCAGTGTGTGTTGCCAGTGATGACATACGGATCCGAGACGTGGAGCTTCACTATTGGCCTAATACAAGCTCAGAGTAGCGCAGCGGGCTATGGAGAGGGCTATGCTTGCTATTTCTCTAAGTGATCGCATCAGAAACGGGGAGATCCGTAGACGAACAAGAGTAACCAACATAGCTCAAAGAGTTAGCCGGCTGAAGTGGCAATGGGCCGGCTACATAGTGCGAAGGACCGATAACCGTTGGGGAAGAAAGGTCCTCGAATGGCGCCCGCGTCTCGGAAAACGGAGTACAGGACGCCCCCCGACAAGATGGCCCGACGACCTGAAGAAGACAGCGGGCATCCGCTGGATTCAGAAGGCTCAGGACCGGTCAGAGTGGCGCAAGTTAGCGCCTATCAGTGGCCTATGTCCAACAATGGACCTCCAAGGGCTGATGGATGGATGGATGGATGGAGTTACTTACTAAGTTTTAAGATATTCTGAAGAAAAAATAAATCTTTATCACTTTTTTAAACATTTAAAACTGTTTTTGTAATTTGTAAAGTACTATTTCATTTAAGTATTTAAATTCTTCCTCATCTTTTATAATTTGTACTCATTGCAGGAAATCGATATATAAACGCAGATTAGTGTATTTAAAAAAAATACAATAAAAGGCTCGAAAAGCTCGAAAAAACCGGTCTACCCGGGTTTTGATATTCTTAAACCCGAAAACCCGGGTTTTCAAAATTGAACCGAGCTTCGATGCTCTAGTTGTGAGTCAGTAAGTGTCGGGTGTAATATATGTTTATGTTCATGCTTCATGTATTAAAGGCTAAGCAAACTAGCATCATAGATGTGATAAAAACAATGTGGGATGCCAAGTTGACGGTCAGAATTGCTGGAGTAGTTATATTAAATGTGAACAAATAACTATCTCAGAGTGAAATGACTGCTATATTAGGTACACTGCATTTTACCAGTGCCAGATTTATATTTTTTATGAGTGTAGGCCAATTAATTTACGCCGCCCCATAATATGTACCTTTCTAAAATAATAATTTTCCATTCATAGTATGGAAGGCACTGAATTAGTCACTAAGAAAGTGCGAAAAAGACAAGAATTACAATTTTTTGCGACACTTTTTAATAGCAAAATCATATATAATATTCATCTTCTGAAATCTGCCTCCCCTAGGCCGCGGCCTATACGGCCTATTGACAAATCCAGGACTGTATTTTACTAAGTGGTATTTTATTATATTTAATCGATAAGTCCGATGATCAACCTAATTAGAAAAATTAATATTCCCACTAGTTCGACTATCGGACTAACGAGTAGAATTATTATGAACAAAGTAATTGTTATTGCTATTAAAATCAGAGAGGCGCTAATACAGCATGACCTGTGACCACACCGCATAAGTGAAATTTTCTTAGAGTTAGAACTCACATAATTTGGCGGAAGGTGCGGCTTGCGGGGGACATTAAAATGCGCTGTGATTGGCTATTTCTAATTCATACTTGAACTTGACGTATCAGTATTGGTCAAAATTAATGTCGTTAACATGCAAATGCAAGTACGTGTTGGCGCGCGTCAGTTGCCTTGTATGCGGTATCTATTGGATGGAGGTAATCTGTGCCTGTGACCATAGACGTGATATTGCTATCCAAAGAGTAATATACACAGACAAATATAATACATTTGCTATCTTAGTAGCAAACAAGCATCCAGTCCGTTTCGAGTCGATTAATATAATGAGTCTTACTTACAAGTGAGTACAGGGATACCACGCATTTACATTTTTTTTCTCACGGAATTAAATATTAGTACCTACTTACTGTTGATCAAAAACTCAAAAACCAAAAACTATATATGCCACAAAAAAAAACTAATTCACTGAAAAGATGCAGAAAAATCATTATTGAATACTTAAAAAATTCCGTAAATTATATAAAAACATCCAGAAGGCGGGCCAAAATATATACATAAATGATAAGAGATAAACAAGCCGATCCAATACGTTCGTACATATTGCGGGTAATATATATTCAGAGAAGGTTCGAAGATAATGTTAAAAGAAAATTAAATAAAATTCCAATATCTTTAAAACCATCTTTATTTGTGTGTTAATTCTCAAACACATTTTCCAGTAGAATTTTATTGTCAATACATAGATCGTTAAATGCCGCTAGACGATTTATTCACCGAATTAAATATTATACGAGGTGGCCAACTGTTCTCCCTGCATCTGTATATTGATTCAGTCCAACACGCGGGAACCTTATCGTAGACTTAGTACTCCTGCTGACCGCAAGGTATCCGCTCACGGCCCGTCCAGGAATTGAAACTAAAACAAATGTATAGAAAATATAGACAAGAGATGTTGACTAATTTTAGGATTCAATTTTATTTTATAAATAGAACCTTAATATTCACAAAAATAATATTATAAAAATAATAATCTTCAATTTAAAAACAAAAATTGATAAGTAGAAATCATTATCTTTCCCACCAAAAACGTCACATGACTTCACTATCCGATATTCAGTACTATCTGTCTACTGAAGTTTGTTGAATTTGCATATAAAATAGGAACAATGACGTCATATTCTCAAAATGGCGTTAGAGGTCACGTGACAGTGAGTATAATTTATAACATTTTAAATTAATGATATTTAATTTATTGTGATTGATTTCGATAAAAGCATCATATTTTAGGCCTATAAATGTTACCATTAATACTATAATAATATATATTAATTTATAATTAGTGTAGTATAATAGTATTATAATTTTATTAGTACTATAATTAGTACTCATGAAGTCAGAAATGTAGCCATGCCACGTTGGTAACGTGACTGTGGACACGATTTGCAATGTGGCAGAAGCAATTGTGAATCAGTACATAATATAAATACAGACACTTTAGAAGTGCATTTTATTGTGTTTTACAGTTACACAAAAATATTTGAAACCTATATCCTGCAGGCTGAGGCCTGGCAGGTCATTGCTTAATTAGTTACGATGATATTGACTAGTCAAGGAAAAATTCTAAGTTTTAGGGTTTCAAAGTAAAATCGGAACCCTTATAGTTTCGTCATGTCCGTCTGTCTAAAGCAAAGCGCCGAGACCCTTTGTGCTAGAAAGCTGTAATTTGGCATGGATACATATTTATTAAAACTCCAGAATCATAAAATAAAATATTGAAAAACATTTTTTAGGGTAACTCCCCTACAGGTAAAGTGAGGATGAATTTTTTATTTGTCGCGTATCTTATAGTGTGGGGTATCGTTGAAAAGGTCTTTCAAAAATATTAAGGGTCTTCTAAGACCATTTTTGGATTTAGTTTGCGAAATATTGAACTTTAAAGTGCTAATTTTATTTAGAATCGTGTCCCCCCCCCTGCTGGCTAAACGGTTGAAATTGGACAAGTGGAAAAATTCTCAAAAATAGGTTATAATTATGATGAATTGAAAAGGAAAATTATCACGGCTGTGTTAGCGTAAGTAGTTAGAGTAATAGTCGATAAACTTACTACTTCGGAACCCTACATTGTGCGTGGCCTGACACATACTTGCCCGGTTTTCGTCTCACAGGATTATCGATATGCGGAGCGTTCATGAGCACTCAGTGTATTGGCAGAGTATCTTAGACTTTCGCATTACAATATAATATTTTAGTACGCATTAGGTTTGTGGTGAATAAAAAAAATTAATACCTGAGGGATAACCCATATTTGATACCACAGACAGGCTCAAAATTTCAGTTTCGAATTCAACTTCCTGCATCGTTAACATCCTGGTTGCCAACTTGGTTGGATCCTTGGTTTTCGCCCCGAGTAGAGAGCCGCCGGCCGCCCTTTCCTGCTCCCCGATAGGAAGTGAGGGACCGTTCCGTTCCACAAGAAAGTTGCCCTTTGATTGAATCTTTATTTTTAGTATGCAACTTTATCCGTTTCTCCGTGCCCATAGATGCTTTAATCTTCTCCGAGAACTCCTTCCCGAAGAGCATTTCATCTCTATCATTGTCCCTAAATGATCTGAAACATTCATCCAAGTATGGTGTTATCTTTTTTTTTCTCGCTTGGGTCTCGATGTAATGAAGGTCTGTCAGGATTCTACAGCTATCTGAGAGCACCTTTACAGCTTGCATTTTGTCTTCTCCGCAAAGGAGCAGGGATATAGCTTGATTGATGGCGCTAATACCGACACCTAGTTGGTTCTGTTTGGCCTGATAATTTTTATCACAGTTAGCGATCCGTTCTGAGATGGCAGCCTGGATTTCAGGATTTAGGGTAGGTGCCATCAAGAGTTGACAGTTGTCGGGTATCAGATACTCTGCCATTAATTTGTCTTTGACATCCTTGGGGAGTCCTTTCTTCAAAATAGGGTTCCAACGCGGAAGGAGACCGCGGTGAATATTTTCAATGGAAATTGGGCGTTCTTTCGAGGCGTCACCAAGTTCCGACCGCGACTCCGTATTAAGCTTCCGTGGGAAGTCCGGAGATTCTTCATTTTCGTGTCCTGCAGTTTGCACCAGATTGTCCTCTGGAGATTCATCAATTTTGAGCGGTTCCGAAATAGTTTCTTCTAGATTGTGGTCCGGAGATTCTCCAGTTTCGACCGGCTCCATTTCTTGAACATCATGAAATTCGAAGAGAACGTGCGTCTCTGTGTTGTCATCTTGTGAGGTTTTGTTGTCTGAAACAAACAAACTTTCAAATTAATTAGAGCCCTTGGACTGTCAACTTAAGTGACTTCAGTTCAGGAAGGTAAGTATTGCATGCATGCATCATGCTGTGCGTGGTATAATGATAATAATAAATGCTATATACAACGCTTCACACTCATAGCCCCACACTAGGATTCCCTGTGTCGTGGGTGCCATGGACAACACACAAGACAAGGACATTCACACCCAGACCGAGAACAGAAATTCAAACTCATCATTCAAGTTTCCTTCTCACTGGGAATCGAACCCAGGACCAGCGCGGTAGTCGGGCATGGTAACTTCTACGCCACATGGGTCATCACAGTGAATGCTATTAGTCATTATTTATAAATATAGATTATAATCCAAAATATTAAGCAAAAATTTAATATAGATAAATAATTAATTAACGCTTACACCCTGTTTACTACCCTGTGCCGCAGTGGCATGGACTACACAAATTAGACATCAATAACACGCATGACCCGAGTACAAATATTTATCTGTTACATAAATATCTGCCCCGGGAATCGAACCCGGGACCCCTCACTTTGCAGGCAGGGTCGCTACCAACAACACTACAGGGTCGTCGATAATGTACTGCTGATATACAAGTCCATTATAGTATAGTACTGTTTGGAAACTGTTAAGTACCTGTTAACTTGGATGTTTTGGATTCTATATTCTTAACTGCTTGTATTGGTTTGCTACCTGCAAAATATTGTGGGGATCTGAAATCTGGAAAAAACATTTTTTCAGTTAGTTCATGATAAGATTACTAGAATATTATAATATTAAATTAGTAAAGTGATCCAAATATAAGTTGGTGCAATATAGTTTCAAATAATCTGATTGGCTTTGTAGGCGACGCACTTTAATATTTTGTAAAATAATAATAAAGTTATGCATGTTGTGTTTTTTGTATAATATAATTTGGAAGTTAAATAAAATAGAGCGTTTCCGAGGGACCTATTTCTCAAACAAGGTACTGGCAGTTGATGCCATAATTACGTATATTTTAAATTCAATTGTTTTCACAATTCGCCACGAAACGTCAAGGCGCTCGGTCGCGCTACTGAAAATTTTCTTCGGTCT
Organism: Thymelicus lineola; assembly: GCA_963932265.1. Taxonomy (NCBI): domain Eukaryota; kingdom Metazoa; phylum Arthropoda; class Insecta; order Lepidoptera; family Hesperiidae; genus Thymelicus; species Thymelicus lineola. Next base: position 17,662,653 of record OZ010681.1, on the reverse strand, counting down.
TTTATTTCCATCGCCTATAGGCTTGGGAGATAATTTATGAATGGCATGTATTCTTTTCCCACGTACACTTGTTTGTTTTAATATTTGTAGTATACATAGATAGATAGTACACATTTGTATATACATGGAGTATAGAGGTATAAAGAAAGCCATCTCATATGAGGGGAAAGTTGAAAGTGTCCAGCTGTCTACATAGAAATAGTTCCAGTTCCTCCCACCACCACCAGTTGTAGACGAAGCTGCAGAGTGAAGTTTGCGGAGGTCAATATAATTTATCCTAGCGCACTGCAGCGCCATCCGTTATTGGACACGTTTTTACAAACACTTTTCATACACAGAGATGGCTCTTCTTACCTCTATACTCCATGGTAGTTTGAGTTCATGAGTACATGTATAGTACATGAGTTCTCTGTCTGTATTTCTTGTGATTAAAATTACCCTGTATGTTATACCAGGTAATTATATTTCATAAAAATCTGTCCTGTAACTTTGGTGTGTAAAAGGCAAGAGCCAAACAACATCCATTTATAATTCCATACATATATCCTCAAAAACTTTCACACCTACAGTCGGAGTAAGATTACAAACCTGGCATCTGCAAAGTTGGTATCGCTATGTTACTAAGTCTGGTGTTGCGGCAATGATACTTCTCCTCAAAATGTCTGCGGCACACACGACAGTACTTGAATATTACTGAAGTTTCAAAATTAATGACATCTCCACCGATTGCATACAGCCAGGTATTGAACCTTACCCTGTCTGAGATAGGATTTGGAAAACGATGAAGAGAATCTGAAACAATACTTTACTATTAGGCACTTAAAATATTAAGTTTAAATTTAATAGTAGATCAATTATCAGACTTCACAAACCTTTGAAAAGTTTGAGAATATTATGGAGAATTAGTGCTTGGCTAATCTGTATATAAAACACAAGTAACTGCCCTCGCTTCGCTTCGGTTTTCTTATTTATTTTTTTACACCTTGGGTTACATTATTGGAGTTTTATTAAGGATCGCTAATTTTTTTGATAATATAATATAGCCTATAGGTCGTAGCTCATCTAAACGACACCGCTCCAACTCAACCAAAGTATGAGAATTCAAATATAAACTTTAAATCGTGCTCTGTAGGTGCAACTATTGAGTGGCAAGGTTGCGGTAAGCTTGCTTCCCGCGCGCAGGCTGCTAATTTTTGTTGTTACTGTAAAGTGCACCTACAGAGCACGATTTTAAGTCTATATTTGAATTCTCATACTTTGGTTGGGTGGGAGCGGTGTCGTGTAGATGAGCTATGACCTTATGACACCCGGAGATAGTGTAGCTTCCCAACAGTGAAAGAATTTTTCAAATCGGTTCGGTAGTTTCGGAGCCTATTCAATTCAAAGAAACAATTAAATCTTTCCTCTTTATAATATTAGTATAGATAAAAAATGTTTGTACGGATCTACTTTATAGATTCTGCAACCATCCAACTGAAATACCTCAAAATACTTTCAGATGAAAGGCAATAAATAATCCGAAGGTGGTTTGAGACCACTAAAACAATGCATTAGGCACATTCGGTCCATTGATAAAGTTGATTTTCCACTTTTTTAATAAAACAATTTGATGATAATGAGTTAAGATAGCACATATTACAGTGTGTAAACATAAAAACACTGATCTGTCATTGTCATCAGAGTTATCAAATATCCATACAAACATTTACATTTATAAATAGCCAATAATACTAATAATAAAATTAACATTTAATAAAAACAACATTTTGGAAATTAGGAGTGGGGATTCAAACTTGGAAACCAAAATTCTAATTCAAAATATTCACTAAACTTTAAACTCTGTTAGGATTTTTTTCTGAGGTCTACATAACACTTCACCATACGGCTTCAGTGCAAATTGGTTATGAGAGAGAGAGAGATAAAAAGAGACCTCTGATGGCTAGAAATGCTCAAGAATTTTTTACCATTATTGGATCACCAATCCAACTACCGATTGAACTTGCTGTTGTTTAATCACACTGTAGATCATCACAAGCTGCCAGGGTATGAGTGCTTCAGGAAGGACAATAAAGTAAAGAAGAACCATATAATGTCTTGTAACCATCCTCGTCATCCACAGTTGAGTTTGATTCAGAACACAGTAGCAGAATGTACGGAACATGAAAAAGCTTGTGGAGGTTTCTCAGCCGATTGCAACAGTACCACTCGCAACTCTCAGAAAATTAAAAATTATCTCATAACCTTTTGTAGTAAATTGAAGCTGAGTTTAAACCAACGATGCGTGAGCTCACCACCACTATGTATGTCCCAGGAACACCCAGGAACACAGCAACGCCTCCTTGTAGCCATTTTTATAATTATATTTGATAAAAAAGAATTAGTCTTGTCTGAATTATCACGCAATACTACACAAAAAGAGTCCTGTCTCCGATGTAATGTATGATAATATAGTGATAACGATTTGATTTCTAGGGTCACTTAGAGAAAATACTCAACTCAAAATCCACACATTAATTTAAACAGTAGAGGAATGGAATAATGGGAAAATCACATTTTTTTATTCTAAACAACGAATTGGATGGAAAATGCAAAAATGTGACAACAAAAATGATTGATTTTGATTGTTAAAGCCAAGACAATTTAGACAACTGACAATGACTTTTATTCTTGTACTTTTGTCAATGACATTTGTCAATGTTGACAAGTGTGTTTCAGCCATAGATAATCTATGGTATGGTTACAACTTTCAATTAATCTTTGAGGTTAGGTATTTTAAAAGAAACGTAACAAAAACTTTCGTAACATTACATTTTTTCACAATCCATATTCAGATCAAAATATTCTTTATACACAATCGTTACGGAAATAAATATTATAAAACAAAAATTTTCCTTTATAATTTACAAAATACTACAGGTAGGTACCTTTAAAATCATCTTTAGGGTGGGGAATAGTGGGGATCGGTAAGTATAGGTAATCAATCAGTAAGTTACCTCTGCATGTTGTATACATACCTACCTGTACGATGGCCTTACGGTATAAACCGACTGAAAGAAGAAGTCTTTAAAATAAGATTTTTCACGCCAATGTTTATATATTTTTAACTTGGCAAGTTTTTATTTAATCGGGTCACCGCCACGATGATGTCATAGAAGCTTAAATTAAAAGTGACGTATTCATTTCCACTCAGTTACGGATCAAACACGCTGTTTACCTCTAGTTACCTACGAAAATAGTGCATTGTGACATAAAATTCTTTAAAAAAATCAAAGAATGTCGTATTATCAATACAGGACTGTCGGTAAGTTGTGTACCTATATTTATTTTATAAAAAAAAATATTTTTGGATACATTTTCGGTGTAAAGTTTTAGAACCGCAGTACTTAATTAGATAGGGCAGTAACTACGTTATGATGGTTTTTTTAATTCCTTAGAAGATAGCTCGTTTAATCAATAATCTAGGGTTATGGTCTATGGATAGCATTCAGTCAGATTAAAAAATCGTGCTACTGTATAATTATTTTATACTTACACATTTATATTTTATCTACATTACCATAGTCTTAATTTTTAGTTAAATAAAAAATTACATACCGGCACAAAACAACCAAAACAGGAACAGCTGTTTTTGATGACATCATGTGGCGTTTAGATAATGCAAATATTGCAAAATGCAACGCAGATTTTAATTTTTTTAAATTATTCAGTTTGTATTTAAATTAAAGATGAGTGAACTAAGTTAATTATACTTATAAATAACATTCCACGTTTCTTTTGTTACAATGATTTTATCCAAATTGTTTTGTATACATTTTTGAAACATCATAACACACAAATAAAATAAACAGTATTCATAATCATAAGTAATAAGCATCTACCTTCTTACCTACCTTTTTATTGGTTACTAGCCCGCGACTTCGTTTACGTGGAAATTGATATTTTCCCGTGTAAAATCGTGGCAGTTACGGAATAAAAAATTTATGTATGTGTTACCCTATAACCTCTTCTATAAACCAGTAAAAATCACATTAAAATCGGTTCAACCGTTCCAGAGATTAGCTAGGTAAACAGAAAGATAGACAAAAATTTAAAAAAACTTAGTTTATGTTGTTGTATTGTGTAAATTATTACCTTTAAGAACTTAAGAAAACAGTTGTTTTGGAATCACAGACAGACAAGAGTTCCGAAGAAAAATCGGTACATCCCCTACAGGTAACGTGAGGATGAATTTTTTATTCGTCGTCTACCCTATAGTGTAGGTTATGGTTGAAAAGGTCTTCCAAAAATATAATGGGTCTGTTAGGACCATTTTTGGAATTAGGGGTTGGTTTGTGAAATATTTTGCTTTGAAGTGCTAATTAGGCTTAAAGTCAAGTGTCCGCACCCCCTGAGCTAAACGGTTGGAGTTGGATAAGTGAAAATTTTCTCAAAAATAGGTTGTATGATGAATTTACAAGGAAAACTATCACGGCTATGTTAGCATAAGTAGTTAATGAGTAATAGTCTATAAACATACTACTTCGGAACCCTACATTGCGCGTGGCCTGACACATACTTGCCCGGTTTTTTTTTTGTATGTATAGACTAGCTTAGTAGTAGTTACTAGGAAATTAGAAACTCGTTGCTCCCGTCGCTTTTGGAAACGTGATATTATTTAAAGTGTATTAGCCAGTTCTTTTTTCCTTTTTCTTTATTCTTTCTTGACCGGGAACGAATCAGTGAGGCCGTTGGTCCATGGGCAACGATAGCCACTTACCATCAGGTAGATCGTCAGCTCGTTTGTCGACTATTTCCATAAAAAAGTGTACCTTCTCCTATTAGATAATATGTTTATTAATATGTTCGCAATAGCATGTTACGCAGATGTAACCTATATTTCGAGATTATTTTTAGGTTTTAGTCCGGAATGTGTGTTATATCGCATAATAACGCAATGGTTTGGAAGATGTTTGGATTAAATAAATAGATAATGTGAGATATAAACATAAAATCCGCTAGTAATAGCTATTAAAGTGACTTAAGTCCACCCTGTAAAACATTCCTTATCGACTAGGTATTTTCGTAATAAAATAAGTAACAGAAAACACATTTATTCCAGGGACAAAAAAGATGATTTATAAGTAGTATGAACCCCTGTTACCCTATTAAACTCTTTAAAAGGAACAATACTTTAAAAGCAGTTTAATATTTAGCAACATCATTCTCTTGTCCATTTTACAATTTAATTTGCGGTCGGCACTCAGCGCGCTTGTTCTGTTCAAGTAAACAAAAAACAAATTCCATTTTTCTCAATTAGCCATTATCTCTAAACTGACTGCAATAAATCACATCCATTATCTATAATATCGTCTCTCACAAAATCCATCTTTTCTGTGGACGTGGTGGTCCCCTTCATCCACGTTCATGTCATGTCCAGTCAACACTCTTGGCGCCAGACGCATTTCCTCTCACCTCATCACGTGCCTGTGCATATACATTTATGACATTTTATTGGATGCAGACTAAATTATATTAATCAAGCTAATTAGTATGAAACAGTCTAGTTAACTTAGTTTAGTTTTTCGGATGAATTAAAATAATTATGTTATATTGTTTCATCAGACGTGAGTTTTCATTGTTTGCCGTCTGATAAGCCAGACGTTGCATGAAGTTTCTTAATGCTGTATACATTTACGTCACGGCGAGGTCACATCACGCATCACACAGGTATATTATATGCGGGTTTGGTGCAGTTTACTCTACATAATATTTAAAAGTGTCTTTATACAATGTGCGTTATCACAACTTGAGACAAAAATGTTATAAAATTACTTACTATCTTCTTCAGTAAACTTTTAGGCTTTAGTTTTTATCAAGAAAAAAAAATATTTACCTTTTTTATAATGTCATGTATAATTATAATGTAGGCTAGTAATAATATTTCAATCATAATCCCCCATTTTATCGATTATGGGGACAGTTCAATAAATTATTGATCTGTGCTATTACATATTGATAGAAATCCTAACAAGCATTCCTGTATTAAAACCAAAAAAATATCTTATACATATATAGATTTGATCTCGTTACAGTTTTAGAAATACGTATTATAGTACAGCAGATAGATTTCTGGAATACCTATATATCTAAGATAGGTATGTATTAGGATAACCAGAACAGAAGCAGTTCAACAAGCGTGCCCGAAGTTATTGTTATGTCCAATGATATTATATATTAAAAAGAGGCAGATATGTCATAAGCGCGCGCGTTGTGTGACTCAAAAAGTTCCCAATTGGGAACTCTTATTTAGGTGAAGAAAGAGATAGCGATGTAGTTTTGACGCGAGAGCGATAAAGACGTGCGATAAAGCAATAAAGCGTGCCTTGCGGACATCGGAACAGATTTTTCGGTTGATTTGTAAGGGCATAACGTATCTATATTTATTTAAACATCATTGGTTATGTCGGTTTATGTGACCTCTCATTCATTTGCATATTTTTTCTTTTAAATACATATTATGGAGTTTGGCCCCAAACATTACCTGTTTTTGTCACTGAACTCGAGAGTACCTTATAATTTTCACGTCGTATAAATTTACGGACACTGTATAAAATGACGACATTGTTGAATAAATGTCTTTGACCGAAAATTAGTGCAAATATAATATTATAATTAACATTAGACCTGATGTAAACATAATTAAATTATGTAACCATTATTACAGATATATTTTGCAAAAGAGGTTTTCATTTAAAGCCTTTGGAATATGAATGAATGCAATAAAATGATGGTTGAAATAAATCAGTAAAATCAGTGAATTTTTCTTTTAACTTAATCACAAACGATTTGATTCGATTATTCATTCGATATTAGAGGTTAAAGCACCTATTGGCTATTAGTCATAGAAATAAATTATACCATTAGCTACTTTAAAAAACATGATGCCTACCATTAAAAATGTTGTTGGTTGGGTTAGCCCATTGGCATTACAATTTAAGAAGCCTTGACATGGATACATTACAAACAAGACAAGTTGCGTTTCGTTACTGCAACCAACTCGCCATGAATGGCAAATGGCAATGTTTGCGCGCCAAATTTGGAATAATCTACCGTACAATAAGTAATCTCACAAATATACGCAACTCATAAACAGTTTATAGTGAAATTATTAGAAAATTTTATTTTGGCTTCAACCCATTAATGGCCCACTGCTGGGCGCGGGTCTCTCCTCTTGAATAGGCCTAGAGCATACTCCACCACGCTGCTCCAGTGCGGATTGGTGGAGGGGTTAGCGGCCAACCCGAGTGTCGGAAGTTTTCAAACCGCCCGAGGCCCTCCGACATGGCTTAACGACTGTTATCATATGATAACAACCGGGACCGACGGCTTTACGTGCCCTCCGAAGCACGGAAACGCTCAAGAATTTTTTGCCACTAGCGGTCACCCATCCAACTACCGACCGCGCCCGCTGTTGGCAAGCGGGCTATGGGCTGAGAAAATTTTATTTTACGGTCGATATATTCATCATCAATGTTTTAATCTATGTAAGGCTCTATCCTCCATGCCTAGTCTATAAAATAATCATGGTAGAATTGACACTTATTTTAAGTTTTTTTATGAATGGGATTGGGCACATCCAATATGGATTACATTTAATACAATATGTTACCACTAACACCAATATGGTCACAAGTTGTATTGAATTTAATCTTTCATTGCGGTTAATGTTGTGAACTTGTGACTGTCTGTCTACCGCAAGCTTTGGATGTAATTGTAGGTAATATATTTATATGATCTACTTACTATATTTATAACTTCTAACGCAAAAAAGATAGTTTCTGTTTCTGTTAATTAAGATAACGTCTCTATTTTTATGGAAACAAAATCATAAATATATATATATATATGTATATATATATATATATTATAGATATATATTTTATGTATTATTATATGTATGTATAGTATGTGTATTTGAATATATGTAAGTATATGTAGGATACTTTATTCCATTTTTATGTGCACGCTAAATTTGCCTCTCGTATAAAATTTCAACTACCAGGTCTGCTGGAAGAAATTTCATTTTGAAATAAGCAGTGCCTATGTACCATAGATTTATATGACGTGTTAATTTAAGTTTATTCGTGTACATAAAATTTTTAAATAAATAAATAAATAAATAAAAATATCGCGTTTACAGTCGCCATTCGGTGTTTTAAGACTCGCAAATCAATCGAAACCTATAAGGGTACTTCCGGTTGACCTAGAATCCAATTTGGCATAAATCAATATTTTATAGTACCTACTCGTAAAGGGGAAAATTATTATACAGTAGCTGTGCCTCGAGGTTTCACCCGCGTTAATTTGTAAAAACAACTAACTACTACAATATATGATATTAGGGAACATACCAAAACCACGTGCCTCATTTAGGGGGGGGAGGGGGGTCTTCAAAACACCACGATTGGTCACAGAGGGGAGGGGGGGGGTTTAGGTTTTTGTCACGTAGTCAATATTTTAGCAATCATTGCGCCACAAAGTCGTCAAATATAAGCAAAATTATTATTTTTTAACTCTGTTTTTGCAAAAAGGTATTGAAAACCGTATTATCAATTACCACGTGAAAACTAGGGGGGAGGGGGGGGGTCTTCTCATATACTACGGATGGTCACGAAGGGGGGGGAGGGGGGTAAAAAGTTGGAAAAAATGAGTTACGTGGTTTTGGTATGTTCCCTTATATTATAGCCTATAGCCTTCCTCGATAAATGGACTATCAAACACAACAATAATTTTTCAACTCGAACCAGTAGTTCCTGAGATTAGCGCGTTCAACCAAACAAACTCTTCAGCTTTATAATATTAGTATAAATAAAAATAAGTTTTTACGGAACGTTCAGTGCGCGAGTCTGATGCACACTTGGCCAGTTTTTGTAAAGTCAGTCAATTCTTTCTTTCTTCGTCTCTTTCTTGGCCAGAATTTTCTTTCACCACAATGTTTTCACAATTTTTTCCTAAATTTCTCCTTGATTTTGAAAAAAATATGAGTAACTTTTATAAAAGAGCCCTCAGTCCACACGCACACAGCGACGATTGCAACTTGCCATAGGTGAATCGTCAGTTCGTTGGTCGGCTTTTTCTATATATATTTTTTTTTATAAAATAACATTATTATCCTGTCCAGGTGAAATGCAGCCACCACCGCTATCAGACAAGCTGCGGCTGTACCACGTGGAGATGAACCCCTACGGCCACCGGGTGCTGCTCATCCTGGAGGCCAAGAAGGCCAAGTACGAGGTCTGCAGGCTCGACCCGCTGCACCTGCCCGAGTGGTTCAGGGTCAAGAATCCTAGATGTGAGTATTGTTGATGGTAAACTTTAGAGCAGCCTCCTTTATTAAGATCAAAAAAGGAGTATAATAATGTAAGTGTCTTCAAGGCAAGAGTGAATAGGCTTTTACTGAGTTAATGCGTTTTACCACCCACAACTATATCGCCACTTACCATCAGGTGGGATTGTAGTCAAGTCAAGCGTTAACTTATAAGGTATAGGAAAAGAGGAAGCTCGAATTCGTTTTTTATAATAAACTAGCTGTTGCCCGCAGCTTCGCACGCGGAAGTTATGTATAATATTGCGACTATGAATTGAGATGTAAGCTATCCTATCTTTCAAGTTGGATCAAACTACACACGGTGTGCTAATTTGATTAAAATCGGTTAAGTAGTTTAGGAGTCCATCGCGGACAAACAACGTGACACGTAATTTATATATATTAAGATTATAAGTATGTAAAATAACTAGTTGTTTTACTACAGAACAAAACCTGATGGTAAATAAAAATGAAAAAAAAAAACGGTACAGCGGACTACCTAAGTAAAAGCCTATTTAAGTACTCTTAACTTTAACTTGATGCGGGCATTTTATTCCAATCCTAAGATTAACATTGCCCATCTCTTCTTCCAGTGAAGATCCCAGTGCTAGAGATCCCTACGGACCAGGGCGACCGGTTCCTCTTCGAGAGCGTGGTGATCTGCGACTATCTGGATGAGAAGTACGCCCGCAACCCGTTGCACTCCCGGGATCCCTTCGTCAAGGCCCAGGATCGACTGCTCATTGAGAGGTTCAATGAGGTGGGTTCAGGGTTAGTTAGGGCATAGAAGAAATAATAGTAATTATAATATTACGTAATGTGTTGCCTTCATTTTTAACACTATCGCTTTCCTCTCTGGCAATGTTAGGGTTGTCTTTTTTGAAAGAATAAAATTAATCTGAAAGTGTAGTGAAGTGAGCAGTTCAAACTTGAATTTTTAGTAAAGTTGTTGTATATATACCCAGGGCCGTGCCTGACGGGCGTTCATTGCGTGCACCGCACGCAGGCGGCCGAAATTAAGAGGCGGCCAAATCGTTACAAGTTGTTTACTGGGCAAAAATACAATCGGTTTGTTTTCATTAAGATACGAAGTAAAAACAGTTTCTCTAATCTAATCTATCTAAAAAGAGTTTCTCAGAAATAAGAAATGTATAAAAACTGATTAGGTCGTTGTAGTATTGGTAGTAGTGGTTAACATCGTCCTCGCGGCGCCCCGCGCACAGTGGTTCGAATAGAACAAGCTAGCTAGACAAAATTATTTATTGGGTTTTTTTGCTTGGTACGGCTTTCTGATGATGTTTTATGACAGTTTAAGTGCAAAATATATACAGGGTGGTCCAAAAGTATGGAAACCCCTGAATAACTCCTCAGGAATGCATTTTGGAGGAAAATGTTTTATACAAAAGTTGTACTAATTGTACTCGACTAACCGATGATGACCTTGAATTTGACCTTGACTGTGGTTTAGAAAGGTCAAATCAAGGTCAACTTAATTTTTTCAAATGGTAACCCCTATTTTTTATTCCAGATTCGGAAAGGGCAGAAAAATTTATGCAAAAACCGACCTTAACCATGACCTTGAATGCTTAATTAAGGTCATTTTTCGAATTGAAAAGCCAATGTTCGAAGAATAATGCCAAACTTCTTAATTAAATTCACATCTAAAGCTGTAATATCTGCAACTAGTTCAAGATTCTCAAAAAACCGACGTTCGCCACAGTAGTTCCAATAGAAAAAGCTAGCTAGACAAAATTATTTATTGGGTTTGATTGCTTGGTATGGCTTTCTTATGATGGTTTGTGACAATTTAAGTGCAAGATATATAAAAAAATGGAAGGTAGGATCACGGGTTCCAAGAAAACAAAAATTAATAATAAATATTTTGTATAATTGAGATACTTAAAAAATAACAATAGAAAAAGATTAACAACAGTCATAAAATACTTAACTAATGACTATTGCCATTTTTGTACTAAAATTGTTGATATTTTTGAAATTTTCATTTTAATTTCCCTCGCAGATTCATTCGTAATATTTCCAAAATAATTTTTCAGTAATAGAAAATCATATAGTCTATTATTACGGTTCTCTTTCGGATGTTTCTGCCATTCATCAAAAAACTCGATTTTCGAAACTGAGAATTCGTATTCTGAAAAACAGACGAAATAACAAAGTTGTACTCGACTGTGCAAGCTAAAATGGGCATCAATTGAAAGCTAACATATATGGCTATGACATATATAATTTCTAGCCCAGTTACATGAGGGTACAAGTACTTTCTGGTCCAATGAAAACAATAAACCGTCAAAAAACTACATATTTTTTTAAAATTGAGGTATTATAAAAAAACTGGGGTTAAGTATATTTATATATTAACTAGGTTTTCGCGTGGGGCGCGCGCTGCTAAAGCAGCGCGCGTGCCTTTCTCTTCCGCAAAAGACAAAATAAATAAATAGTTTTTTTTTCAAAGATATTGGTCTTTGAAATTTATTTTTCGATTCAGGGGTATGTTTGCGACATATTTGGCTTCAAACTACTATTTTTGGTTTGTCTATTTTTTTGACACGACAGTATATGAGAAGGAGAGGGAAGGAGTGAGGGAGAGGGAAAGGGAGAGGGAGAGGCAGAGAGAGGAAGAGGGAGGGGGAGACGGAGAAGGAGCGGGAGAGGGAGGAAGGGGGAAACGGCGAGGGAAAGGGTAAGAGGGTGAGAGGTAGGGAGACGGGAGGGAAAGGGAGGAGGAGAGGTAGTGCGAAAGGGAGGGCAAGGGGGAGGTAGAGGGGAAGGAAAGCGATGAAGAGGGAGAAAGAGAAATAGGCGGTACAAAGTTTGCCGGGTCAGCTAGTTGATAACTAATAGTAACCCTTAATACTAATAAACGCCTCATTGTATTGACATTCAATGGACAAACAATCTGAAATATTCGACACAAAATACATTTGTATGAAAATTTATATTTTTATGTGGCAACACTGCAACATTTTTCCTCCGATGTGTACGATCTATAAGTACCAACAACCTCCTGATATATTGTAATGACATAAGATTGATGAAATGATTACATAAAAAAGTACATTTGTATGAAAACTTTTGTTTTTTGTATGGCAACCCTAAAATATTTTTTCACCATCATTTACGGAATATTAGAACCTACAATCGCTTCATACATTATAAGGCCATCAAATGAACACAACCGCCTCAAATATTCGAAAAAAGAAAACATTTGTATGAAAATTCTTATTTTTTGTATGGCAACACTGAAATTTTTTTCACCAAAATTCACAAAATATCAGTACCTACAAATGCCCCATACATTATAGTAGCGAAATATTCAATCCAAAAATAAATTTGTATGAAAATTATTATTTTTTGTATGGCAACACTGAAATTTTATTGTTTTCCCAAAACGAATGGTATAATTAAGAAATATCTCCCGTACATTTCTTATACTCCTGATCTATAGTTTAGGCTCAACTACTCGAAAACTGAAAAAAATTCTGGACTCCAGTGTTGCCAGTTTATTTAGATGAAAATGGTCAAATGTCATTACAACGACCACTAAAAATTTTTCGGTGAAATATGTTGATCAAAAATATTTTTCCTTCTACTTTTCATGTTTTTGAATAGAAAGTCCAAAAAATAGTATGAACGAAGAAACGAAAAACCAAACATGGCAACACTTTCGGTCAAGTTACACAACCGCCCCATACAAAGTAGCCCCCTCAAATGTTTCCAACCTACTAATTTTTTCCTCCAAAAAATGCAATTTTTCGTACATTTTACAAAATGGCCGCCACGGGGTTCGCCATCTTGTTGAAAAAAAAATTATCCCCAAAATATCAAAATTGAGGACACTTTAAAGGGAAAACAAAAAGAATATTAGAAAAAAGTTGAAAAACCACCCCGATGCGAGCCCACAAAGTCACCTCTAAAATTTCAAAACTTTAAAGAAAAATATCTCGGCGGCCATCTTGTTTTTTAAATTTTTTCTAATTTCATCGTATTAGTCGTCCCAAAATTATTCGAAAATGACCCCAATATTGGGTAGGTGCTCACATAAATAAAAAAGTTGACAATCGCCGAGCGGCCGCCATCTTGAATTTTCGAACGGTCGGATTTTTCCCATAGTGACCATAAGTAGTCAAGCAACTTTTCCATACATCATTATAACCCCCCACCAATACTTTCGGCTGGGCTACTCGAAATGTGAAAAAACGGGAAAAAAAATTCTAGCTCCCAGTGTTGCCAGTTAATTTTGATGAAAATGGTCAAATGTCATTACGACAACCACTAAAAATTTTTTGGTGAAATTTTTTGATTAAAAATGTTTCTCCTTCTACTTTTTATATTTTTGAATAGAAAGTTCACAAAAATGTATGAACGAAAAAAAAACAACATACCCTGGCAACACTTCAGACCAAGTCCCACAACCGCCCCATACAAAGTGACCCCGTCAAATGTTGTCAACCTAAAAAATTTTTCCTTCAAAAAATGCAATTTTTCGTACATTTTATAAAATGGCCGCCACGGGGTCCGCCATCTTGTTGAAAAAAAAAATATACCCCAAACGTCAAAATTGGGGATAGATCCAAGGCAACAAAGAAAAAAAATCGCAAAAAAGTTCAAAACCCAACGCAATCCGACCCCGCAAAGTAGCCTCGAAAATTGAAAAATTTTAAACTTAAATATCTCGGCGGCCATCTTGTTTTTTCAAATTTTTCTAAATTTTTCGTAACACTTTTCCCAACATTAGCCGAAAACAACACCAATCTCGGGTAGTTGCATAATAAAAAAAAAAGTTGATCATTTCGCCTCGGCCGCCATCTTGGATTTTCGAAAAGTCGGATTTTTCCCATAGATCCGGGGGTGAACCAAAAATTCCCCCATACATAGTATCTACCCCCCACCACTCCTTCTGGGAGATCAATTCGGGTTTTCGTAAAACGAAAAAAAAATTCCAGCAGTCAGTGTTGCCAGTCGACATCGACGAAAATGGTCAAATGTCATTATGACAACCACGACACGTTTGCATGTGTGAATTTTTGATTAAAAATATTGCTCCTTCTACTTTTCATATTTTTGAATAGAAAGTCCAAAAAAATGTATGAACAAAGATAAAAAAAATGAAACCTGGCAACACTTTGGGTCAAGTTACACAACCGCCCGGAACAAAGGTACCCGCTCAAATGTTGCCAACCCGGAGAAAAATTCACCCAAAAAAAGTCATTTTTCGTACATTTTTTAAAATGGCCGCCACCGCGTCCGCCATCTTGTCGAAAAAATTAATAGTCCCAAAATATAAAAATCGAGGATACTTTCAAGACAACACAAAAAAAATATTGAAAAAAAGTTGAAAAACCACCCCGATGCGACCCCGCAAAGTCACCTCTAAAATGGAAAAAATTCAAACCAAAATAACTCGGCGGCCATCTTGTTTTTTTCAATTTTTTCTCATTTTTTCGTAATTCTCCTTACAATTTTAACAAAACACCCGAAAAACATTTGGCAAAAGGCCATAAACAAAAAAGTTGACAATCGCCGCGCAGCCGCCATCTTGAAAATGGGAAATGTCAGATTTTTCCCGAGGTGTCGGGAGGAGATGGAGAACTTTCGCCATAGACAACAAAATCCCATCTCGCCTCCTTCTGGGAGAACAATTATATAGATCACTAGGTGGTAAGTCTAGGATTATATAATATAATTATAAATAAAAAGTACATACTTTTAACTTGAATATCCATCACTAATATTATTCAAAAAACTTAAAACTCACTGACATTAATGTGTTTCTGCCATTCATCAAAAAACTCGATTTTCGAAACTGAGAATTCGTATTCTGAAAAACAGACGAAATAACAAAGTTGTACTCGATTGTGCAAGCTAAAATGGGCGTCAATTGAAAGCTAACATATATGGCTATGACATATATAATTTCTAGCCCAGGTACATGAGGGTACAAGTACTTTCTGGTCCAATGAAAACAATAAACCGTCAAAAAACTACATATTTTTTTAAAATTGAGGTATTATAAAAAAACTGGGGTTAAGTATATTTATATATTAATTATAAATAAAAAGTACATACCTTTAACTTGAAGATCCATCACTAATATTATTCAAAAAACTTAAAACTCACTGACATTAATGTTACTTCGGTAATCGCAAAAATGCAACTGATTTGTAATTTTTTCACCCTTTCTTTTTATACTGCCCTAATTACCTAATTAGTGGTTGACATTAGTGCAAAATAATTCTCGGATTTGTGTTAGTTGGGGTATTGGTTAGGGGCTCAGGTATACAATTCCGGGAAATTCAAAATGACTTTTGTCCAGCTAGCTTGTTCCATTCGAATCACTGTGCCGCGGTCGGACAACGTTAAATATACTCGTCTTTATCGCTCTAGGGCATAGTTTGTATTTTGTATCTCGTTTCTACATTAAATCTGCCGCCATATAACCAATACCATAATTTTTTTCATGTTATTATTTTTGTTTAAATTTTAAATAAAAAAATGTTTATTTTGTGCATTTTTTTTTCTTAAATTTCATCCAAACATATAAATCTCATAAAACCGGTTTTTAGCCGGTTTTTCTTTTCAGAAACCGGTTTTGGGAACAAAACCAATATTTTTTTTCGTTCTCGATTTCGGTTAACCAAAAACTGATTTTTTTCCCGGTTTGATGCCCTGTGTAAAATAATAAACATTAAAAATTAAAGTAGTTTTTTTTAATGTTATCCTGGGGGCGGCCATACAGACTGGCACGCAGGCGGCCATATACCCAGGCACGGCCCTGTATATACCACAATATAGATGATAAAATAAGGATTCCAAAACAGTAAGAATAACGAAGGTAGGAGGATTACAAAAAATATGTGATTTTTTTTTCTAAAAATTCCAACTTTAAACTGCTCTCCTGGAAAGTAAGCTCAATATCGCAGTCAATTTTTCCTTTCAAGCGTCGAATTTATTTTGTATATTCCAGTTGATAAAAGGCAGCCTGGAGTGTTTCGATACAAACTTCGCATACGGCAGCGAGCAGATCGTTCAAACTCTGGATATCTTCGAGAAGGAACTGGCGACCAGAGGTATGAACCAATAACATTACTTTCTCAACTCAGAATTATAGAAAAAGAACTCTACAATGGTATTGCTCAAATATAATAGCGCCTTTGGTTTAAACCAGGGATATTGCGAATATTTGCATCCGCATCTGCAAATGCGGATCTTCCGCATAAATTTGGACATCCGCATTCGCATCAATAATCAATGTTCATGCGGATGTGAATGTGAATACAAGCTGCGACAAGAAAGAAATTGGGCGGGGCCCATTTTAACTTAATTTACTTATATGAAAATAAGTAAGTGAAGTTATAAAAGTTATTAAGTATTACTTAATAAAAATCATTAATAAAAATGTTAATAATTAATTTAAAATTGTTTTAATTCTTCATTCATATACTATATTTATATAAGATCTTAAACATCCGCATCGGCATCCGCGGATGTGAGCCTTCAAAAATCGACATCCGCATTCACATCCGCGGATGTGAAAAAATCGGCATCCGCAACATCCCTGGTTTAAACTAGCACTCTGCCTGCGGCGTTGCCCGCGTTTTCCGGGATAATAAAGATTATGTTATTCCACGTCATGCGTCTGTGTGCTAAACATGAAAATCTGTTCAGTAGTTTTTGTGTGAAAGAGTAACAAACATCCATACGAACTTTCACATTTATAATATTAGTAGGATTTAATTTAAATAATTCCTTTTTTATTGTGACGTGGCCCGTGACGGAAAATCGTTTCACAAAAACGTTACATTTTAACCCATGTACCTACTATATTGTTTCAGGCACAAACTACTTTGGTGGTAGTCGACCCGGCATGCTGGACTACATGATCTGGCCGTGGGTGGAACGGCTGTACCTTTTGCGATGCGTCAACGAAAAGAAGTTTGACGAGAAACGATCGTTGTTCCCTAACTTTGTAAGTTTGGTTTTTGCTAAAAACATGCAAGTTTAACACATGTTTCAGTTTCATGTTTCACACACACACACACACACACACACACACACACACACACACACACACACACATACACACACATAAACAGAGAGAGAGAGAGGGTATAAAGAGAGAGTTTTTTATACAAACTTTAATCCCTATTAAATTTCAAACATTTTTTTCCCGGTACTTTTCCACACTATAATGACAAATCTCAAAGTTTCACTGTTCTAAGTATAAGTGGGTAATTATAAATTTCAGGCGGACTGGGGTGACCAAATGCAATTAGATGAAGTAGTCAAGAAACACGCGCACTCCCCGGCAGAGTATTTCGACTATTACAAGAACGCCAGAGCTCATTCCATGGGCTACTATTTATAAACCAAGATCTGAAGTATTTCTGGTAATCTGATCTTTATTACAATATTAATTGTACCTTGTTGAGATAAACGTTGGATTTTAGGTCAAGTAATGTATCTTTTCATCGGTGTACCTATTATTAAAAGCACAGATTAAAATAATAATGTCGACGGTTATCAATAGTTTCAAAAAAGTCAACTTTACAGAATAAGAACTAAAATATCTTTACTGTTCTAATGTTAAGGTAATTCTATATTATGATATGTATATATCACTATACTCTATACTCTATAAAGTATACTCTTTATTTATGTTATAAACTTTTTTAGTAATCTTATAGAAGAGCCTTGTAGAAGAGTAGGTAAACCTGTTTTTTTATGTCCTGTAAAGCTGACTTTTTTGAGATACACACGCAATATAGATTTTTAACCGTCAATGTACTATTTCAAGTCGGTAGTAAGGTATATTCTTCACTAGATTTTGTACCGACAAATTGTGATTATGTACAATACATATAAACTTTATTAAAGTTATATTTTATTTTGTACTATTAGTTACCATTAAGTTCAAGTCATATTTTTATGTTTTTTTTTGCATTTTTTCTCATATAAAAGTGAAGTAAGTACCTACGTTATATTTTATATTTTCTACTTTATACAAATTTTATATTTACTTACCTTCAGTAATCTCCAAACTTATTGGCCGAACTGAAGTTTACTGTACTCTTAATTAGTATGCTTGTTAGTTAGCCACTAACTTACTTGGATGAATGGATAAGTTAACGAAAGTTCTGATTTGTTTCTTTGTTTGTTTTTGGTGGTTGTTTTTTGTTATTTAAGTTCATGATGGAACTCGTTATCTTCGCGGTATATTTTTTGTCGTTGTAAAAACTGAAGTAGGTTTATTTTGATCAACTTATTGCTAATCTTTGATTTTATGTTTATTAAAATGTTATTTATATATATTTAAAGTAGTTATTACGTAGTTTAACAACATAAATTGTCACACACAAGTAGGTTAAGTAGAAATGTAAACGGAGTAGCAGTACGTTAGCAAAACCTAACTTAAGTTATTGTATAGGATGTATACAAATAGGAATTAAAACTCAAAAAAGTAATAAACAAAACTCATTTAAGATACTTATATCTGTGAAACATTGAGCATCAAATCGTAGGTAGGTATGTTTCGAAGTCCCAAACTAACAACCGTTTTCATCAAACTATCTATTCATAGTCAAATGACTATATAATTCAGTGTATTTAAGGTATTATAATTAGGTACTATGCATAAAAATCGTAGGTTCATTATAGTAGGTATATCTTAAAACTAATAATATTGAAATACCTAACACCTTACCTATACTGTTACAAATTACAATATTATAGTGCCTTTTATTAGGTAGTGAACGCTGATGATACGAATACGAACAATGTTTCAAATAATTTTATCCAAAACTTGTTAAAAATACTATAGTTTATATCAAAGTCCATAAATAAAGTAGATTGTAGCAGTTATCTATCAATCATTACTAAAAAAAATAACATTATGTCCTATATTACAAAAATTGTACCATACTTGGCATTTATAAAAAAAAAACAATTTTTTCGTACTTTATTCCAAATGCTGCCTTGTTACCACAAAGTACATCTTAAATTTTCTTGTTGCACATAATTATATAGGTACAAAACTACAAAATATTATGCAGCTATAGGTATTATCAACGATTAATATAACTATTTTTAAAACTTGCATTTAGGAAGTATTTATTCAACATTATTTAAGAGCATATTTTTTATTTCAATGCGTACCACTTTGTTTTTTATGTGTAAATCATTGTGTAAATGTATTTCTTATACTAATTATCACGGTGTTTCTATTATTATAATATTATTTATTATAATTATACATACTAATATTATAATACTTGTTGTTACGATTATAGCGAAGACTTTTTTTATAATAAATGGTCTACATTATCGTATGTGGTTAAGAACAAGTGTGTACTTAAATGTTTTTCTAAAATTGTATATTGTGTAATTTATGTACTATGTTTCGATCTGATTATATTATAAAAATATATTCGTTTTAATATTTTTAACTTATTCTTACGGATCGTCGTGAATACCTAGTAATTTTTGATCTAGGTTTTGTTTTTGGTCGTGTATAAATTTTCATATTTTTGTATTTCATATTTTTGTAATACAATTTTATTGTTTAAATCTTTCGTCGTTCGTAATCGCTAAAACTTATCCTGTTAGAATCATTTGTGTGTACTGTGTACATTTTGCATATTCTTCGTTCATTCTGTGATTTTTTGCTTGGCTTGGCATATTTATTTACACAAAAATGATATTCCTCATTAAATAGCTATGTGGTTAAGTTTTCTTTAAAATAAATATTTTTTGAAATTATGTTTTGTTATTATTTCACTAACGAAAGTATCCCAATAAGAAAAAAGTAAGTAAGATAATAATAATAAATGATGTGGTTTTGTACGGTCCCCGTCTTCAGATACGAAGATTGGTATCCAGTTATACCATAACATCCTTGGTTGACCCTTATGATGGATACCTATTTACTTACTCTGTGGATTAGTATGTCGAGGACGTCATTGACATTGTCAAATGTCATGTCAATGTCAATCAAAACAAGTGTGTTTTCAAATTTCAATTCAAACGACAAGTTTAGGCCTTTGAGTTGCAATGTTTTGATAAATTCGTGTAAAAATATATTATTTCTTACTTCTTTCTAAATCTATCAGTGTACAAAATGCCTCTCATTCGATCAGCTAGTTCCAGCCTTTTTGTAGAAATTCTTATACGTATTGCTCTTCTCTCGGCCTTTTGGTAAGTACGACCATATGTTTTGTTTGTAGTACATCTAAAATTCGTTTTTTGATCACTGAAATTTAATTTTTTAAGCTAAATTTCTGCTTATAATATTTTTTTATGTAATGTCTGATGTTAATTTAATAGTTATTATGAATCACAGGTTTTGAATCAAGTATCAATTCCATGTTTAGTTATTCATCGTGTTAAAGAACTATCTCATTTTAATATTTTGTTCTCCTTTGTTTCTTAACGCTTGAATTCTGTCTTATAGCTTAATCTTATAGATTACAGTTTTATTAGGCATGCTTATTACATGGGACCGGCGGTTTTACGTGTACTCCGAAGCACGAAAGCCGTTAACACTAACTTTAGCTCTACCGAAACATTTAACGAAGAAAAGGAACCTTATATGAGTGGAGGCTTCTCAACAAATTTTGACATAGCCTCTTCCATACTTTCATTACACTTGAGAACATGTTCTTGGTCCATTAGTCACACGAGATCAAATCATATCAAAATAATCCATAATGCATTTGTGATAAAGATCAAAGTCTGTTAACCATTGTTTATCAGTAAGTAGCAGCTAACTATCATAATGTTAATTACTGAATGCATTAATTTCTTACTGCATGTTCTGCCAATTATTATTGTTATAATTTGGTGCTTACATCATTATGAGTAATTGAGTATGTTTGTAGCTATTGTTGGTCATATCATGGTCATATGCTAATAGTATAGCCTCATAATAATTCTCGCATGCCAGTGGCGTGCCTAAGCTGTCAGAACAAGGCAATCCCAGTTGTGTCATACAAGCTAGGATCTCGGGATCTTTGGCCCGACAACACAAAACACTCCATTCCATACGTATAATATTTCCCAACAAATAATATGAGTTAACAGCTGCAGAGTAATGATAGTAAAGCAATGATAGTAAGCTGGGTTTTTCAGCTTACTATGGCTGTACCACCACTGCAGCTTGCACCTTTAATAAAGTGATGTGCATATTAGGTGTAATTCACTTGCTTTGGTGAAGAATGCTAGAAAATTTATGAGATAATCTACTACTAGGTACTTATCTTAATTACAGTTGCCTTGAATTTCAATAATTTTGGGTTAATATACTTATGAACAAAGACTTAATTTTAAACTTAATCTTAAATTCAGATCTAAGACTTCTATGTACCCCACAAATTCTACAGAGCACTTTAGTACTAAAAAGTAACAACCGAGACCATGATACTTTATTGGAGATGTCAATCTCAACTGGGATACAAACTTGTAACCTTTTATACCAAATCCTTCATCAAGTAATGTATTAACATAACCTATCCTAACCTTCCAGTTACATGGAGACAATGTCCCCCTTCGTCCGCGTGATCCAGCCCTCAGAGCTCGAGTCGGACTACAAGTATCCCCGTCGGGAGTCCTACGTGCCCGGCGGGGCACTGTGGGCCGTGGTGCTGTCTGTGCCCTGCGCGCTCTCGCTACTAGCGTGGGCTGGTTGTAATGATTGTAATGACGCTCTTGAGGTAAGGT
The DNA here is from genome assembly GCA_963932265.1 of Thymelicus lineola. NCBI lineage: Eukaryota > Metazoa > Arthropoda > Insecta > Lepidoptera > Hesperiidae > Thymelicus > Thymelicus lineola. The sequence goes on along the minus strand of OZ010681.1, from coordinate 17,640,578 downwards.
ACCTATTTGATATGCTGATTTTCTCCTTTCATTCTCTTGTGCCATGATGATTTATAGTTGCATAGTGACATGCATTGGTGATGCATCAATTAGGTAAATATAGTAGTAGGTATAAATTAGCAAACACTGTCATTGGTAACTTACCGAATAGGACTCACTGAAAATCAGTACTGTAATCAACATTACAGTATCATGCTGAATGTGCTCCTTTTTCTAGGCCACTGGACACATGCAATCATAATCCAGCAATATTTTTGTAAGGAGCTGTATATTTTAGTTTTTGTTTTGTTTTTAATTTTTTATTCTGTTTTTTCAATTATTATTAGTTTTTTTTTAAATATTGTTTTTAATAATTTTTTTATTGTGTTCTTTTTGGTCTGTAATGTTACCCATAATTGCGTTTGTAGCCTTGAAAATAAAATTTATTGTATTGTATTCTATTCTAACAATAAAACAGTGATGAATCATTGTAGTGGTTTGCACAATGGTTGCAATCAACACTTGGCCAGTGTGTTTGACCTGTATAATTACTTGAATTGTAAGAGTATACAGATAATTATTAAGATATTTTTAACAGACTTCAAATAAAGAGGAAGTTCTCAAATCGAGTCTATTTCTTTTTTTATGTTTGTAGATTTTGATGATTCTTTTTTTAATCAAAAGCTGGTGCTTGTCATATTGTCCTACTTAAAATTGAGCGAGACCTGACGAGTAGTTTTTGAGCTATCCCTAGTTTTGAGTCGGTTATTTTTTGTCAAGAATTATTAATGTAAGTAGCCGCCTAACTAGCAGGTGAGTTACCTGATGATAAGTAGTACCTTCGCCCATGGACACCAGCTATGAAAGGCACCACTGATATAAAAAAGAAAAGATCAGAATGAAAGAAAAAAATTATTAAAATCTTAGCATCATTTAAGTTATGTAAGTAGAAAGTTTAATCATTCCAGATTCTTCTGACCTGGTCTCTAGCCCTCGGCATCAACGGAGTCTTGACTGACACCATGAAATTAATTGTTGGTGAGTTTTTCTATTTATTTATTTATTTATTTAAAACTTTATTATACCTTTAAACAAAATGGTACAAAAGGTGGGCTTAATGCTAGAAGCATTCTCTGCCAGCCGACCTTTGGGAAAACAGAAACATCGAAGGCGGTATATAATGAAGAGATGATAAATAAAGCATAAAATAATGAATGAAGCATAGAATAATGGTGATACCGTTACATTATAATGTATGTGTCTTTAAGTCAAGAGTGAATAGGCAATGAGTTAGTGTGTTTAAACACCCAAGACTTACACTGCCTCTCATGGTTTAGTAGGCCTGTAGTCAAGCATACCTATCCTGATATTATAAATACGAAAGTTTGTGAAGATATTTCGATGTTTGGGTAACCATCACATGCTAATCATTGCTCAAATTAAGGTGAAACTTTGTACATAGATAGTCCATGAGCCATGAAGTATGCCTATGCCTAGACTTATAAAATAGATTTTATCCCGGTTAAACATTCCCGTGAGATGATTTGGACATCTATGTTTGTGAATATGAAATATATTACTTTAAATAAAATAACCGGCTTCAAAATTAGAGATAACTCAAAAACTGGGATATAAGCACAAGTTTTCGACTATAAAAATAATCATCAAAATCGGTACATCCAGTAAAAAGCTATGAGGTATCACAAAAAAAAAACAGTTGAACTGGGAACCTTCTCCCGTTTTTTTAGTCTGTTAAAAATACTAAAAGTTTTCCCCATCAGGTCGGCCGCGTCCAGATTTCTTCTACCGCTGCTTCCCAGACGGCGTGGAGACGGCGGACCTGCAGTGCACAGGCGACTCGCTGGACGTCATGGAAGGTCGCAAGTCGTTCCCCAGCGGGCACAGCAGCTGTGAGTACTGCATTTGTAGACAACACTTCTAATTTGTACTGTGATACGGGTACTCACGATAGCCGTTACCAACCGCGTAACTGGGTCGGCCACTGGGCGGCCAAGAAAAATAGTTGAAAAATAAAGAGACATCGCAAACAAAATTTGTTAAACAAAATAGACTTTCCCAACGGTGAAAGAATTTTCCAAATCGGTTCGGTAGTTTCGAAACCTATTCAATGCAAATAAACAATCAAATCTTTCGTCTTTATAATATTAGTATAGGTAATTAAAGAGATTTTTTTTATTTTTAAATTCTGAATGGACTCATTATCTGGTTGATGGTGGGCAGTGGCGTTCTGCTCGCTGGGCGTGGCGGCGGCGTGGCTGTGCGGGCGGCTGGGCGTGCTGGGGCGGCGGCGCGGCAGCGGGCCGAGGGTGCTGCTGTGTCTCGCGCCGCTGCTCCTAGCTCTAGTGATCGCGCTATCCCGTAGCTGTGACTATCATCATCATTGGCAGGGTGAGTGTGGAAAGTGACCGGACCTGGCCATCTACTGTCTTTTTCACTATAATGGTTTTAGTAGTGCCATCCCTTTTACATAATTTACCAATGTAATAAGAATTGGTGTAGTGAAACAAAAGATAAACGTGTGTGTTGTAGCTCGGTCGGAACAGATTTTTTGGTTGATTTGTAAGGGCATAACATATCTATAGTTTAATATCATTGGCAGCTTCAACCCATTAATGGCCCACTACTGGGCACGGGTCTCTCCTCTTGAGGAAGCCTAGAGCCATCCACCACGCTACTCCAGTGCGGATTGGAGGGGTTAGTGGCCAACCCGAGTGTCTGAAGTTTTCATATCGCCAGAGGGCTTCCGACATGGCTTAACGACTGTTATTTTACGATCGACGGCTTTACTCTTTCACGGCTGTCCTCCGAAACGTTCAAGAAATTTTTGCCACTAGCGGTCACCCATCCAACTATCGATAGCAACCACTGTTGCGTTAACTTTGTCGATTCTTTAAAATCGACACAACCCACTTGAGCGATTCTTGTTACTTACTATCCAGTGGTAAAGTCCGATTAACACGTATTAAGTAGATAACTAAATTTTAAGTAAATTAATACGTGTAAACGGACAATTTAGTAACTTTTTCGTTAAAATTTACTTATCTACTTAACTACTTAATACGTGTAAATTGGACTTAAGGTTAAACATTAGCATGATATGATGTGGTACGACATAGCCGTATTGAGGTGGCTTAGAATAGGTTAGTATCGTTAGAGGCGACAGGACCCGCTTTGGTGGTAAGGCTACGTGTAAAGATCCTGTAGTAAGTCTGTGGGCGACTGTGACTTGTCCTAAAGAAACCGAAATTCAGTTTCAACTGGTTCATTTGTTTCAGATATCCTGGTAGGTTCCACGCTAGGATTCACGATAGCAATCCTATGTTACCAGCAGTATTACAATCCTCTAACTTCAGAGTTCTCGGGTATTCCCTATGTAGTGACCAACAATACCATTGCAAAGTATTGCAATGGGAAACCAGACGTTAGTCCCATAAAGGACTCCAAGGAAATGGAGTCGACACCGCTGTTGAAAGGCAAGAAAGAAGATAAATGGATTTAATGTAGTTCCTGGCTGTTTGAATATGTATGAGAAGTTTAGGTATGTACATTGATAGAACTAACATTATTTATATGTAGGTAGCAGAGGTAAACTATTCAATAGTATTTTGTAGTGTATTTTGTATGCATCGAAGTTGTAGTAAATTTACTGCTTTAGTCCATTTTTAGGGTTCCGAAGTAAAATCGGAATTCTTAGACCATTTTTGGAATTAGGGTCCGTTTGCGAAATATTTGGCTTTAAAGTGCTAATTTTGGTTAGATTCAAGTGGTCCCCCACTGCTGGCTAAACGGTTGGAGTTGGACAAGTGAAAAAATTCTCAAATACAAGTTATATGATGAATTAAAAGGAAAATTATCACGGCTATGTTAGCATAAGTAGTAAATGAGTAATAGTCGATAAACTTACTACTTCGGAACCCTACATTGTGCGTGGCCTGACACGCACTTGCCCGGTTTTTTTAGACGAGCCTTAGTAAAGAAACTTACGGGAGCGTAATTTGTAATTTAAAAATATACAGGCATAAAATGAAAATAATTTAAAAATCAAGTATATTTTAATGCCAAAAGTAATTTCTGTTTACATTGATTGAAGTTATAATTCTTTTGGCACGTTTAGAATAAATTATTAGATCGACAGCCAAAAAGCGACATGATGAAGTTATCTAATAACGGATTCCTTTTACAATCAAAATGAAATGAAAAAAATGAAAGGGCTTGTTGTAAGGATCTCAAATATATTTTTGGTATAGTTCTACAATGGATAGTTTTAAAATTATTAATATTATTCAAGAAAGAACGAAAGTTAATGCCAAAAATTGAACATCCCCCCCTCCCCCCACTTACTTTACGCACGTTATTTACGTTCTTTATTTAAATATTACAGGAAAACCTATAAGAAGTCTATGGTCCTAAAAAACGGCAAAAATAAATAAACTAGAAAAATAACGGTACATACATAATCAACGTATGGAACCCTCTCTAAGCGAGCTTAACTCGCACTTGACAAGTATTTTTTCAAGTATGTAATTCAATTAATATTTCAATAAAAATTATGCTAAGATTGTTTATCAAAATTAAATAAGTATCGTCTAAAATAACGCAGTTCAAATGAACTGGTCAATCTAGCTTAGAGCAGTCGTATTCCTGTCTAGATTATTACACTCTTAACTCCAAAAATTTACTTAGAATAGTATACCGCTGTTATTATTTGCAAACTTTTAAACTGTTGGTTGGAACTTTGATCTCTAGTGTCAAGAGTACAATTTTTATTAGATCAAATCATTTAAACTGAATGACTTACGTTTTTTTTCAGCTGGTGGAAGATATTTTTGTTTTTCTATTGTTTTTATTAATTAAAGTAAAAAATTATGTGGTTTTGGTATATTTATAACATTTTTGTTAAAAAATAAATTTTTGGTCTACTTATGTTATGCGTTTAGTGAAATTTTTAATTATTTTTATTATTTATTTTATTTCTTTGAGATTTACTGTTCCATTCCTAATTATGAAAGACTTATCTATAGTTAGTCGATTAAATTTGAATACATGGCATTTTAATAAACTTTATGAAATTGTATATGGCAACATAGTCCAGTCAAGGAATGACTCAAAAGAGGGTATAGAGTGCGTGAGCGGGAACCTAAGCGATTTCTTCAGAAACTTGTTCAGGGTGCTTAGGGTGATAAAATACTAAAAGTCCCCGCGTCTAGGAGGTGAGCCGGAGGGAGGGGGGGGGTTACAAAGGTCTCAATTTTAGGTTTTTCGCCAATATCTCAAAAACGGTGCGTTATAGCGAAAAATGTTCTAAGATGAAATGAAAGCTTATAAAATTCTCTATAAGTTTAATTCTATACACTTTTTCCGTATCTCCGACTGTTTTTGAACTATACGGTCCAGAAATGTAGCAATTTAAGTTATCCAACGTGATAACAGCGTGATTCACATCAGCTGTCGTAAAAATGACACCTGAACTGATACCATTAAAAAGATGTTAGGCAGGCATCTTTATATAACGAAGAGGCAGTTCCGTTGCAGCTCAGATTTTCTGCTGCACCAATTGACTTCAAGCATCATTGTTTTTATGTACATATTGCTTCAATGAAGATATAAAAAAGCGTTTGAAACAAGGCGGGTTGTACATTCAGTTGAGACTCTAGCTGCTAAATATTGTATCAAGCAGGTATGTTCTTCGAGAAATAATGCCTGGGGTAACGAAGTTCTTGATATTTTTTCCTGCATTACCGATATTGTTGCTGAAGGAGCAAAATATCACGAAGACACTATTACTCACTTGTGAAGCCTGTCAGTTACCCAAAACTCTACAAAACTGAGATCTCTAGAGATACCCATGTCGTAGAGGCTATGGAAGAAATATTTGCTTACATGGATTACTTTCCCACGATGAGATACTCGTTTTTTTTGTTTGTTTTTGTTAAAAGGCTTTTTTATATCTTCATTAAGGCAACATGCACATAAAAAACAATTATTCTTGAAGGCAAATGGTGGAGCAGAAGGTCTGAGCTGCGACTGCCCTGCCTCTTCATTAGATAAAGATGCCTGCCTAATGTCTTTTTTAATGGTATCAATTCGGGTGTCATTTTTACGACAGCTGATGTAAATCAAAAGGGATGTCAAGTCAAGGAAACTTTGATATTTGCCGTCTTTCCTTTCCTTACTAGCTTTAATACGACCCGGCATTCCCTTTTCTTTCCCTCAGAGACATCGTTACTTCCTTCAACGACATTCTCGTCATACAAAATGCATACAGGACTCTTATTAGTACTCATGTTGGATAACCCAATTGTGTTACTAATAACAGTGTATGTATATCTGAAAAGAATATTTTGTGGCTGCCCCTCTGCGTTACCGGCTAGACTACCGTGCCAGACAAAATAAAATTGCGAAAACCTATAATAACATAAGCCCGAAGGCAAGTATACAATATCAATAGGAGTTTTAGCCAAGAAGGTCGCGTTTCCTATAGCGAGCATTAAAGATATTGAGCGAAAAGAAATCTTCATCAATATCATGATTGTTTTCCCGCCTCTGCTCAGTTATCCACAGTTATAAAAAACGCGATTTCTTACTGTTACTGCCTTTACTACGTGGAGGTACTCCCAGCTTAGGTTACTATAAATTTTAAGATAATTTTCGCATCAGGTAATGGTTATCACGCTGAATTACTTTAATTTCGACATTTCTGGAGCGTGTAGTTCAAAAACGGTTGGAGATATAGAAAAAGTGTACAGAATGAAAGTTATAGAGAATTTTATAAGCTTTCATTTCATCCTAGAACATTTTTCGCTACAACGCACCGTTTTTGAGATATTGGCGAAAAACCTAAAATTGAGACCTTTGAAACCCCCCCCTCCCTCCGGCTCACCTCCTAGACGCGGGGACTTTTAGTATGTTATCCCCCTAAGCACCCTGAATAAGTTTCTGAAGAAATCGCTTAGGTTCCCGCTCACGCACTCTACAACTACTTTATTGACTGTACTAACAGTTATCCGTAAAAGTAACGTGGGGAATAATTTGAACTCTTTCCTAGTTTTTAAGGTTTCTTACGGAAAAATCAAAAAACGGAATCTTTATTTTATCTTCTTTTGCATGTATCGCCATTAACTCGTATTTATCCAACTGGTTTTTACATAAATACCTTACAGAGACAGAAATTTATTTATTTATTGCCAGACAGAAATTTATACATCTATACAAATAAATAAAATTGAAGTGTCTGTTTGTAATATTAAAATAACCGCTTTTTACTAACTGCATTTGGATGTATACACGGTACATATACCAAAACAACATTTTTTACAATTTTTGTCAGTCAGTTTGTTTCGGCTGATCTCTGAAATAGCTGAACCGATTTTGACGGGACTTTCATTGGCAAATAGCTGGTGTAACAAGGAGTAACTTAGGCTACTTTTATTTTAGAAAAAAGAACGCGATACAAAGTTCGCCGGGTCAGCTAGTTAACAAATATAAGTAAAATATTTGGTGATATGTTTTAAATACTATTTAAGATTATTGCCAGTGCCCTATTATAATCAATATTTTGAGTTTAGACTATCTTATAGCTTTCATGTTGTGCCCCTAATACACACATAATTATGTGGATAATTATAATTATCCGATTTCTAAAAGTTTATTATAACTTGATATGTATTGACATTGAATCGACTAACTGTAAATTATTATTGGTGTATTTTCCAGCTTACTTAAACCAAAAAGTACTTAAAATATTTTCTATTTTGTAGACTTTTTATTTTAATTGATTTGTCTTTGTAAATAACACTATTAGTGTTCATGATTGATTCTATTTAATTTATTAAATAATATAGATAATTTAATTGTGATATATTAAGTTACCATTCTCCTATGTCAACGAATTTATTTTGTAAAGTAATTAAATTATTATTGTTATATTAATTGATTTTATACGAACAATATTTAAATTTTAAATCCTAAGGTTTAACTTTTAACAAACAACCAATGTACATTGTATTTTATTAAACAATAATATCGTACCCTCATGGCCTCAGTGGAAAAAAGACATAAGATGAAAATTGCAATTTTACAGGGAAGCAAAAAACTTAAAATATCAGTAAGTAGTCAAAGGAATTTAAATACATACGATTTCTTGCAAAAAACCGTCAAGATTAATGATAAAAATTAGAAAATAAAAATTAGCATATGCAGCTTTTGTCCCTCTTTCCAATCATATTAATAACTAAAATTCAAAGTAACACGACTTATACTTTTTTTCCACTGAGGGTGCGATATGGTTTTTAATGTTGTAATGAACATTTTTATGATTAATGTGTACATTTTATGTGACTCCGTTAAGATAAAATATTTACTTAGTTTTTTGTTTATTGTTAACAAAATTTGATAAAATATTTTCACGAAAGTAATGTTTATGTATAATAGTTATGTTTATGCCTGAGTGAGACAGATTCCACATCTTACTACAACCGTATCGTCATACATTACGTCATACATAATGTTTATTTCTTTTCGTCGGTTTGACCTGCAGGGTAATTCACGTAACTTAAGAAGTTCGATTGCAGTGCAGTTGCAGCGACGTTCCGATCAAAATGACACTTTCCGTATTCTCTTGCGCTGTCAAACACGCTCACGTCACGCGAGCGCGTCTCAAGCGCGCTCACGTCACAAAAAGGTATTCTGATAATGCGCGTCAAGATAGCGTGTTCCCGATCGCAGTTTGATTGGTATTCTCATAAACTTTTGAAGTTTGAAGTCTCATAAAGTTTGACAGGCGCGCAGGATGCGTGCAGGAGAAGTGAAGTTCACATGCAGTTTGCGTGCAGTTGGCGTGCAGTTGACGCGCAGTCAAAAAATTATGACAATACGGTTTAGACGCCAAACTTCAACTTGATTGTAGCGTCACTCCAACTTGATTGCAGCGTCACTGCAACTTAATCGATGCGTCTTAAAGTTACGTGAATTAGGGATTTGGTTGCAGTTACATCTATTAATACATTAAATAATCCTATAATAGGCTATCACTAGCCATTCCTTTTAAATTATATATAAGTTGTAATTTAATTAGAAAAAATCTTTTTTGAGAAACTTTGTATGGAACTCAGCATTTGGTATTAATTGTAAGTTCCTATTAGTGGAATTGTGCTGTTAAAATGACTAAATCATTCCTTTTTATAGCCATTTATTTTAAAATACAATAAAAATCTTATGTAGAATATTTATAGTAAATATAATGAAGTAAAAATATCATATAATGTATAATATAATAATAATATTATAGGAATTTATTGTTGCTATTTCCTAAATGATTCAATGACAAAAATATAACTACAGCCTAGAAATTTGTTTGATGTAAATGTTTTCTTTGATTACCTAAATATTAATTAATTTTTAATTTATTATTTATTTATTTATTTATTTATTCATTCCAAAATATTACCACTAACATTACAGGCATGTCCTAATGCGCTAGTGTATTTTACATAAATTCAGACAATATTATAATATTAATATGAATTAAAACTAGTACAATCATCATTACAAAATAAAACAAGTCAAGATACTAGAATAAGATACTAGAGTAAGATACTAGTTCCATTTGAACTAGGCTGTAGTTATATTTTTGTCATTGAATCATTTATAATATTATTATACATATAATTGTATAATAATATAGGTACCTACATTGTCACTTTTCAATCAACATTCCCTTAATTATTTTATATTTCTTTTTATTTAATAGGACTTTGTATTCCCGTTTGTAAACAATCATTTTACAACACTGATTTTTGCTTAACATGCAAACATACTTGTGATTATTGTTTTAAATTGCGAAGCAATGAATTTATACAAAACATGTACAAATTATACATCGGGTTCAATTTATATTTTAATGTTTAAATTATTATACATCAATATCCATTTTTATATGTTGAACGTAATTTATTTAAATTTATAATTTAGAAATGACTTTTTGTAATTTAATATTTGACGTGGATGCAAAAATATAAATATTGGATAATATAATTATACAAATATTCGATATTTTCTGTCGTAAAACGACATTGTTATGATGGAGTGGATGTATTTAATTAAATTATGTAAATCAATAAAAGAAGTATTTAAAATGAGTAAAAATTTTCATTTTTGTTATTAATTTTTTTTTGTAACCAGCCAGCGAACGAGCTGACGATCCACCTGATTGTAGGTACTTACCATCAGACACTTGGCCACCGTCACCCCACTTAAGTTACCAAATGCTTTACCGATGCGTTGTCGACCAAGAAATAAGAGTGAGAAAGAAAGTGTGTTGTTAACTAATGTGGTTTGAAATGTTGAAATGAATGACTTTAATAATTAATATTGTAGTAATTTACAATCCTGTAACAGTCCAGGGTTAAGAGATAAACTTGAATAACTTTATTCTGTGGATGTTTCGAATTTATCGTCTTCGTCAGGCCCAAGAAGCTTATATTAAATATACTATTATAATCTGGAGGCGGCGCGACGGTGCAAAGACACCGGGATAAAATCTATCCCATTAACTTGTCCTGGACATGGACTAAATATGTGTACCAAATACAAAATACGTGTTTGATAATTTAGTTTTATAAGTTGTTTTATGCAGACTTAAATTTTATCAGATCTTTGCGAATAATAACGTCAATAGGTACGATAGTGTAAGAAAAAAAACAAGAATACCGTCGATTGAAATTTTTTATCTAGATACTTCATAATCATACAGTTATCTCTTAATATTAACATCTAGACATTTAGATCACAATAAAATTATCATCTAATAAATGCATAAAAATGTATAGTAAGTAGGTATTCATACACATTAAACATTCCTAAAAGTTTATAAGTGTTGTATTTAGTAGTAGTATATTAGATCATTTTTTGAGGGTAACTCGAAAATTCTACTGCGAAAAAACAGCGGATTCAAAAAGAACACATACATAGGGTAAGCCGTAAGTACAATGATTTAAGGTGATCTTCGACTTTGACAATTTCTTGTTACAAAATAAGGTTTCTAATTATGAAATATTTTATGTTGAGTTGTTCCTTGGAAAGCTGGCAATTTAAATTGATTTATAACTATAAAAATATTTCGTTTACATTTTTTTTTTATATTTTGCTACGAATTTCGTAACAAAACACCTCATTCGTTGCAGTCGCCGCAAAATTAATTTTTATTATTTTTACTAGCTGATAACTTTAAAAACTGCGAATTGCGTTTAAGAGTAGGCATTATTAATACAGAAAATTAAGAATATTTTTTCATCCCTCGTAAACCAATACAAATTTTAATAAATGGATGTTAAATCAAAGGGCCAAGATTACTACTGCTTGCCCTCTAAGCATTATGTTATACCAGCTGTTGTCCGCAGCTTCGCACGCGGAAATTATGATTATCATATTTATCCCCTATTTCACCCCCTTGGGGGTTGAATTTTGAAAAATCCTTTCTTAGTGAATGCCTACGTCATATGGTCGTAGCGCACATATCAACTCGGAAAGGGATCGTCACCGGATCGCCTCGCCGTCAACCTAACGTAAGCGCGTTACCAACCGACCAACAGCTCACAATCGACTCGGCTACGGCTAGGCGACGCCGCGCTTACGGCTCGAATTACAGCAGTTCGCCGACGCGGCGCGGGGCGTGCACGAGGAAACGGAAAGTCGAAGGATAGCGTACGGTGAGACGTAAGCGCGGGTACGGCAAGTCGTCCACGCACCGTACCGCGGTTCGTGAGCTTGTCTCGAGGCGAGACGATTACGTTACGAATCCGATTAGTGTGCTTTACAGTAGGGAGTTTCATACAAAGAATACTGACATGCAAGAGTTGATACGTTTACGTTCCGTTTACGAGTTGATATGTGTGCTACGACCAATAAGAGGAATACGTGTGCGAAATTTTAAGTTTCTAGCCCTAAGATTTTGGTTTGTGCGTTGATTCATCAGTCACTTTTGCCTTTTATACTTATATACACAGATTATAAGCTTACAATTAAATTAGCTGTTTGATTTTAGATTAAATAATTACCACATTTTCTATGGCTACACAATAATTAGCTTTATCAAAATATACAACAAAATAATAATATACATTATCTTAATATTTTTACAGCTGCGCAACTTGTGTTGTAGAAGTGAAGTGAAAATAATAACTTCACTTATGGAAAAAAAATATTTGATTTTAATGTTACAAAGTTTTTGTGCAATTCTTAATACGTAACATAAAAGCTTACTAAGCAGTTGTGATAAGTACATAAATTATATTAATAATATCTATTTCGAAATTAATTTTAAGAGAAGATATACGAGACAAAATTATATACAAATCACATCGATGGAAAACCTAGTTTAATGTAATTCTACAATAATCTTCAAAAATATTTTTAGTGGGTACCTACCTACTACCTACAATCTATACATAATATATCAAGGGAATAATTATTATTCTTCTAAAAATCAGTACTTATATGGTACCTACTTATCAATTTTTGTAGGCCTTGCTTGATTTTTGTTTTGAGATTTATCCCGCAACATGAAATGGAATTAATTTATCTTTAGGGCTACCACGCACTGCGACTGTTTATTGCACTATTAATTCGGCAAAATTCTATGAAATTCGAAATTTGTAACTATGTGTAAACCTACACGCACTTGCGAAAAAAATTGCATCTTCCATTAAATTTAAGAACTCTTTATTGTTAATAAACTACATTTTACACCGATTAATTTAACACATATATGCATCTACTACACAAATATATAATAATTTGATTATTATTATAATAAAAAGCAGTTAAGGTTATAAGTAAAGAACTATATGGAATTAAATCTAATATTAATGTTTTGGCATTCGGAAACCCACCCAATACATATCTTACGTTGACGAAGCCAATCTTGAATCGATCAATACAAGCATGCTGAACTGATCAGAAACAATCCTGACTAGAATCCTAAGGAAATCGTAGTTATCAATCCAACAGATATCCTTGCAGTAAGATATGTATTGCTAGTTCTGATGTCTCAAAAAACAGGATAAATCAGAAGTGGGATTGGTCAAGGACTTGGCACTGATAAAATAAAATTATTTCTATGATATTACATCAAGTATACAATAACAACAACCATTAATTCTTGAGCAGTCGAAAATATAACAACAAATAATAAAAATACAAACATAAAAAATAAAACATTTCGACATGTACAAACAAATAAACAAGTCACACAATAGTAATAGTAAAATAGCTTCGAAATGTTTCATAATCAAACTAATTCACTTTCTAAAAATAATGTGGGAAAATAATGGAATGAAATCCCGCACTTCAAAATAAACTTTAAAATAGTGTTCAGTTAGCTCACCAAATTATTCTTTGGGGCTCTTCAAAGTCATTCCACTTTACTTCTTTTGTGAAGAATACCATAAAGTATGCTGCGTTGATACCAACATACCACAAAAACTCCAAGACCACAACAGGGGTAGAAAGCTTGGGAAACCTCAAACGAGCGATTATATACGGAATTATGAAATACCGTATCTCAAGTAGCCGTTGAAGACATAGGCCAGGGATGATCCAAAAAAAATATGCCAAATAAAAAGAAATACAGTTCTGGTGAATTAAATTGTCGAGGAGACTACATCCAAGGAAGGCATACACCGGTATAGTTAAGTATACTGCTTCAGGGTATTTCCCGAACCATCTATTCCAAATATAGAAAGAATAGTGCCGGTTATCTGCCAACAAGTACGGATGCACCACAGTGTTAAAATAAACAGCGAGAAATGAAATCACCAGCAAAATTACTACAACATCTTTGTTCTGACGCATGTACAGTAAGGTGGATTTCAATCTGGACAGAACTAGTGGGAATCCAAAGAAGCCATAGAATAGGAGAAAGTATAACAACTGTGGTACATTAATGGTCATTGTGTGAGCCTCCTTGTCGCCAACCACGATGGATCCGTTGCAAAGTACAAAAACAGCAAACAATAACACTGGTACTATTGTGAAAAAGATATTCTTCAGATCTTGGGCCATGTACCAGTTAAAAAAGTATTTAAACTCGGTTTTCCAATGGAAATTTGAAGCGATCAGGAAGTCATCACCAGTGTAGGTTCGCTTCAAAGCCTTCGGATCCACTTCATACGCCACACCGGAGCTACGTTTTTTACCGGAATGTTTGTAGCTGTTAGCGTAAACCCTAGAAGACTTTAATGCCACCTCCATAGTCTTCTGAGAAAAGATCATTAGAATCCACACAACATTTGTCTGTCTCGTAGCAATACTGCAGATGCCATAAATAATTATAGAGTACTTAGATTTTTCAATTACAGCCAGAGTAAACAGTAAAAGGAAAGTTAAAGATAGAACATCTGTGTAAAAAACGTGAGCGAAAAAATACAATGGTGGTAACAAAGCAAGATTTAAGGCCTGCAATGCGATGTTAAAACGGCCGCAGCAGAGGCCATATACAAAGTTGAGGAGAACGTAAAATAATCCCAAATTCACAGTAGATACCAGGAGATTGAACATTCGTAGGGTGTATGTATTACATTCAACGATGAAATTGATAACCTTCACAGCAATGTACAATCCGGGCAGAGTCGTTATTTTTGGATTCCATACGTCGTAGCGCCCCTCGCAGTAAGCTTGAGCTTGGGGTATGTGGAACATCTCGTCGACAACAATCTTCAATGTTTTGTACACTTCATTGAAGATGGGAATGGAGCAACCGAAGTATAGTCCCAAAATAAGGAATAAATAGTACGGGTTCTTTGGCAACTCCATATTGATTTTTTAACCTTATACCTGTAAATTTAAAAAATATATTATTAAAAATTTATAATATTATGTTTGAAATATTACTATTAATATTAGAACGTTTGTGAAGATCTTTGTTTGTTTGTTCTTCAATCACACCACAACTACTTATCCTGTTTGGCTGAAATTTGGAACGGAGATAACCTACATCCCGGATTAACACACAGGCTACTTTTTATCCTGGAAAAGTTCAAACTTTCCATGGGATTTGTAAAAAATTTATCTCTACCGCGGGCTAACCCGCAGGCAAAACCTAATAAATAGATATAATACAAAATAAATAGTAGAGGAACACGTTTTCAAATATAATATGCAAATGAATATGTATCTAGCACATATTATGTATTTAAAATTTTAATATAACATCACGAATGACGAAAAAGTCCACATTATATTTTTATCAGCCAAATAAATTAATTTAAAAAGATGTAGTACCATCATATCTAGCCAATCCTATTAATACTATAAATGTGAAATTTGTCACGATGTTTGGACGTTTGGATGTTTGTTCCTCAATCACGCCACAACTTCTTAACCGATTTGGCCTAAATTTGGAATGGACATAGCTTATACCCTGGATTAACACATAGGCTATTTCTTTATCCCGGAAAAGTTTAGGGTTCCCGTGGGATTTGTAAAAAACCGATATCCACGCACGCGGAGCCACGGGCATATAAATTTAAACTAAAAATTTATCTAAATTCTAAATTAAAAATCAATTAAAAATTTCGTTTCGAAACTACTACCGTGGGCAAAAGCTAGCTAAGTACCAACAAAAGCATAAATTGGCAAAAATATGAATTCCGTCTTACCCGGTATTCAACAGTTGTTATTCCATTTCTTTCTTTGACACAAGTTTTCGTTATAGTACCTACTCGTTTTTATAGCACATTTCTATCAAACAATTCTTCAATGTATTGTACTTGTTTTGTAATACTTCTCATCAAAAACAAGCAGCAACAAATGGCCCTGCCAAAGCACAGCTCAGACCCAGACCAAGCACAGCAGTTTGCAGGTAAATAAATAATCAATAACTCAAATCTCAGTTTCACCGGGCCAGCCGGCAATCAGGGGCTACTCACTTTGATACATAGCTTGTATCAAGATTTAAGGCGACTTCTGGCCAATATTACAGACAGAATTTCGTCATAAATGTTGGTATGACAAATGTGATGATGTCAAATTTCTATTTCCGGTTGTCAATCAAAAAAAAGTCAGAATAAATAAAAATTTCATTTGGTAAAAATTGTACAAAAATGTAGTATTTCTTGTCGTAGACGCCCATCAACACCAAATTTATTTCTCGCGGCCCTTTCTTTAGACCCTAATAGGTAAGTTTCATGACTATTATGTATATGAATAAGCATACTATATTAAAGAAAAATTATGTATGAAGCTTACAATTATTGAATTTATACTTTATTCATTAGAACTTTACATTGCTATATTCTTTTTATATTCTTTTAGATGTCGACAATGGGTTAAAGCCATTGGTGATGAAGACTTGATATATTTGCCGATTGAAAAATTACACCAGTTACAATTTGTGTCCGGACACCACTTCGCACCTTCAGCATATAATACCCAAAGAAGCAGATTACTTAAAAATGCAGTGCCTTCCATCAACTTTACGCGTCCACGTCTAGCAGACAACCTATTTACCAATTTCCCATTAAGAATAGGAAGTGAAAAAGTATCATCTGGTAAGCAGACTTATCATAAAATTCAACTATACCTAAACCATATAAAAATATATATGGGCCTCCCGAAAGGCTAGTTGCTTAAATGTATACATGTATACCGATTATTTTAATTCTTTTTAATGTAAACTTACGAAATAAAAAGGTGAAACCTTGTTATGTGTAAAGAATTTGTAATTAATGATTTTTTTGAGTAAGAATATGTTAACAATTAATTATTTCGTGTAGTCGATCCGGTATAGATCTTGTACCTTGTTGTGAGCTCCGCATATACATAGGCAGGTGTTAACAAATAATTAAATGTACTGGTATTCATTCATACTTAGAATTGTTAAATAAAATTATAATATTATTCAAATGTGGCTTTTATTTTAATTTACAATTAAGGATAAAAAGGTATTAAAGCCTAATAGCTATGAACAATATAAAAGCACAACACTAGTTATCGATAATATTAAGTACATCACTAGTTGACAGTTGTCAATGTCATTTGATAGCTATGTTGGCAGCCTTGTTTCTGTTTTACCACAGATATCAAAAGCATCTATGGCTCATCGCTTATCCTGTAATGTTGGTGTAAAAAAACTGTTCGAATTTAGCTATAGACAATGTTCTAAGTGCCGTCTCTTAAAACGTTGTGATTAAGTACTCTGTGCCGGCAATCAGCGTGCCGTGCCACTTGTTTTTGGCAGATTTATGGCAGAATGCAGATTGCAGATATGCCAATACCCAATGTCAAAGCCACAGATTTTTCAGTACCTTTAAATCCATGCTTAACATAGTCATGGATGTATACTCTAACTGGATAACTAATTTTGTAGAGGTACCTGAGGACGGATGACTTCATAAGCACATGTTATGGCTGCCATAGACGTTCAAGTAATTTGATCAAACAGGCTGGATCAAACCGTTTTATCAAATTGGCATGAGCGTCTGTGGTAAAATTTGATCAAATTTAATGAGTAATCAAATTGTTTGAAGAAATATGAATTTTCGTTTTTTTATTTGATCAATCGGTTTGATCAAACTGTTTGATGAAAAATTTGAGCGTGTGTGTTGCGAGCGCTCAGTTGTTGCTGCGGAAGTGTTACCTAGCGGACGTGTTGCAGCTTGCAGTGAATAATGACGAACCGCGATGTATTAGAAGAATTCATACAAATATACAGAGATAAGCGGAATGCTGCTTATTGTAAACTAATAGAAAAGTTGCGCTTAATTAGTTTCTTCATTCATTCGCAAATAATTATGCCAATCTTTAGGAGCAAATTTTAATTCATTTAACAAGTTTATATGCGAATATTCGTCTCTTTTCATGAGCCACTTTTTACACCATACAGTACGTTTTTTTGTCCTTTTTTTGGCCTTCAAAACAAACACTAAACCTACTATTGCTATAGCGTCGTCTGTACATGACATTTTTACGGCCACACACACAACAATTCTTCGTCCGGTTCGATTCTGAACTGACGCTGCTTCAAGCCTGCGTGAAGGTGTGTGGTCGACAGATTATGCCAATTTGATAAAACGGTTTGATCCAGCCAGTTTGATTAAATTACTTGAACGTCTATGGCGGCCATTATCTATAGTCGCAGGATATATCATTCAATTATGATTTTTCGTAATGATATAAAAACATCTACACATACAAAAATGGTCCTTCTGATCAGTGCCAGATTTATATTTTTTATCAGTGTAAGCCAATTTATTTCCGCCGCCCCATTCCACCCCTTTTTAAAATAGTAATTTTCCATTCATAGTAAGGAAGGCACTGAATTACAAAAAAACAAGAATTACAAGTTTTTACGGCACTTTTCAATTGCAAAAAACATAAGAGGTGTCAAGGGACACCCGGATGGAACGAAATTCCTTTCGATTTAAGTATTGTTTTGTTGTACAGCGCCATCTCTGTAAAACTCTCTGAATCACTTCAAAAAAAGTGTCGTCTTTCGTAAAATCAAAAAGTGTCGTAATTTTCCGTCTAGCCCCCTTTCACAACGCGCGATAAGGAACTTCGTTTTAAAATCATCTATAATATCATCTTCTGAAATCTGCCACCCTTAGGATGCTGACGCCCCTAGGCCGCGGCCTATACGGCCTATTGACAAATCCGGGACTGCTTCTGACATGACGTCATCTATCTTCAGGTACCTCTACAAAGTAAGTGATCCAGATAGAGTAATATATCCATGGCAGCTACTGAGCTATTGACAGTTATGTGACTGTCAGTTTTCTATCTGTCTGTGGTTATGTTTATTGACTTGATCACAGAGTACTTAATCACTACGTTTTAAGAGACGGCACTTAGAACATTGTCTATAGCTAAATTCGAACAGTTTTTTTACACCAACATTACAGGATAAGCGATGAGCCATAGATGCTTTTGATATCTGTGGTAAAACAGAAACAAGGCTGCCAACATAGCTATCAAATGACATTGACAACTGTCAACTAGTGATGTACTTAATATTATCGATAACTAGTGTTGTGCTTTTATATTGTTCATAGCTATTAGGCTTTAATACCTTTTTATCCTTAATTGTAAATTAAAATAAAAGCCACATTTGAATAATATTATAATTTTATTTAACAATTCTAAGTATGAATGAATACCAGTACATTTAATTATTTGTTAACACCTGCCTATGTATATGCGGAGCTCACAACAAGGTACAAGATCTATACCGGATCGACTACACGAAATAATTAATTGTTAACATATTCTTACTCAAAAAAATCATTAATTACAAATTCTTTACACATAACAAGGTTTCACCTTTTTATTTCGTAAGTTTACATTAAAAAGAATTAAAATAATCGGTATACATGTATACATTTAAGCAACTAGCCTTTCGGGAGGCCCATATATATTTTTATATGGTTTAGGTATAGTTGAATTTTATGATAAGTCTGCTTACCAGATGATACTTTTTCACTTCCTATTCTTAATGGGAAATTGGTAAATAGGTTGTCTGCTAGACGTGGACGCGTAAAGTTGATGGAAGGCACTGCATTTTTAAGTAATCTGCTTCTTTGGGTATTATATGCTGAAGGTGCGAAGTGGTGTCCGGACACAAATTGTAACTGGTGTAATTTTTCAATCGGCAAATATATCAAGTCTTCATCACCAATGGCTTTAACCCATTGTCGACATCTAAAAGAATATAAAAAGAATATAGCAATGTAAAGTTCTAATGAATAAAGTATAAATTGAATAATTGTAAGCTTCATACATAATTTTTCTTTAATATAGTATGCTTATTCATATACATAATAGTCATGAAACTTACCTATTAGGGTCTAAAGAAAGGGCCGCGAGAAATAAATTT
The DNA here is from genome assembly GCA_963932265.1 of Thymelicus lineola. Classification (NCBI taxonomy): domain Eukaryota; kingdom Metazoa; phylum Arthropoda; class Insecta; order Lepidoptera; family Hesperiidae; genus Thymelicus; species Thymelicus lineola. Next base: position 17,620,711 of record OZ010681.1, on the reverse strand, counting down.
GGTGTTGATGGGCGTCTACGACAAGAAATACTACATTTTTGTACAATTTTTACCAAATGAAATTTTTATTTATTCTGACTTTTTTTTGATTGACAACCGGAAATAGAAATTTGACATCATCACATTTGTCATACCAACATTTATGACGAAATTCTGTCTGTAATATTGGCCAGAAGTCGCCTTAAATCTTGATACAAGCTATGTATCAAAGTGAGTAGCCCCTGGACTTGATTGTGATATTGAAAATTGAAACCAAACCAAACTAACGGTCGTAGAATATTTAAAAGAAACGCTCTATTAGTTTAGTTGTATTAACGGGATTTTTTTCTGAAAAATGTGTTAAACCATACTACCGTTTTTATAATATTCGATTAAGAATGACCGAATAAATATAAACAAAATGGACGCAAACAGTTTTATTTCAAAACTGAAAGCAAACGGATCTGAAAACTTTTGTGACTTAGAAAAAGTTTTCGAAGAATACAAGACCATTTTATTGAATTTATCCAGTAAAGATAAGGGATCGTTTGCATTGAATGTGTTGTGTGTCTTGTGCAGGTATTTATTTAGTATTAGTATGTATTATTTAATGAGTTTTTGTTATATGTTCGGATGTGTTTATAACTCTATACCGTTAACTTGGTATCATGCTCAACCTCCTGAATCGAGATTTAAAGACCATTTATAGAGAGTTTGCTTCTGATCTCGTTAAAGTTAATTATCAATTGCTTGGTGAAGGAAAATGTGACCAACCTGCACATCAGAGAGTTCTTCATAGTTTTCTCAAAGCTGTGTGAAGTCTGCCAATCTGCACTTGGCGCAGTATGGTGGATTATTTCGATTTCATTAATAATTTAGAATAAAATTGGTCTTTTCAAATTACAGGAATCTAGACAAAGTTCCACATTGGCGGGATGGAGTAAATAACAAATTACTTTTGATATTGGCCATAGAATGTGTAAGAGACACAAGGAATTTAGTGAAGGAAGATAGAGTGAAGACACTGGCTTGTATTTACCATATTCATCGACATGTAGTTAGGCAGGTATGATATAAAAGTATTGCATTTCAATATGTACATACCTTTAGATGTCTATTGTATAGGACATGTGTCTCGTCACATGAGCCATTGTCAAATCTCGCTCAAATTTATGTGGGACCACACGACAAGCACCAGCTTTCGATTAAAAAAACAACCATCAAAATCGGTTCACCCAGTCGAAAGTTCAGAGGTAACAAATATAAAAAAAATACAGTCAAATTAAGAACCTCCTCCTATTTTTGAAGTTGGTTAAAAAGGGCATGAAAAGTTCATTAAAGGTAGAAGAAGATGAGCAGTACTTTTTTCCCTATTACTCTAACCAATTTTTTTCTTTCCAGAATTCCATTGTATCACCAGAGCTAGTTCTCAAATTTTCCTACATGCCATTTGAGTGTGATGATAGTTCTTTTTTAACGGATTACCACAAGACATACTGGAGTATACTCGCTGAAAGACTGACTTATATAGAAAAATTAAAATCTAATAGAATTAGTGTTACCAAATTGTTGCCAAAGTTTATAGACGATGTTTTGAGAGTCATAAGTATATATGATGTGATTCAATTCTGTGGAAATTTTCTTGTATTTCTGATAAAGAAGCTACACTTAATATTTAATGAGAGCAGTGAAGAACTTAGTGTATGTTTTCAGAAGACGTTTGATGTTCTTGCAAAGAAAGATTTGGACAGTTTTAGGAATTTGAAAGAGAAAGATGCATTGACTCTTTATGAGAAGTTTAACGAGTGTTTTGTTGTTGTTATTGAAAATGGTCTAAAGACAAATTTTAAAGGATTACCTTTAGACAATATTGTCCGAAGTTGTGTAAATATGCTCGGTCATCATTCAGATATATTTCACTGCTTACAAACCTTCTACTTGAATGCCTTTTGCTGCATTTTTAAAAAACCAGTGCAAGATAATGTCTATGTTGAAACAGTTTTGAAAAACATCATTGTGTCCTGTGAGACTGCAGAGAAACTAGGATATAAGACTACAATGTATGCAACATATCCATATTTGAACCAATTTCTAAGGATTTACATTGAGAGTAAAGTAACTGAGACAGATTTTATACAAAGTTTCAGTGAAAACACACAAATTTACTGTTTGAAATTCATGCTATTGCTTATGAGAAAGCTAAGACAATCCAACCAGCTATTGAAGTGTGAAAATTGCCCCGTCAAAAGCGGTCTACATGATGCCTTACGCTTGTCATTTCTAGTAAAAAACTTTATATCTGCATCAGTTACTAAAGGAATTGATTTGAAAAATACTCTTCCTTGTTACTTCAGTATTGTCGAGTTGCAATATTCAATTTTATATGAATTAAGATCATTGGGTTGTTCTAATTTCAACAAATGCTTTCGTAAACTACAAACAGATGTACACAATACTGCAATCACACTGAACAAGGCACAATATTTCGAGTTTTCTATGAAAATCTTTGACATATACCTAGTAAATGAAGTTAAGAACTTCAAATCTGGTTCTGAGCTGAGAAATTTAACTCGGGGTTTGTACAATAAGAGTATTTGCGAGCTAGACTGTAAGCTATACGACCAAGCACTGAACAACGTATTTTTAAGCTTGGTGCTTGCTAACTCAGAACCAAGCACCGAAAAATATATGAGCCTGGTTATGGATATTAAAGCCAAGATGCTGAAACACGCGTCGGAATCCGCAGCAGGTGACAATAGCCTTGTAGAAGAAAACCAAGACAACTTCCAGATGTTGACAGTTTTAGATGTGACTAGAATGCTTTTGGAAAGCAATTCTTATGGAGATTTAAGGTTGTTTGTGAAAAATGTAAAGTTTAGGTAAGTTCATTATTTATCAATGAAAATAAAACAGAATTTAATACAGTTAAATATTTAATCTGTGCGTGTTTGCTTAGATTAGATCATTATACCATCCATGTAATAGTTAACGCGTGATGAAAAGACAACCATCCAAACATCTTCAGAAACTAAACGCCAGCTTTCACGCCAAACGACCCGTATGGGTGCGTGGTTACCATTCCGGATCGCCGTGCCTAGGATCCTGGGTTCGATTCCCAGCTAAGCGGAAATTTTAATGATCAGTTTGAATTTCTGTTCTTGTCTTTGTGTATTGTCCATGGCACCCACGATACAGGGAATCCTAGTGTGGGGCTATGAGTGTGTGTATCTTCAGAAACTTTCATATGTAGGATTAGAACTACTTAATAAATAACCCTATTGTTTTTTCTCCACCAATCCGCACTGGAGCAGCGGAGTATGCTCTAGGCCTCCTCAAGAGGAGAGACCCGTGCCCAGTAGTGGGCCATTAATGGGTTGAAGTCAATGTTTTTTTATCATATATCTTCCTTGTGCAGACACCAATACATTCGTTTTTTTATTTCTTGTTAATTCCAGTGCATTGCTCAAACATGAATTTTCAATGTACGCGAAGCTATGGCCGTCTATCGTCCCCATAGCGGGTGTGTGGCGCGCGCTGCGTGACCTGGCGAGTGGGAAACATGACCACTGGTTACCAGGTGAGATTTGAACTTATTTATTTATTTATGTACTATACAAAAAGTACAGAAACAAAGGCGGACTTAATTCTAAAAGCATTCTCTGCCAGTCAACCTTCGGACAGTAGTAAAACAACGATGGCGGTATATTTGACAAAGGATAAAAAAAATTAAAGAAATCACCATTACATCATCATTTGAACTTATCATTTTATTATGGAAATAACCTGTACATGAGCTGACGATCTACCTGTTGGTATCAGCAACACCAAAGGCATAACTGATGCGTTACGAAGAAAGAGAGAAGAAAAAGAAAGAAAGAACTGTCTCTCAAGCCCCCAGCCGGAACACGATGAGTCGTTTGGTGACTGACTCACACAAGAGAGTGGTTCTTATCCAGGCAGGCTTCAACGAAATATGATTGTACCACTATAATATGTGTAATAAAAAAATTAAAATGTGTGCAACTCACACGTGGTAGAAGTGAAACCTTCAAAATTTATTTAAATTACAACTTAGCACTTTTTAATGTAACTCAAAGAGAACCACGAACATAAGAAACACTGTATAATGCTTCCTATCTCATTTTCTCCCACGTTAAATCTTATGAATTTATGTGTCTGTCTCTTTTTACTGTCGCTTTTTCGTTTCATCGACTTTCAAATCACAACGATGTTAAAGAAATTTTCACTTCAATAATAATATTAATGACTAAATAAAATTATTGATAATAGAATTGTTAACGGAAGTCATACCATCAAGCGGTTGGCTTGTGTCGCTTTTTATGACACCCTAGTATGCCAGCATGGAATTCCGTAGTATTATCCTAGGCAACTCCAACCCATATACAAACATACATATTTTATATACGAAGTGATAGTAATAGTAATAAGTTATATGTCGAAAAGTCCCAAAGTGGACTTCGAATGGCAGGTAGATAGATATATAGATATACGTATGTAGTCCGTTCATAGAACTAATGCTGATATCTATACTTCTATACTAATATTATAAAGAGGAAAGATTTGATTGTTTGCATTGAATAGGCTCCGAAACTACCGAACCGATTTGAAAAATCCTTTCACTGTTAGGAAGCTCCACTATCCCCGGGTGACATAGGCTATATTATATATTTTTTTACTATTTTTCCCGAAGCGAAGCTAGGGCGATTTCCTAGTAGTATATAAAAATCATTTTCAGGGGTCGAAAACCGCGAAGAAACGTTGAGAGTTTTATATGAAGTAGTGGTCGAGACACCGTCGGCAGTGAGGACCATCCAAAGTGATTATTACAAGGAGATTGTTATGGAGTTGGTTGAAAACCTTGAGGAGAAATCAGTAAGTTATCTATATTTAAGTATTCCTCTTATGAAGTTCAAAGGCAATGGTTTCTAAACATTTAATGGGCGTCCACTTTTACAATTAGAAATACAAAATGTGGGATAAAACTTAATTGCTATAACCTTTTGGCAAATGGGAGTAATTGTTGTGTTATGTTATAAAATCCTTTCATAGTATGCAGTAGGTAGGTTATGTCACGAAACGCTTTTATAATATGCACAACCCTATAGATATTCACCCTTAATATACACTTAATTCAATTAACACATATGTAGACAGCACAGACATGTATACCTAGAGTAGATGCCGCATGTTCATACATTTCACGTGTAACAGAAAGGATTTTAAATCCTATTTGAGCGCCGTGTCATTTAGTTGGCGTTTTACTGCTATTGGCAATAGATGTCAACTGAAATAACGAAAAATGCCTAATTGTAACGTTTTAAACTGTAGGAATTCTACAAATACAGTTAGCAGAGGTAAAAGAAATATTTCTTTTCATCGTTAAGTAATTTATTTATAAAATTGTGTAGTAATTTATTTTAAAATAATTTTTTTCATATTTATTGCATTTCTACCACGTTTTACAACGAAAAGCACTAACTTACTGTGTACTGCATACTACTCAATACATTGCTGATTTTGGTAGCAAAATTTATACGGCTTGTTTACTGGAACACGCAATGAAAGTAAAACAATCGTTACTATAAATCGTCGCTTAGCTTCGTAATACGGTGAATATTGTCGTGTTTCTGTAAAATATAGCATATAGTGTTGTTCATTTACTCGGTGTGGTCTCGATGTTAATCGATTTTGAAAACCAATGAATAATAATATTTACATAGAGACAGTTTTTAACAGGCAAATTATTTTTCATTACAATATTAATGTTTCTGTATAGTGATTTTATTCATGATAACATTATAATTAAAGGTTTTTAAGTGACCCCAATATTAAAGCAAAATGAATTATAGCGACGGGGCATAGATATTGGTTTCCAACAAAACATAGCCGTATATGTTCTATTCATTTCAATGGTGACTGTTTTACGGATTCGTAAAAACATGAGAGGTGTCAAGGGACACCCGGATGGAACGAAGTTCCTTGCGATTTAAGTTTTATTGTACAGCGCCATCTCTGTACAACTTTCTGAATCACGCTAGCGCCATGTATACATTATACAGAACATACATTACAGCGCCATGAGTTTTACAGAGATGGCGCTGTACTGTAAAACTCTTAATCACGCTAGCGTGATTCAGTCGAACCTCCTCGTCGCTCATGATGTCCTAGTACTTCATTAAAAATTTGTGTGAAGTTAAAATTCTTCACAAAAATTTTAAATAAGTTACTAGGACATCACGAGCGACTAGGAGGTTCGACTAAATGCGACTGTGTTCAGTGAATACGTTCAGTCGAACCTCCTAGTCGCTCATGATGTCCTAGTACTTCATTAAAAATTTGTGTAAAGTTAAAATTCTTCACAAAAAAAATAGCGTGATTCAGAAAGTTGTACAGTACAGCGCCATCTCTGTAAAACTTACTGAATCACTTCAAAAAAAGTGTCGTCATTCGTAAAATCAAAAAGTGTCGAAATTTTCCGTCTAGCCCCCTTTCAGAACGCGCGATAAGGAACTTCGTTCCAAAAAGAAACGAAGGCTGATTTCAAGCGCAATACCGAATATTGATGTACTGTTTTTTATTTTGAATTTTTAATTAGAGAAAAATATTCGTTTAACTTTAGGTAAGTTTAAATGTGTCCATATGATGTTTTGATTTTCATAAAAGAAATGTTTATAAATATTTTTTTAATTTTCATTTATTTAATTTCTTGAAAGCAAATAATAAACAATCATAATATTTATGATTTCTTTATTTATCTTTACATTTTTGAAGCTTGTGTTTATAATTAACAAATAATCAAGTTAAATAAAACACAAAACTATTTATTCGGTTATATTCAAGCACTATACTATATTATTATGTACAACCAACCAAAGGCATTTTTTATGTTTTACATATTCTACGCCTACAAACGATCATACGATTTTCTATTTACCTAATTATTATCGGTAATCGATTTTGAGAATCATTAATCGTTGTCGAGAATCGGTAACGAATCAGTTTCGAATTGATATCGCTAGGATGGGGAATTTCAGCACTAAATATTCTTGTGACAGCACAATGTGTCAAAAAAAAGTGACACGCTTGGTTTTCATACAATTCGAGGTACATGCGTCGTCTATTCTTGATATATGTCTGTGGTAGACAGTGATGTTCAGAGAATAGCTGTGGTCGTCTGTTACCTAGTTTGTAATACAACATTATATTTTAAAGTGTAAACCAATATTTTCAGATTAGAAGTTCCGAAGAAGACTTGATTCTCGCTTCACTCCTATTCCTGAAGTCGGAGTATGACATTACGGATGCCAGTCAGAGATATGGATGGAAGACTACAGAGCATGTAAGTGCATACCCACAGTACAAACCCTTTAGAAATAAAAAAATATTTGTACGTAAAGAAAATGTATTTCAAAACAATTACAGTTCTATATTAATCTACTTTAAGTTTAATCGTAGGGAGTTAAAAATATACCCTGGCAGCGGTGGGATTCGAACCCACGCCTCCGAAGAGACTGGTGCCTTAAACCAGCGCCTTAGACCGCTCGGCCACGCTACCGATGACAGTACCGCCCAATATCACGACAACCTCGCACGTCGCTCGTACGTACATAGATTATACGTACAATGTACGTGCCAATCTCAAAAAATCACATATAATCAGCATTTACACGAGTGTTATTTGGTAAATAATTAGTAATAATTGACTTTGAAAACGCTGTTGGATTACCTATTAAATAAATAAATAATTTATGGGCCGTCATATACATGGCTTATCAATGTACGGAACCCTCTCCACGAGCGTTTAACTCACACTTGTTTAGTATCTATTTATGACATATTATTTGAATTTTCTAAAACAATTCTTATTTAGTACAACTGAATATTACTGACCAATTAACTAACGCGATCTGTTGCATCTCAGTGTAACCTACAAATCCTAAAATTGTTAATTTAAAAATAACCTCGGTAGTTTCTTGTCGCTTTTTTTCCCGGGACCACTCACGGTAGGGATTTGTTTTAGCGATGGCATACATTGTCTTTCGAAAAGAGTTTGTTGGACCTGCACTTTGAATTTGGAAAAGAGTTTGTAACAAACTAAATTCGAATAAAAATGGTTGTCTGTAAAGTTGGTTTACGGACGGTATTTAACGTGAGAACGTCATGACAAAACATTGATGTAATTATTGCATACTTTTATAGATAAAATTGAAATCATTTTATTTAAATTACCATTATTTTGTATTTTGTTTGTGTTTTGTATTTTGTATAGGAAAAGGAGTGAAATGAAATCTACATTTTGATTCATAAATTAACTTTTATTTGCACTAATTAATTCAAATATGTTTATTACTTCGATGAACAGATTATTTACAAGTAACAATGTGAAGGAATAGAGATACATGCGGTACGAACCGAGCGCTTCGGCCGATCGTAGCCGATCGTGCCTCTCTATCGCTTGTTCCGCGCTCTCGCTCGCTCGCGGAACGTGACAGTGAGTCATGCTTTTTCGTGCGTGCACCCGGCGTTCATCGTTTTAATAGACGTTATTACGTCAAAATATTTGACTTTGACGTTTTTTTTTCAGACAATAGATCCAGATGGAAGCGAGGCGATACGGACGATACCCCAGGAGCATCACGCCATCAGTTCTGCAGTGAGAGCCGTTGAAATATGGACTAAAGTTGTCAAGAATGCCAGCAGTAAGCTTATTTTATAATTTTTATACTAGCTTTATTTTGTATCAGTCGTCCCTAGGTAGCGACTCAAAGTGGTACCCAGGTTCGAGATGTTCGGGACAGACTTATCTATACTAATATTATAAAGAGGAAAGATTTGATTGTTTGTTTGCATTGAATAGGCTCCGAAACTACCGAACCGATTTGAAAAATTCTTTCACTATTGGGAAGCTACACTATCCCCGGGTGACATAGGCCATATACCGAACCGAGGGCGATTTCCTAGTAACAAATAATTTTAATTCAATTCATTTATTTGTATTAAGTACATTAAGGCACTTAGCCTGTGTTAGGCATACAAATATTGTCTAGTTATAAACATAATTCATTACAAACATAGTTCAGCAAAAAGCTCTATTTTGATTTTCTTATGTGGGCGCCACAATATTCTTGCCTGGGGCGTCAGTGGCTCTAACGTCAGTGGCACTGCGCATTGACGAAAAAACACATGTCTTATTTTTATATTTTATTTTTATTTAAATCCATATTATGTATAGATCACTGCCAACAAAACAACATGTTTTCCTTTAAATACATAAAAATATACCCTGGCAGCGGTGGGATTCGAACCCACGCCTCCGAAGAGACTGGTGCCTTAAACCAGCGCCTTAGACCGCTCGGCCACGCTACCGATGTGCATTGTAGATAAAATTATCATGTCATTGGTTTTTTGTAATATTATATTATCGCACCAAATATGATTAATAAGATTGGAAACAATTTTTTTTTCAAGTTTTTATCAGTAATCTTCACGGATTTGTGAAAGAAATCGCAATGTAAATTCCTATGACTATTTACTGATATTTGAACAGTTTTTTTTGCTCTCCTGTAAAATTGCAGTTTTCCACTGAGGGTGCGTTATCTTCTTCAATATACATAAATGTTAGGGCATCATGAGCCTTGTGTTTATGTACATTTATGTATATTACACTACTCATAGCTCTTATGAGAGCTATGGCCCGACGGCTTGCGTGGCCTAAGTGATCGAAAAAGTTAAGCAACAGCGGGCGCGGTCGGTAGTTGGATGGGTGACCGCTAGTGGCAAAAAATTCTTGAGCGTTTCCGTGCTTCGGAGGACACGTAAAACCGTCGGTCGCCGGTTGTTATCATAAGACAGTCGTTAAGCCATGTCAGAGGCCCTCGGGTGGTTTGAAAACTTCCAACACTCGGTTTGGCCATTAACCCCTCCACCAATCCGCACCGGAGCAGCGTGGTGGAGTATGCTCTAGGCCTCCTCAAGAGGAGATACCCGTGCCCAGTAGTGGGCCATTAATGGGTTGAAGAAGCTATGTACATTACACAAAAAAATTTTTGGCAATGTACGTTGCCTTTGAAACCATCCAACCGATTTGCCTCAAATTTGTTTAATTTGAAAGGCAATAATGCGAAGATGGTTTGAGACCACTAAAAAAATGCATTAGGTACATTTGGTCCATTCATAAAGCAAATTGCCATTCGTCTTGTCGACGATCCCAAGCTTACAGAAGGGTTAGAATCGCTTGAGTTGAGGAGAGATGAAGGTTCTCTCTGCGTATTCTACCGTCTGTACAATGGGGAATGTTCTGAAGAACAGTTTGGCTTACTACCTGCAGTTAATTTTCGTCACCGCACATCACGTACCAGGTTCCATCAACACTATCTGGATACCTGGCGTTCGTCCACAGTCCGGTTCTCACGTCACGTCTACCTCGCACGTGTAAACTGTGGAACAAACTACCTGCATCGGTGTTCCCTCTAAGCTATGACATGGGGTCTGGCAACACGTTGGTGACGCCCCTGGTGTTACTAATGTCCATGGGCGGCGGTGATCACTTACCATCAGGTGACCCGTCTGCTCGTTTACCTGCTTAAAGCAAAAAAAAAAATTTTGACTTCCGATACTAATATTTTTAGCGCAGTAGCACAGTCGGGTATCCACTAGTAGCCAATAAATGAGCTGGCGTTTACTGATGTTAAATGATCTAGGATATTTGTTTGGGGACCGGGGGCCCTTTAGCCCCCTAGCCTCCCCCTGGATGGGTTAATGTGGCGTCACCCATGGCCATTAGTAACACCAAAAGCATTTACAATTCATTGCGGGCTAAATATAAACCGAGGAGCATTATTTTTGGCTCCAGGGCTGTATTCTATTTCGAATGTTGTTTTATTCTCGGTAATCTCTGTTCTAGCAGTAGATTTTTTAATGGAAATAGCCAGCAAACGAGCTGACGATCTACCTGATGGTAAATGGGTATCGTCGCCCATGGACATCAGCGACACCAAAAGGCATTACTGATGCGTTACGAAGAGAGAGAGAAGAATAAACACGGAGAATAAGAAAGAAAGAACTGGGTCTTAGGCCCCCAGCCGGAACACGACGAGTCGTTTGGCGGCTGACTCACTGTTTAGTTTATTACATTAAGGCACGTAGTAACACAATTCTTTTTCAAGTATGAAGCAATATATGATATTATAACGTGATCTTTTGAGATTGGCACGTACATTGTACGTACAATGTATGTACGTATGAGCAACTTGCGAGGTTGTCGTGATATTGGGCGGTACTGTCATCGGTAGCGTGGCCGAGCGGTCTAAGGCGCTGGTTTAAGGCACCAGTCTCTTCGGAGGCGTGGGTTCGAATCCCACCGCTGCCAGGGTATATTTTTTATTGTTTAGAGAAGAATATTGTTATTAGTAATATAATGTACTATTGTATATGTTAAAATGCAGTTCTAACTGCATTTTTACAAACACATTTTTATTATATGTAACTAGCCTGTGGCTTTGCCCGTTTTTTCGGGAATAATAAGTATCCTATGTCTTATTCTTACATAATAAATAGTTAAAGAGCGATTATTATAATAATCTAAAATTTTAACATAAAAATAACCGACTTCAAATTCAAGACTTATATGCTTTTGATATGGATGCCATTGTCAGATCTCGCTCAAATTTATGTGGGACCACACGACAAGCACCAGCTTTCGATTAAAAAAAGAATCATCAATATCGGTTCACCCAGTCCAAAGTTCCGAGGTAACAAACATAAAAAAATGCAGTGGAATTGAGAACCTCCTTTTTTTGAAGTCGGTTAAAAAACCCATTGAATTCCCTTTCCAGAAGCCAATCCTCTGTTGCATCATGCGTTGAGAATCGCTGAAGTATCCTTGCATCAGTTTCTGTACATGCAAGATACAATCCATGGCTTGCAGTTGGCTACAATATGCTGTGAGTTGGCGCTGCGATTGGCTGACAAGTACGTCACTTACAACCTTTGTATAATTTAACTGAGTTTAAAAACTATGTATAATTTGATGGAGATCCCTTGATTGCCTTTGTATAATTAGGCTGTGTTTCTTATAAAAGCAAAAAAGCAACAACCCATAATTGTCCCACTGCTGGGCTCGGGGTCTCCTCTCACAATGTGAGGGGTGCAGGCCATAGTCTACCACGCTGGCCAAGTGCGGATTGGTAGACTTCACACACCTTTGAGAACATTATGGAGAACTCTCCGGTGTGCAGGTTTCCTCACGATGTTTTCCTTCACCGAAGCAAGTGATAATTAACTTGTAATACACACATATTAGAAAATTAGAGGTGCGTGCCAGGATTTGAACTCGGTCCCCCGCGTTCGAGAGACCAACGTTCTAACCACTAAGCTATCACTGCTAAAATGTGTATAATTTGGTTGAATTAATTACAGATTTTTATTATTTGATGGCATTAGAAGATAATTAATAAATAATTTTAACTTCCAGGGAATCCTATCTACGCAGCGCTGGTATAATTATAAGTCACGCGGAACGAGAGAGCAAATTTGTAAAAAAATTGATTGCCACGGCGTCGAAGTGTGTGTCAGAGTTACTGACAAACACACAGACATTGGACACATGCCTCGTGTATATGTGTGAGCTTGCGGTGAGTGCAGTTTTTATTAGTAGACGTAAAATTTGTAAAAGTAGATGCAATCAGGGCCTGCCTAGACATTTTGTTAGGTGGAAAGAAATATTTATTTATTTATATTTATTAGATACATTGACTTATCGGATACAATTTTATGATTGATAGCATCTAACACAATTTATATACCTTAATTGTATGTAGATAAGGTTGAAATTTCAATTATATCGCAGTGTTCGGAGGGGTCCCGGGTTCAATTCCCGGTCGGAAAAGATTTTATTGAAATTGAAGATAAAAGTTTTTTCTCGGGCCGTGAATATTAGTGATTTGTTATTTGTGTTGTCCATGCCACCTGCGACACAGGGAATTGTACTGCGGTGGTATGAGTGAGTGTAATTGTCTATTATAATGTATCCATGTTATAGAAGTACATAATTATTATATTTCAGTTATTTTACAACAAACTAGAGCTCACCGGAGTATCGGCGAGGCTGGTTGGTACAGTTCAAACGATGATATTAGAAGCTTACGAAGCGCAACCAGATATCAACCGTAAGTACTAGTGTTAAGACTGCTTTTTAAGAATCGAAATCGTTTTCTTGCTTTGTATATTATTTCATCTCGTTTGATTTAATTTTACGTGAACTAAAGTCCGTTTTATACGTATTAAGTAGTTAAGTAGATAACTACATTTTAAATTTTTAAGTGAGTAATTTTAGTGCGCGTCCAAACGTAATAATTACTTATGCATTTTACTAAATTTTAACTAAAAAGTGCCTGTCGAACATTGAAGTATAATGTCATAGAACAGACATCTCGAACAAAATGTGTTTCCCGCCCGGGAGGTTCCAGTTTCAAAATTGTGCCCCCGTTCTCTTTTCACAATCGAACGAATCCATTGAAGATTGAAGCCACGTGGCGCCAATGCATTCGGACATACATGGTGTTCGTGGTGTTGGTTCTATACGCTAGTAATAATACTTCAATGCTGTCAAAACGTGTTAAGTGATAAGCCCCGCCCACCTACTTAACAGAAAAATAGAAGAAAAAATAGAAGAAAAACATTGAAGTACTATTACTTCGTATAGAACAGACACCCCGAACATTGAGTCGGGTGCATTCATTGTGGCCAGGGTGGCTCACTTCATTCACTCACTTGCTTGTCACTCACCTGCGTTCATTGCGGCCGCATGCCAAAATTGTTTAGTAACAAACTGAAAAAATGCCGTCTTGCGTGATGAGAACCTGTCACAATTTTTTTTTTTTTTTTTTTTTTTTTCCTTTTGTAGGACACATATTTGTCCCCGCTTATATTACAATCTAGCCTACAAGACTAATAAGTAATTTTCATTTAACTTAAACTAATAAACTACATTTATATAAGAATATGTCCAGTAACACTTTTCTTATTGTCTCTATTTAAGGGGAAGTCACTTTATTCATGTGTCTTTACCGATAGCACTAACACTACATTACACTGTCTAGTTCACTATAACACTTACTCTACACTAACTCAAATGGTTTTGTTCTTTTAAGTCTTCTCACTAGATCGGTGTGGTCGAGAAGCTGGATAGCCTCAACATTCACATGATGATGAAATCTATGATGATGAGCTTCTGCATATTTTTTAATAACGTTAACAACGCACTCCATGTTAAGGTCCCGGTGGAGGTCATCATTCCTTATGTACCAGGGAGCATTTACTGCTTCCCTTAATACTTTGTTTTGGAATCTTTGGATTATCTGTAAATTGCTTTTTTTAGTGCAGCCCCACAGCTGTGCACCATAGGTCCATATTGGCATTAGGACCTGTTTATACAAAATAAGCTTATTACGTATTGATAGCTTTGAATGTTTTCCAAGCAGCCAATACATATTCCTATATCGTATTTCTAATTCTTCTTTTTTTTTCTTAACATGTGCTTTCCAGCGTAACTTTGTGTCGAGCGTCATGCCAAGGTACTTTGCTGTATTTTCATACGGTATATGCTTTTCTTCTATGTAAACGGGAAAATATTGTTTTTTCTTGTTGGTAAAGTCTATATGGATGGATTTGGATTCATTAAGTTTAATCCTCCATTTTTTAGTCCAGCTAGTTACCTGTGTAACAGCGTCTTGAACTTTTTCAATCGCTTCACTGTGCGTATTGCCTACAGCCATTAAGGCCGTGTCATCAGCAACCTGTCACAATTGCACGTAAAAAAATACAAAAAAGAAAATGGTATTACTTATCATCAGTAAGAAAACAAAATATTAACTTAAATTAACTAAAACGAATTTATTTCAATTATTGTGGAATGTTCCCGCCATTTTTGAATGAAATGCAAATAAATTGACTTGAATCAATTCAAGTCAGTTCAGTCAGTTCAGGTCAGTCAATTGAATTGAATTGAAAAAATCATGAGGCGGGCTTACACACTTGGCAAGCCGTAAGCGTGTTAATGGTCAAATAAATAAGCCCGATAAGAATGACTATAGTACCTACTCTTTGGTAAATAATAAATTATGTGTATTACATTACTCAGTGAATTCAATTAAACATTAAATCAAACATTTGGAAGAGCTAAAGATTTAGAGTCGTTGACTGTTTGTCGTGGTTCGGCAAGTGTCTTATACAAAGTTACTCTATGTAAATCACCTTCTAGAGTTTGAAAAAAGAACGCGTCATCGCGGTTTCGGGACACACATTTTGTTCGAGATGTCTGTTCTATGTCATTATACTTCAATGAAGAAAAATTTCTATTTAGGTGTTCGAGCCTTCGCTTGAACCACATTTGAGATTAGCCTCCAATATTCGTCACTAAAATAGGCTGTCTCGTTTCAGCAAAGGGTGTAAATGTAGTGCTGTCTCTGTCTATCTCACGATCTTTCTCCCCCCAACGCTTTAAAGGCAGCGTTCGGTGGGCGTTTGCTTCAGTACGCTTTCAATATTCGACAAAGAAACTGTGCAAAATACGAATTTGGCAAGAAAAGAAGAAATTAAGTAAGTTCTTATTGTCAAGAGTACCCTCACTTTCCGCTCGGCGCCCTTCGGCCCAGCGACGATCCGTGACACGCTCTCAGCAAGTCACTCGACCCGACACGGCGGCTCGACTGAGCCTACACGTCGCCTCGCTCGAGGCGACGGTTCGTACAAACGACACTACATGCCGTCTCAATACGAAGGGTCGGTCGTCTCGATGAGACGACACGCCGCCTCATCTTGAGGAATCGGTCATATCAACGAGTCGACACATTGCCTCAATCCGAGAGATCGGTCGTCTCAACGAGCCGACGAATTAATGTAACTTATAATCTCATTTCTGATAACCTATATTAAGACTTAGTCATTATTTATTTTCAGAAATGCCCGAAATAACTACTATGGGGGATCTGGCTTCAGAACCATGTCCAAGCGATGCGGAGGCCTTTTCGGCAATCGTCGCTGCCTTGGATCACCATTTTCCAAATGGGTGGCGCGAATGGGTGGTTTATAATTATTCATTCCAAGAATTGTTCGGCGGTGACCAGATACCATCAGCCGTGGAGGTCAAGATAAGGCTTGCCATCCCCACTGTGGATATGGCTCGCGCATTCAACCCAACGGCATCCTCGTTATCAGAACGCCACTACAAGGCAATCAGATCTACAATTTTAAGGTGGCCCTTGGGAAGGGCACTCTTATATGCCCCCCACAGTCTGATGGAAAAAGTACACGCACCATCGTACGAGATATTTATGGACACCGTATCGAGGCTGAAATCAAAATTTAAAAAACGTTCAGATGCGTCTTCCGAACTAGGAAGTGATGACCTACGGAGCAAAAAGAGCCGTAATGAGATAAGGGAGGAAACACCTAAAAGCCACGCGGCCTCGTCCCCTGGAGTAGACCAGGGCAGTAATGAGCACCTACTCGCTACTGTCCTCAACCAACAAATGGCTCTGTTCCATAAAATGATGAATATGCAAGCGGAGCAGAACGAAAATGTGAAGCTACTGCTACAGCAGAAATCACCAACGCCTGCCGGTACCAACAGCCAGGACTTGGACAGATCATTTGACTCCCTTCCAGACAGTACGGGTGAGGACGAGAGAAGTTGTCCCTCGACAAAATCACGTGAAGATGAACTTAGGGACAAAATTGCTAGTGCACAAAGAGAACTGGCAGAACTCCAGCATTACGAAACTGCCGAGCCCGAACCTACTTTCGATTTCACGCCAGCTACCACGGGACAAGAGTCCAAAGTTGCTAAGGCGGATCCGGTTGCTTTACAACACGGTATAAACTGTCAGAAGTTTCGCGACACCGAATGGCGCAATATCAGATACGCTGAAACACAGAAACAGTTTCAAGCTACCCCCGCCTTTTGCGCTTTAAAACCAAATAATCTCCTGGCCAGCATTACCCCGGAATGGAAATCCACAACGGTCCTCGAACGTTTCGACCACACTTTAGGGGCAATAACGAATGGGCTAATCCAACAAAGGATGGTGTTTCAAAACGTTTTAGATAGTTTACCGAAGGAAATGAAGAGGAAGGTTGGACAAGACTTCATAACAGCAGACTCTAAATTTAGAAAAACGTCAGACTCTTTATTACAGTACGTCTGTGGTCGTCGGGCAGAGGTATTGCAACATCGTAGAGAGTTATACAAGCCCAGAAATAAAGCGCTCAGGACCATTTTACATGAAATACCTCCTTCGGAAACCCATCTTTTTGAAGAAAAAGCTTTCACAGATGTAGTAAAAGAACAGGGAGGTATTCATAAGTTTTTTCCAGAAAAAAGAAGGCAAAATACATCTGTTCAATATGTTCCATCAAAACCCAAAAACAATAGAATACAACGGAAACCAAACACGCATAGTAATCAAGAAACGAGGATTACGAAAAGGATCGATTTCCAACATAGAGGAAGAGATGGAGTGGCGCCCCAGTCGAAGCCACCAAACTCTAACACAAAAATGGATAAATTCAAAAAGTGGGAGGGAGGCGCACGCAAATGACTCCTTCCAAGCGGGTTGCCTCACTTTCCACTCAAACCATTGGAAGGAGGCTCCCAAAAGCATTTTAAAAATTATAAATGGGTACAGGATTCCATTTCGGAGAACACCGCCCATAAAAAAGTTTACAAAGACAAACATAAAAAAATATCAGACGAAGTCTTCTCGCGAAATGACAATAGAGATAGAGAAATTACTGAAATGCAACGCCTTACAAAAAAGCGCTCGTCAGACGGGCTTTTTGACGAACATGTTTTTGAGAAGAAAATCAAACATGGAATACCGCCCCATCTTCAACCTCAAAAACTTAAACGACTACGTTTATGCTCAGCCTTTTCGCCTTATAAACCAGAATCAAATACCTTCACACTTACAAAAGGGAGACTTCATGATGAAAATAGACATCTCGCAGGCGTATTTTCACATCCCCATAGCGCAAAGCCATCGTCGGTTCCTATCTCTGGCATATCAGGAGACTGTCTACGAAATGACATGTCTACCTTTTGGGTTGGCAAGTGCACCCGCGGCGTTCGCAAAAATAACGAATTGGGTCGCTCAACAGTTAAGACTAAAACATTTGCGAGTGTTGGTGTATTTAGACGACTTTCTGATAATCCATCAAGATCCTCTAACCCTGCAGGATCAAGTCAAATACGCTATGATGTACCTAGAAAAATTAGTGTGGAATCTCAATCGAGCGAAATCATCTCTAGCGGCATCAACAAGGATAGAGTACCTAGGAATTGTCTGGGACACAAAAGCAAATACCAAGAGCCTATCAACTGCCAAAGCCGCCAAACTAGTGCAAAACATTTCAACACTCCTACAACGGAAACGATGGAGTTGGCGGACAGCGAAAATAATTTTAGGCAAGCTGAACTTTGCGTCACTAGCTGTACCTCTAGGCAGACTCCACTGTCGAATAATTCAGAGAGAGTCGAGGTCCTTACCAGCCAAAAAACCACACCAGAAATTTCCCTTACCGGAACCCGCTCAAAAAGAACTAGCATGGTGGAGGGACAATGTTCAGAAATGCACCCCGATTCATTTCGAAGATCCATCGATTTTCATCACCACGGATGCAGCCGATCTGGGTTGGGGAGCTATAGTCAACAGCCGTTACCTATGGGGACAATGGTCAATGGACCAGAAGAAATGGCACAGCAATGTGAAAGAACTATGGACGGTGTTGGAAGTTCTCCGGAAACTACGCCTGGATTTGACGGGAAGAACAATAATTCTTCAAACAGACAACCGAACAAGCGTTGCTTACATCAACAAACAAGGCGGTACAAGATCATTAAAGTTACTTCAAGCAACGCGCGAAATCCTATCATTTTGCGAACGTCAGCAATGCCACCTGATCGCTCGACACATACCAGGAATGTACAACGGGATAGCGGACCGTCTATCAAGGAACAAGTCTCTCCCAGAATGGCACCTCAAAAAAGACATTCTGTCCGTATTATTCCAAAGACTGGGCACACCGGAAATAGATTTGTTCGCATCAAGACGGTCAGCAGTTGTACCAGCTTACGTAAGCGAGAATGTCGAAGACACAGAAAGCCAATTCACCGATGCATTCAGCAGAAAGTGGCAATACAATTTGGCTTGGATATTCCCGCCTCCGGCACTAATACCCCGTGTGCTGCAACACCTACAAACAGCAAAAGGATCGTACATTCTCATCGCCCCAATTTGGAAGAACGCGTTCTGGGAACCAGAACTTCGTCGCCGAGCAACAAGTCCTCCATGGTTGATTCCGAACATACACGAGAACTTGGTCGACCTTCAAACGAACCAGGCACCCCCTCAGGTAGATCAGCTACAATTGGGGGTTTGGATGGTTCGGGCTGGTCCCATCAAGTAAAGGGGTGGACTGAAGCAGAAATCGCCTTGTTGGAATCGTCTGGAGGAAAACAACGCTAAAGACTTACAAGCCCGTTTGGAAGAAGTGGTGCGCTTGGGCTAAAAATAATAACATCCCGATAGACAATCCGAACCCACAGGAATTAGCTAAATACCTTTGCTACCTTCATGACGAACTGAAGCTGGCTCCTGGAACACTGGCTCTACATAAATCGGTCGTAGCTAACTTCGGAAATCCCCTCAGAGCAAATGAACTTAGTGACCATCCTTTGGTGAAGAGAATAATTAAAGGGGCCTTGACCATTCGCCCTCCGATTAAAAAACCCTTACTTTGGAAAATGAAAGACCTAATGAATTTTTTATCAGAATATTCTTTTGCTGAAGATAATATCTTTACAGTCTCTAGACATACCAGTGTCTTACTGTTGTTGGCTAGTGGCAGGAGAGTTCATGACCTTACTCTTTTATCTTTAGAACGCGGAGCATACGAAGACAGAGGAGAAGAATTACTGTTTTGGCCAAACTTCGGTTCAAAAACAGATTCAACCTCGTACCGACAGTCAGGGTGGCTCCTGAAAAAAGGAAGCGAAGTCACCAGCAACAGGTTCGACATAGTATATTGGATCCGAAAATATATATCAATTTCTCAGGAACGTCGAACATCAAAAGGTATTAGCCAACTGTTCATCACTACACGTGGAACAGCCAAGCCTGCGTCACGGACAGTAATCGCCGGCTGGATAAGAACTTTGCTAAAAGAAGCTGGAATATCTGCGTCCGCGGGAAGCTTTCGAGCTGCAGTAGCAACACATGACTGGACCAGCAATCGGCATAGCATCGACGAAATCCTAGAAAAGGGAAATTGGCGGTCGAAGAACACCTTCTTTAAGCATTATTTTAAAGAAGTTAGAGGTTCTCCAAAACCCAACATGAACGAGCTCACCGGTTCTTTCACAGCTACGTAATTTTGATAAATCAGATAATACTAATTTCAATAGCCTGATTTAACTACAAATTAATCACTTAATTTCAATCTTATCTTTTTCTTTCATAAAACATTTATACATCTTACTTTGTTATTAAAGGTTACTAACATACATAACAGTTGTTTCTTTGATTCTCCTCGGGTTATTGTGATCTTGGCATATACATATACCTTTACACAATCTCATTATTTTTATTTCTACATGCATCACAGTACGCTTAGGCAGCGCCGGCAGATAATAAACACGTCTCAAATGTGGTTCAAGCGAAGGCTCGAACACCTAAATAGAACCGTTTTTCCCCCGAAGGGTATAAAACGGATATTTAGGTTTCAGCCGTAGCTTGAACCACACCTTAATGTCCTTGCCGGCCACTAAAGTACTGAAGCAAACGCCCACCGAACGCTGCCTTTAAAGCGTTGGGGGGAGAAAGATCGTGAGATAGACAGAGACAGCACTACATTTACACCCTTTGCTGAAACGAGACAGCTAATTTTAGTGACGAATATTGGAGGCTAATCTCAAATGTGGTTCAAGCTACGGCTGAAACCTAAATATCCGTTTTATACCCTTCGGGGGAAAAACGGTTCTAAATTACTTGTTTACTTGCGTACTGATTAACTTCTAAATTGTCCGTTTACACTTATTAATATAGTTAAAATTTAGTTATCTACTTAACTACTTAATACGTATAAACCGAAAATAAGGAATGTTTTCAAACAGAGTATTTGAACAATAATATCTGGATATTTTAGTGTGGAATGTATTATTACTTAACAGCTAACACAAACTATAGTATTCGTAGTATTTCGCTGCACTCGTTAAATATTGCGCGCTCACTCGCACTTAAACTCTGTTTTTTAATTCCGCAAAGCGAATTTACACGTGCTAATGTCAAATGCAAAAATAATGTTGCCTGTTTTTTGCTAGTGATATTTTCATGATTCCGGTTACACGAATCGTAAGATACCTATTTATTTATTTAACCGTTTAACCGGTATTTACTATAAATATTTCTACTAAATTAATAGAAAAATCTATACTTGATAGAAATTGGAAGCGATTCGATTATATTTGAATTTCTGGGTCAAGTTATATGAAATAAGTTGCGTTTTAATTTTAATTACCTCGATATTAGTTTATTTAGATTACGTTTTACCGATTGTGGGACATCGCTATTTAGAAAACAATAAAAACTTGCAATATTGTTTGCTGAGTTCAATAAAATTTGTCCTAGCGCGCCGCCCTCCGTTGTTTTACGCGTTTTTACGGACACTTTTTATATACAGGCATTCCTTACCTCCATAACCTCCATGTTAACAACTAACACTGTCTGTCACTGACTATGGCGGTTGCTAGATAACTTGCTTCAGCATATAGATACAATATTGAGAACGTTCGTAACAGCCAGTTGTATAACTGTGGTTATTTCCAGTGGATCTGTCGGTGGGTCGTCTGATGGAGGCGCAGTATGAGCTGAGCGGAGAGAGGAATAGCGAACAGACGATCTTGAGCTCTGTTAACAACATACAACGGCACTATATCGCCATAGCCAACTCAGGTATCCTAACTTTTCACTTATATTGTAAACTAGCGGATACAGGCAGTCCTCGTACTTACGGCATGTTAGGTTCTCGAAATACGCGACGTAAATCGAAAAGAACGTAAGTCGAGACATATTTTTTCATATGTTTACATGTAAAACTCAAGGGTTAGGATCCACAAGGACTCGAAGTTAAAAAAAAACTGCATTTATAACAAAGGATATACATACTTTATTATCAAAAGTAAGTTCTTAAACGGCCATTGACATCGCGACTTGTGAATTTTCCTATGCCGGAAATCGAAACAAATGGCGTATGCTTGAGGAATAGTGTAAAAACATTGTTCGACGTAACTTGAAACGACGTAAATCGAAACGACGTAAGTCGAGAACTGCCTGTATCCGGCGTGTGGTACTACGGTAAAAAAAGATTTGTCTAATGCATTGTTTTAGTGGTGTTAAACCTACCACCTGTATAATCAACCAGGCACAACGCACACGTCCCGTCGTACACGCGCGCTGTATCTCCACCGCGTTACATCAGCGTCCGGTGTCCGCGCGACGCACGCAGCGTTCTCGCTGCGGTTGTATCGTCGCGCGCGCGCCGCCGCCGCCGTGAGCTTGCCGCGCGCGACCGCACGCACACAGGCGAGGCTGGTCTACTGTGTGTGTAATGCTGCCAGCGTTGAGGACACGCAGGTATGTTGGTAGGTTGTTGTAGGTACGTGCCGACTTCTGTCGCCTTTACAATACCTTAGTATGGGATTGCGGTCAGTATTCTAAGCCTCCCCAATATGGTTCTTTTATTTGTAATTACAAAAATTATGTTTTGT
This sequence comes from Thymelicus lineola, assembly GCA_963932265.1. Taxonomy (NCBI): domain Eukaryota; kingdom Metazoa; phylum Arthropoda; class Insecta; order Lepidoptera; family Hesperiidae; genus Thymelicus; species Thymelicus lineola. The sequence continues at coordinate 17,597,889 of OZ010681.1, read as the reverse complement.
AAATTGTAATAAATGGGCTACAAGGTCCTTATTAACCTATGCCTCGTACGAATTATATTAAGAACAAAAAATATTGTCCACAGATAAAAATCGACAACCGACTAAAGCATATACTGGGGTTGCAACCTTCGAACGAAACTCAACCTTACTGCCTTACAACACAGTCGATTAAGCACGAAACGTTTACTCCCAAGACATCTAACGTAGAAACTATGTTAGACAATATGGTGTTTAAAAAAGTTCAGACTAGCCCCTCAGTGCCTAGATTCCCAGCGTTTAAAATGCCAGAATTCTTTAACCACGAACAATCATGTAACTGCTACGCGTGTGAGATACCCTCGAGTGATCTTATAGCAAGCTTCACCTGTGGTCTAGAAGCTTCGATGTACTTCCGAGCGAAAGAATTTGATATAGCTCGAAGTTATTACGAGGGAGCCTTAAAAATGTTCGATTTATCGGAGGGTAGATTCAAAAGCAAAATGACAGTTTACAAATCCAAAGGTTTCGATCAAAATGTTCTTGACATTGTCGCTTGCGGATACAGAAAGGATTTTAGAGAGATTTTGATTCAGTTCTTAATTGATGCATCGCTTTTCGAACTTGCACAGAAGTTTTACGATAAATCTGATGATTATGTCGTTCGCATACATGAAGTTATATCGGAAATGCGAACGGTTAATCCATACGTAGAAAGCGATGTGTACAATTTGATGGTTGCATCTGCACGCGTTAGGAAAGTTGTAAAGACCCCAGAATGCGGTCTCGAAATTGATTTCGAGGGCTTAAAAATTAATCCTGTTGAAAATAGCGAAATACTCAAAACGCCCGAATCAAAATGCTTGCCAGTAAACGCTACGCCAAAGGTAGTAAAAGCGGAGGAAATCCTCAACGTTAAATTGAAGGTCATAAAGCTTAATCTAGATGAAAACACTGATGAAGTTGAAAATGACGTAAAAATTAAGCCTAAAAGAGATAAGAAATCGCAGTTTAAAGTTCCGATACCAGTAACTGCGAAGCCTAGTCTAGAGACAATAACTCCTCGGCCGAGTAGATCAAAGCCTGCTATAACGCTCACCCAACCGTCTTTAGACATTGAAAAGACACCGAAAGATACTGAGTTCTTCACTCCCAAATCAACACCGAACAATGAGTTGTTTTTCACGCCAATGACCTCTGTGAAGACGTATGCCAAAAAGAGTAATATAGTAAAAAAATTAGAAGCGGAATTTTCCACACCCAAGTCTGTAAAAAAATCGATCAATGAAGCAAACCCAGAAATTGAGATTAAAAATATAGACGCTAAAAAAGTAATAAGAGATAAAGAAATCAAGACAGAACCTAAAGAAGATATTACAAGAATAGAAAATCAGGGCACGAGGAAAGAAGTAGAAACTGGTTCATTGAAGAATTTGAGAGAGAAAAGATCTTTGAAAAGAGCTACTAGTCCTGGTAAATTGGTTGAAGAAGAGAAGGTAGCGACTCGTTCTAGAAGACGACAGCCTCTTAATATAAAATGACCAGAAAAGTAACAAAGGAGGTTTTGGGTTTTGATAATAATACTCATAGCAAAATGTTATTTATAATTTTTCCAAATATTGCATCAATCTATTAAGGCTAAGCTTCTGGAGTACTACTTAGACTATTCTTTATAATTATACATATCTATAGTGCTACCTGATCGATAAGTACATAATTTCTTCCAAAGCATTTGATTAATCTTTAAATCCAATCTATAATATGGTATGCGTGGGACCAAATAATGTACTTTTAAATTATGAATGGTTTTAAACGAATTTAACGTTTTTATAAACAATTTGTAATAATATAATAATATGAATTAAATGATTTTTCTGTTAGGTACAAATGTTTTTTTATGTCCTGTTTTTTATGTATCTTCTACTAGCGTTCTTGGTCTAATTTAAACCCTACATACTGGACATGATACAAAAAACGTCCCCTAATTCTACTAGTATTATAAATTGAAAGTTTGTACGGGTGTTATGCAAAAACTTAGCACACAGACTATGATCTGGATTAAGAAAGGTAAAGGATATACCGGAAAACGAGTAGAGAGCTAGTGTTTAATATTGTATTTTGTGTTATTATAACGTTGTGTAGGTATAGTACGTAAGTATATTATGATGTGCGTAATAAACTATGAATGTATTTTTGCAAAGCTACCGACGTCGATAAAACAAAACCTATTCATAATTAATTAAATCGTTTCTTATGGGGGCCATATACAATTAAGTGTACTTGTCAAGTCTGCAGTTTGACTTGTCAAATTTTTAGTTTCACTTGACGCACCATCCAGTGTGCACAACTACATGGCCAGATACCGTGGCCATACACGATCAAGTATACTGGATGCTGTATCAAGTCCGCTTGACGCTTGATCAAGTACATAACTCCATAAGGCGTTTCAAACTCCGGCGTCGTGTTCCATACTTATCGAGGACCTGTCAAAATGGAAAATTAATCAAGGCGCGGGGCCTCTAGCAGATATGGGGGCCCTAGCGGATGCGGGCCCCTAGGCAGTTGCCTACTCAGCACTAGCAAAGAAACGGCAAAGAAACATTTTGTATAGTGTTCCAAGTTAATCAGTTTCGAAGAGCGCCTTCAAGTATTCTCCGGGCCACACGGTCTCCACGATCCAGTCGATATAGGCCGACACGTTGGTGTAGGATGCGGGCTCCCCCCGGCTGCACACCCCGCCCCACGACACCACGCCGTCCACCACGTAGTTGCAGCTGAACTCCGGGTTCCGCACCTTGTACATCAGGGGTCCGCCGCTGTCGCCCTGCAATTATTCATACGTGATCACTGTTTGCGTCATTTTGTCGCGTTGCATGTGTGGATACACTAAAGTTGTTTATTGTACACTAATTACACTATACTATACGGGAGCAGTGCGGAGTCAGTCCGGAGGCGGTGCTGAGGTTTTGCACATTGTAGGCGACTTAGGACTCTATGTGTTACCTAAAGTTCCTTATACCATTTGGACAATACACAAAAAAAACCGCCTCCACTTCCGAGCAGTGTGCCAGGGTCGGATTTGGGGGAGGGCAGGGTCCCAGATGAGTGATAGCCTAGCGGTTAGAACGTTGGTCTCCTGAACGAAGGGACCCGAGTTCAAATCCTGGCACGCACCTCTAATTTTCTAATATTATGTGCGTATTACAAGTTAATTATCACTAGCTTCGGTGAAGGAAAACATCGTGAGGAAACCTGCACACCGGAGAGTTCTCTATAATGTTCTCAAAGGTGTGTGAAGTCTACCAATACGCACTTGGCCAGCGTGGTAGACTATGGCCTGCACCCCTCACATTGTGAGAGGAGACCCCGAGCCCAGCATTGGGACAATTATGGGTTGTAGGTAGGGTCCCAGAGTCTCCAGACCTTCAAATCCGGCCCTGCATTGTAAAAACAACATAAAGGTCACAATCTCACCTGACAGCTGTCTGTCATCCCGTTCGGACTCTTCCAGCCTCGGGCACAAATCATTGTTTTGTCGTCCCATTTAAAACCCGGCCAACTTAGAGAGGAACTACATTCTTTACCGTTGACCGTGGAAATGATTGCCTGTAACAAGTAGTATGGGGACTGAAATCACGAGTATCTACTATATTATAGACCATGTGACCTAGCTAAATCTGTATTTAAGCCATGCATTTTCGTGACCTAGGTAGTCCTTATTAGATGTGTGACTTAACTTTTCTATAATTGCATAGCGCGATGCTCGGGTGCCGTGCTGAAGATAGAGAAACATAGTCACAAGTTTTCACATTGTAAATTAAAATTAAAAATGGGTTGCTTTACACTGGGTAAATTCAGGTTTAGGCACAGTGTGCTATAAAAATAATTACGTTTATCTTGTGCTTAAGAGCATTTGCACAGGGCATATTTTTAAGGCGCCGAAAACGCGATTGTACGAGGAAACACCTCGTCCGCCTCGTCATTTGCAGCGCGGAAAACGCGCAGATTCCGCGTGTTTTCGTCGGATAGGCTTCAAACCCGCTCCGTGTGCAAAGGCTCTAATAATAACTTCTGACCATAATTATAGGATAGCAACGAGAGAAGCAACTCCGCCAAATTATAGTTAATCCAAAAAGCTTGAATTTTTCATACCTTCGGAATAAAACGTATCTAGATGAAACATTTTCCATTAATGTAAGTACGGGTAGGTACCTACTATTTAAGTAACTAAACTACCTTTTGCAATAAGTTCGTTGAGGAAGTCTTGTGTCCGGCTTCTCCCCAGCCTGCTATCAGTCGGATGTTGTCTTCGGCATCGATACCAGGCACCGGGAGACAGATTGGACGAATGAACTTCGAGAATTCTGCTCTGAAATATTCGTTTTATTATTATTTACTGTGCGTTTGGACTAATATTTATCTTGACATAATCTCGAAACATGTTGCATGAAAATATAATCTTAAATTAAAATACACTTTCGCAACGGCGGAGCCATACTAAAAATGCGGTGATTAAAAATCCGTAAAAGCGTAACTTCTAATTTAGTATGGCCGTTGCGAAAGTGCATCCCCAACAATTTTATTTTCACTAAACATAGCCAAGATCAGGTGCCAATTACAGGTGCGTATTCATCATTCATAATGGTTACATATTCTCTGACAAAAATTTTGACAAAATTTGTTTTTCAAAACAGGCAGTGTATTTATTGAATTTTTTTAAAAGTTATGTACTAAAAGATAGGTACATAAATGTGCGGTAAGTTTTTGTTTAAGGCTTAAACCTGAATCGTGAAAGATCTTAGATACATAGATCATTGATGGTTGCAGAGAATCGATTATAATCAGAGCACATTCGTGATAGTGCGGAGAGTACACAACGATCGTGTATGGCCTCCATTCAGTGTTGCCAACTCTACAGTTTTAACTGTAGATCTACAGTTTTTTCGATATCTTCACAGTTTTTAGTTTAGACCCGCAAATCTACAGTTTTTTCTTTATAATACTACCGCCATCTATTTTATTCGCTGCGTACCAAACCTTAGGAATAAATAGTCAACCACCACCATAAAAAATAAAAATGAAACTGAAAATCAAGAGTAGGTATGTGCAAATTGAAAACGAGGCAGTTTTAGCCTGGGAATACACGTCCGATTTTGTTTCCGATTGTCTGATCAGACTAGTCTGATCAGACAATCGGAAGGCCCTCGTGCCATACATTTGTTTGAATACACAATACACGTCCGATCAGATTGTAGGATCGGACGTCCGAGTCGGAAACAGCGCCAAGACGTCTACGATTTTATGGCCGATCCGATTGTCTGAAGGTGCGGTCTGCATACTTTTCTACAGAGACCAATACACGTCCGATTCCTCCTTCCGACTTGCCAGTTTACTCTCTAGCGTGACAGTGAACGCACGCGTCGCATTGTTATGTCATTTTAGTAGTTAAGTAGATAAGTAATTTAGTACATAAGTAAATAAGTAATTTAGAAATTTTTCTGTTAAGTAGGTGGGCGGGGCTTATCACGGGCACTTTTTACTTAAAATTTAATTAAAATTTACTAAAATGGTTAAGTAATTAAGTAGGTCACGAGGAAGTCGTAAACTTCTTTGCGTTGTTGATCATTAGTTTTTAGGAAACCAAAGGACATGCAAGATTTATTTTAATTTAAGATATTATTATTAATATTTTAATTTATTTTTATTATTTTAATGTTTAATTCTTAAAATGTATAATAATTTCTACCTATACTCATACTCCATACATTGTGCCTTATTTTATTCCTATATGGTATCTATCCCTTTTTTCATTTTAATTTTTACCCACGATGGACGGAACGAAACGAAGGCGGTATATGCATTAGGGGTTAGAGGTTGTTTGTTTGTTAGTTTGTATGTATTTATATTATCGTTTTTATGAAAACTACTGGGCCGATTTCATTGCAGTTTTTTGCATCCAAAAGGTATCACTAAAGAACATATAATTAACTACTGCCATTAAACATATAATTATAAGCCCGCTTATAATTATATGTTTTATGGCAGTAGGCCACCAGAGGGCGCTGCAGTAGCCTGATACGGGGGGTTTTTCAAAATTTTTATTTTTATGCTCTGCTATCTGTACCTACACGCTGCTAACTATTCCAATTTTTAACCGACTTCAAAAAAAGGTGGAGGTTCTCAATTCGACTGTATTTTTAGGGTTCCGCACAAAAAAACGAAAAACGGAACCCTTATAGGATCACTCGTGCGGGGAAAGGGAGGGAGGGGCTTATTTCCGAAACTATCGACGCTAGAAAGTTCTCGCTCGAAAGCTGGTGCTTTTCATGTGGTGGGACCACATGACAAGCACCTTAAATTTGAGCGAGATCTGACGAGTAGTTTTTGATTCATCCCTTATATTGAAGTAAGTTATTTTGTTGTCCAGAATGATTCAAGTACAAAAGTAGGGTGCGTTGGGGTAAGATCGTAAATGGGGGAAGACCGTATTTGTTAAATATATTCCGAATTAGTAGTTATTTTTATAATCTGGCAACAAAGCCTGAGACGCCTGTTCGTATTGCCCCACGTCCCAGTTCGTGTTGGTCGTTCCGACGCATCAGGTGTGAGTTATGCACGAGAAACAGAAAGTGTCGTCTTTTAGGATAATTTACGAAATCCGGATTTACCCCAAACAACATTTTGCTGGCTTTTTTGGTGAGTATTAACTATTTTTTCAAATAATAAATTTTTGAGTTATCAGGATACGTGGTGTCTTTTAATATATCTGTTTAAAATAGGCTAAATATGATTATAGGCTGAGTTCCGGACTTTCCCCAAGCAGATATTAATAGGTGAAGTTCGGACTAAAAATAATCGGATCTGAAAATTCTGAAACTGAAGTGAAAATGCATGAGGTTTTAAAACTTTACTTTAATCCGAACTTTAACACCCGATGTTTCATGGTGTTGCAATCTATCGCTATGTAGCTGATCTTGTTGATAAACAAAATTTCTCATGAAGTTAGTGCTTTGTTTTATTTTATTACGTGAATTCATTTGTATTTTATTACCTTTAATTATGTTTTCTTAAAATATTATTGTTAATAGATTTTTAAGATGCCTTTTACGGGCCGAACATAAAATGTAATGTGTATAATTATCTATCTTTAACTAAGCATTTTCTTTGTAGGGTCATAATGCCGTGTCAGTACGAGAGAAAGTCACTGCGGGCAACATCATATTCGCAGGAGGATTTAAGATCAGAAGTAGAACGAATTAAAAGCGGAGAATAGCATAAATAAGAAGTTTAATAAATGTTTGATTAGCTGAACAATTGTAAGGTTTTATTTATTGATCCAACACATAAAAGTGTAACCTATCCAATCTTAAATATGCTAATAGATAAATAATTTTGACTGAAAGAAAAGCTTATCAGGACCAGGAACACGGAAGTTTGAGAGCCATGAAAATTTGAGATTTGGTCTAGTGGGGTAAGGTCGGACGTCCAAAACAAAAAAAAATATACTTTTCTTATAATACTACTTTCTTTTATAATATATAAAAATTTCCAAAGAAAATCTTGTAGGACATATAAGAACAGATATTTTCTTTCTATGAAATCTGTGTTTTAAGGCACAATGGAGATTTTAGAGGGTAGTCCGATCTTTACCCATGAACGTCCGATTTTTCCCAAGGTTTTAAAATTTTATTCATATTTTAAACACCCGATAAATAGTAGGTGCTTCATTTATAACAACATTAAACACATTCTGTCTATAGCTTATTTATTAACAATGAATTTGCACTATAATTCATTGTGCTAACTATTGTAACTTTCGTACAAAATAAAGTTTGCCAACATCTTCCAAATACAACTAAAAACCGTCCGAACTTACCCCAACGCACCCTACGTTAAAAGAGCTTATACCTACTCATTCTATAACAATCAAAAAACTTTTCGGGGTATCTCAGTAGTTTTGGATGTTTTAAGTAGAAATTACTCTCGGTAAGTCTTGTCAGATTGATACACTGAAATTGAATATTGAATCCAATAGCGACGTTATTTCTTCTTTCGCGCTAACACGAGCAAATATGCAATAAGTAACCATAATTTTCATTCGCCATCCATCATTTCTTTCTGGCAAGAGTGGCAAGCAAGCACTTACCGCTCTCACAGCTCGAGAACGACTGTGTTCAGAAAAAGTCTGACGCAAAAATCGGACGTGTATCGAGTAAATACGATCAGATAGTCTGATCAGACAATCTGAAACAAAATCGGACGTGTATTCCCAGGGTTAGTAGAAATTGTGTAAATTTTTTAGATTTAAAATTGATTTACGAATAGGTACAAGTATAATTTTCTTACTATTTTATGTTGTTTTTAAGAAAAGCTGTAGAGTTACAGTTTTCTTAGCAGAATTTTACAGTTTTCTACAGCTTTTTGAAAGCTTATTTACAGTTTTAATCTAGATTAGGATTGGGAACACTGCCTCCATTAGTCTAACTCTAAGACAAAACTTACGGTCTGTTAAGTTCCACCAAGGCGATGTCGTGCTCCTTTCTTCCAGAAGTGTAATATTTGTAAGGTATTAACTGTATTATACCAAACAGCTCTCCGCTGCGTATGTCAGTTTTGTCCAAACTCCCGAGGAAGGCATATCGAAGTTTACCACTATAATAAAACAAGATATTAAGATACATACATCGAAATACTTAATTATAAATTTTAATGAACGACACGGGAAATCCTAGTGGGGCTATGAGTGTCTAGCGTTATTTTATACTGCTTAGATCTTCAGATTCTATAAATGGTATACTTATATTTTGTTACCAGTCAGTCTCTCAGGAAAGATCCATCCATCCAGGACCAATGACCGCCCGATAATGCCCAAATCTTTCGACTAGACGTCAAAGTATATGTACCTACTCCCAAAATAACTTACAAAGAACTTATTAGGACATGTCCAGCTGTGAGGATGAACTTCGAGCTGATGAGTGACCCGCCTCCAATCCACACGATTTCATTTACTGTGCTGATACCGCTGTCGCATCCCAGCACCGCCTACAGCAAACAGTTAATATCTATGAGTATAATATAGTGCAACCAAACCGCAGTTATTAAACACTATGTAGGCCACGGACGTGAAAATAAAGCCGGACGTCACCTTGTCTTATCGAGAGTGACACCACCCGCTTACTATGTGTGCGTAATTTTTAGTGCGGTCCGACGCGGTAATGGCGGCCGATTAATAACAGTTTGGTGTCAATGTGTGCGTGTGATACTTGTACGAATAGAGGAGTTGGTATTACTATGGGTGCCTCACTGAATTGTTGTTGACATGCTGTCTGGTTCTTTTTTTAAGTCTGTGGTGTAGGCTAAGTAAAGGCTGTATAAATGTATATACATACCATGTGTGGAAATTCCATAGGAGAAGCAGGTTCCCCACCAGATACCCTCTGTGAGGTAAAGGGTATGGAGCAGGTGTAACGCCTGTTGTAAGAGTTTCCGTCGTGTTCACAAATGTTGACATATCGTTCGTTCGCCACACACTCTGTGAACAGAAATATAATATTGTGGAGTGTATTTAGTAAATAATCACGGAATCACTTTCGGAACAAATGAAAAACCCTATGTATGTATGTATTGTAAAAATAGTAAGGCGCTCTTGTCTGTAATGAACCGATTTGATGATCACATTTATCCCAAAAAGAATGTCAAGCTAATGTAAACAATTTATTACGTTCCCAAGCGACTTTATGAGAAGGATTCTGGAAGGGCGGAGTCTGGATCCGGGGGAGAGGAGGACACCCCTCGGACTCCGGAGGCTGTGGCCGCTGCGCACTCTTCGGGCAGCACATCATTGGCAGGTAGCCGTCGTAGTGACATGTCTGTGAAAAAAGAAAAATAACTTCTTTATGTTCTGAGAGGATCCTGTTCTCGGGTAAAGACAATCTCCTCTAATGAATTATACGACATCTAGAGATGTTCTTTCCCTGCCTGAATAGCTACCACTCTTCTAAAATCAACCGTGTAATATTTCCACCCAACTGAACCATAGACGAGGCTCATGCTATTCACGAAAATACATATATGTTTTTTTTTGCCAATGTTGAAACATGTTTGACATATTTGAGTCTAAAAACTTATATCGAAACAATTGTTTACATCGCTAAGGTGATCTGAAAGATCGCGACGGTATAGTCTAGTTTCTGTTTATGTTTTCCAACTACCACGAAAGACAACAAATAGGTACCTACCTACAGCTTAAATTGTTTAGAAATATTGTGTAGAAAAATATTTTCACTTTTTTTACCAGATTGCTGTTGGTCAGCGTGCCTTCAGTACCTTCGAAGAATCTGCTTAAAATCCCAGTGTTGTAATCTTTTGGGCAGCACACTATCAGCGTTCTGCCTTCAAAACCGCATACCTAGGAAATAAGAAAATCTTTTATTAAAAAACGGCTCAGCATTTTGAGGAGCGCATAGTATTTTGAGTAGCGAAGGGATCACTTGGATTAAGTTGAGAAATTAGAAGTTTTGCTTGAGTATGAAAGAAGTATGAAATATATTTTGGATCAAATGAGACACAGTATGAAAGTTAGAGAAAAGTATGAATATGAGAGTTTTTGAAGGCGAATTGTGAGCCATTTAACTTTGGTGCGATTATAGTAAGTTGGTACATTTATGGGCGTGATATTTAGCCATGTGCTCAGTTATATTTTCCTAGCCCGAAAATACTTGTTTGCTGGGATTTTTGCTGCCATGAGGAAGTATAAGTTACTTAACTATTACTCGTTAACTTGTTAGCTACTTAGCCGTGATAATTTTTGAAAGTAGTAGGTAGGGGAGACCGGGGGCAAAAGTATCACGGGGCAATAGTAACGTTGGTGATATTTTGGTTGGCAAGCAACGCTGAAGAGTGTGCAGCCGAGGGGGCATAGGCCGTAACGTGCTCGGGTAGGCTAACCACTGAGCAATGTGCTCCGAGCAGCGTGGATGTGTGTAATTTACTATTGCCATTTGGACAGCCCCGAAGTAATTTTTTGTACTTTGAAAAATCTGTTATTACTCTTTAATTTATAAAGTATAAGTAAATTAACAACAAATATTAGAATCTATATATATCACACAATATAAACCTTATCGCAAAAGTAAAATAGTGTTCAGAGTTTCTGATTTATTTTTGTTTTTAAATAGAACAGTCTTCAGGAATAATTGTACCATTTTTTTCGGGGTCAATAGTAACGTTACTATTGACCCCTTGCTACAAATAACCCCGAGGTGACAATAATTGTTTTACCTAATTTATATATTTTGAGCCATTAAGAAATCTTTAGTATTTTCATACTACTTAGTGGAGCAGCTTAGGAGTGCAGCTTCACTCGCGTGAATTAGAAATTGCGGTTTTCGAAAAGTTTCATTTATATTATATCTTAGTTGCTATCCTCTTCGTGGGAAAACCTCTACCCAGTGACACCCACACCTTAACCCGAATAAAATATTCACGTGATGGCTGGGCAATCATTACGTCATTTCTATCTAGTCAGAACTTTTATCCTTTTTTTGTATTGGAGATCACATATTAAACATCATATTTTATTAAATCTTAATAAGTGATCTTTATTAAAGCCAAAAATTACGTGCATAAGTGTATCAATGATACCTATATGAATAAAATATTTTGACTTTGACTTTAATAATTAAAGTGTCATCAATCGCAAATCTAGGACAAAAACATTCTTCCGGAAGCGCATTTTGGAAATCTTAAATATCTACATTTATTTGCCTTTTTTCTTTTATTTTTACACTAGCTATTGCCCGCAGCTTCGCACACGGAAATTCATCCATTCCATCTTTGGGCTGGAGCACCGACTACTCAAGTGGATCCCCTTAACCGGATTCATAGATGGGCTGTTCGTATTGTTGGTTCGTGTGGTGCTTGTAATCTTTCGCAGAAATATGACAGGGGTTAAATGTAACAGGGTGTTCACGTTTGTCGATGGCTAAAAAATATAAATTACTCTATGACAGTTTGTTGTCTATGGAGTCGTCGTCCTCTCGTCGTCGGGAAGTTAGCATGGCGGGCGCGCGAACCTGCTAATTCCAAATTATCGTTTTCGTTATTTTCATCGTTTCTCGTTTTGTCGTGGCGAGCACTTTGTGCAGGAGCCTAATAATATAATTTGTCGAGTCCGAACGGGCTAATTTGTCGGAAAACAATCTATTATCGTCTGGGACTGATAGTGGCGAAGAAGGTAGTCCACGTGGGAGATACAGGGGTCCATCAGCAAGGAGCTTGGAGAGCGAAACACTGGTGTAAGTCTGCGCAGCGTCAGTTAGCTCATAATCTAGTAAGAAGAAGCATCGGTGAGTACCCTTTTAATCATACCCGTGCATGTACCTAATTCTGCATACTATCAGTCTCGCTCAAATACAGTCCACTAAATCGAAGGGTGCTTCGGCTAATAACTGAAGCACGTGATCTGGATAACTATCCGAATCAAAAACATTTTTTTGGTCCTTCGAGCCGGATAATTTGATAGGCGGCTATAGATAATTTGAGTATCATACTTTGTCGTAACTTTCGATCGTGATTTTGCACGAACTATTTATCGAATCATACTAAAGTGATACAATTTTGTTAGTTTTTGTCGTCGTAAACAAAATTTTATCGTTTTTCGTAGTATATTTTGTCGTAATTTCGTTAAATATTAATGTAAAAGTTAAATACGTAAATATCGAAAAGTTGAGGGTACATTATTATAGACGCGTAATTATTTCGTTTTGTTGCATCATCCATCCGCCATAACGATTTCCGGTATCATCGTTGTGTCATTGTCGAATGACAAGTAGTTTGTCACGTTCTCGTTTTGACAGCTTGACATATCCGTCATTTGAATTTGAGGTTTCTGTCGAATGTTATTGTCGTGTCGTGTTGTATGACATATCGAGGTTAAGTAAACAATAATATTAGTTCTCGTTTGTTTTTATTAGTTTATTTAACTTAATTTTCGTTTAAAAATCATCATAATGTCGATGGATAGCCAAAGTGATAATGATGGAGCCGATGTTAATCGTATTGCGAGGGATTATGCTTTGTTTCGAGTCGAGTTAATGGAACAAAGTGATTTGCTTGGTTATACTGACTTGGACATCAAAGAAATAGCTGAAGAGTTTCATAGTGCTCAACGTAATCTATTATTGTCGCTTAGTTCTCCACATCAGAGAAAGCATGAACATTCTGTTACTGTAGTCTTTGATGCAAAAGTTAAGAATATCAAAAGTAGAATGCAACCTGTATTACCAGTAGATAATAAACCCGTTGTGCAGGATTGTTCCTCGTCTGCCAAGTTACCCAAGATTAATATAAAACCGTTCGATGGGTCAATTGAAAACTGGGTATCGTTCATCCAATTATATGACTCCTTGATACACAAAAGAAACATTTCAAACATCGAGAAGCTTCACTACTTAATGTCAAGTGTACAAGGTAAGGCATATAATTTGATCAAAAACTTTCCTTTAACTGATGATAGCTATGTTGATGCATATAATACCTTGTCGAAATACTATAATAATAAGCGTCAAATGGCTATGATCTATTATGAAAAGCTGTTGCATTGTGAACCTATTAAGAATAAATCTCGGTCAGAACTTGAAAGAGTTTATCGTACGTTTTCGGATAATTTGGCTGTTTTGGAGAAATACAATTTACCTGATAAAAACTTCATGCTATTTCAATTGTTGTGGTCAAAATTGGATAGGGCAACTCGGGAATCTTTTCTGTTGGAATTTAATTCTGATGAAATTCCAGAATATTCAGAACTTCAAAATTTTATTGAAAAGAATTACCGGGCTTTAGAGATTACTAAGTTGCCAAATAGTCGTGACCCTTTTGTTGGTAAAAATAGCAATAAAAATAAACCGTCTCTTGTCGTGTCGCAACCTAAATTAAATTGTATTTATTGTTCGGGCCAACATATCCTTAGCACTTGTGAAGAATTTCTAAAATTAAATTCTCGTTCTCGTTTTGATTTTGTAAAACAGAAAAACCTCTGCATCCTTTGTTTCTCTCCAACTCATCGAGTTAAAAGTTGTCGCTCAACCCATCGTTGTAATAATTGTAACTTCTCGCATAATAGTTTGTTGCATTTTGGTAAAATTACTCCCAGCAAAGATTGTACTGAAGATCCGAATAAGAGTAGCGTTGTTTTGACATCGGTGGCACACTCCACTAATAATATTCTTTTCTCGACAGCTAAAGTTTTAGTTTTGGACATAAAGGGTGTTTATCGACCCATTCGAATATTACTTGATTGTGCTAGTGCATGCAATTTTATTACTGAATCATGTGTTAAGCTATTAGGGTTACCTATAAAACAAAATATGCTTACTGTGAATGGGGTTGGCCATTCTGTGACCGAGCACTTGGGTTCAGTAACTTGTAACATCAAACCATTAAATTCACATTCAAGTAATCAATTCAAATTTGAGGCTTTAGTGTTGCCATCAATATGTGCTGACCAACCTTCTGAAATTATCAACTTCTCGCAGTGGTCACACATACAGAACTTGCATCTTGCTGATCCTGATTTTGCTACGCCTGGTCCTATAGACATGCTTTTGAATGCAGATATTTTCTCGTCTTCGTTACTGCCTGGTCTTAAGCATGGTGGGCGGGGTGAACCAAATGCATTAAATACAATTTTCGGTTGGATATTGATGGGAAGTGTTGACACCCCTATCGACACATATAATAATAATAAAAATTGTTTTTTCGTTTCACCACTGTCGAATTTGTCGTTAGAAAATTCCTTAAAAAGGTTTTGGGAAGTGGAAGATGTCTGTTCTCCAAATAATAAAATTTTGTCGAAGGAGGAACAGGCATGTGAAACTTATTTTGTCGAAAATTATTATCGTAATATTGATGGTCGATTTGTAGTACCTTTGCCCTTTCTCGACTCTACGAATAGACCTACCTTTTCGAACTCTCGTGAAATAGCTTTAAAAAGATTTTCATCGTTAGAGCGAAAGCTAAATTTAAATTCTGAATATAGGAAAGCCTATGTCAACTTCATGACGGACTACCTAACATGTGGTCACATGGAAGAAGTAGCGCCACCTTCAACGGATGTAGGAAATTTCTATTACATACCACATCATGGCATTTTGCGACCAGATTCGGTGAGCACTCCTCTTCGTACGGTATTCGATGCAAGTTGTAGAGACGCGAGAGGCCTGGCATTAAATGAAACTCTACATGCAGGTCCTAAGCTACAGACTAACATTTTCGATTTGCTCGTACGTTTCCGTTGGCATACTGTCGTTTTTACTGGTGACGTGAAACAGATGTACCGGCAAATATTAGTTCGTAGTGAAGACGCAGATTATCAGCGTATCCTCTGGCGGCCCTCTCCTAAAGAGCCTATACGGGATTACCGGCTTCGCACAGTTACCTATGGCGTATCATCAGCCCCATTTCAAGCGCTTCGCACAATGACACAGTTAGCCTTGGACTCTACTAAAGACTTTCCATCTAGCTCTATCATCCTTGGTAGAGACATTTATGTCGACGATATTGTGTCAGGTGCCGATTCCGTGGAGCTAGCTCTTCAATTGCGATCCGAGCTCACAAATATTTTGTCATCAGCTGGTTTTCATTTAAGAAAGTGGACGTCTAACTGTAACGAATTTTTTGTTGACCTTCCATCGTCCGACTTATATTCAGAAGACTTTAAGCATTTCGAAGAATTAACTGATTTGTCGCTCAAAATTTTAGGACTTTTATGGCATCCACAATCTGACAGTTTTCGTTTTCGTGTCAGTAACAATGATGAGTCTAGGTGCACGAAACGTATCATCCTTTCGAACATTGCACGGATTTACGACCCGTTAGGATTTCTCGGCCCAGTCACCTTTTATATTAAATACCTACTACAGCTACTTTGGACTTCGGGTGTTTCGTGGGATGATCCTGTGCCTTCTCACATTGCAGATGAGTGGTTGCGCTTTAAGTCTCAATTGTCGTCGTTAGTTACCATAAATATTCCTCGTCGTATGGTAAATTCAAATACTTCATTGCAGTTACACGGTTTCTGTGATGCTTCAGAACGTGGCTATTGTGCAGTCACATATTTTCGTTGTGTGGATGTCAACGGTACTGTATCCGTTCAGTTTTGTTGTGCAAAGACGAAAGTTGCACCTTTGCGCAGGTTGTCGATTCCTAGATTGGAACTTTTAGCTGCTGTCCTACTGTCCACTCTGATAGAGTCGGTTATGGTTGCTTTAGAGCCTTTTCACGCAGTTGAAAATATTTTCGCGTGGTCTGACTCTACTGTCGCTCTAGCGTGGATCAAGTCTTGTCCATCCAAATGGAAAACCTTCGTTGCTAATAGAGTCAGCCACATTCAAAGTAAAGTAGCTCCAGAAAATTGACATCTAACGCTGCTGATTGTGGTTCCCGTGGAATGCTTCCCGCTGATCTAGCAGATTGTGACATGTGGTGGAAGGGCCCTTCGTGGCTGGTAGAGTCGGAAGAAAAATGGCCGCAATCGTTGTCGTCATCGATACAGGACACAGACTCTATCGAACAGGAGCAGCGGATACATAGCCTTGTGACATCTCAAAATTTAAATTTTGTCGATGAATTACTTCATAAATTTTCGTCACTTTCAAAATTAAAGCGAGTCCTGTCGTATTGTTTTCGTTTTTCCCATAATTGTAGGAAATCTTGTCGCAAAAATAAATTAATTGGTTCATTACAACCCATTGAGCTTAATAGAGCTTTCATAATGTTGGTAAAACACACTCAACTCAATTCGTTCCCCGAGGAATTACAGAGTTTAGGTAAGGAGTTACCTAATGCGTTACCTAAACCCCTGCGTAAGTTGTCGCCTTTCGTAGATAGCGCGGGTGTTCTCAGGGTGGGCGGTCGGCTGGCTAGAGCCAATGTAGAGTTCGACGTTAAACATCCGATACTTTTGCCTCGTAATCATAAATTAACTCGTTTAATTATCGATGAGTACCACAAGAAATTTATGCATCCTGGTGCTCAGACTCTACAAAATTTGCTTTCGCAAGAATTTTGGATCCTGTCGCCCAAACGTGCTATTAGGGAAGTCATCTCCAAGTGCATCAAATGTTTTCGAGCACATCCTAAACCCGTCCCTGCTCCTCTGATGGGAAATTTACCATCCTATCGAGTAAACCAAATTAAACCTTTTTCGTCTGTCGTTATCGATTTTGGTGGACCTTTCGATATAGCTCTCGGTCGTGGTAGAGGCGTCAAGACCTTCAAGGGTTACATTTGTGTATTTGTGTGCACAAGTACCAAAGCGGTTCACTTGGAACTCGCTTCAGAATTATCAACGGAGGCGTTCTTAGCGGCACTCAGGAGATTTATTGCGCGTCGTGGTAGATGTGCCCACATTATTTCCGACCAAGGAAGAAATTTTGTTGGTGCCCATAACTATCTTCAAGGCATTATGCAGAAAGCTGCGCAGTCTCAGGAGATTAAGTTTTCTTTTAATCCCCCTGGGAGTCCGCACTTCAATGGACTCGCAGAAGCCGGCATTAAATCAGTTAAGACTCACCTCGCTCGTGTCATCGGCACTCAGCGCCTCACGTTCGAAGAACTTTCCACCGTTCTCACACAAATCGAAGCGATGTTAAATTCTCGCCCCTTAACACCTCTAAGTTCTGATGCCAATGATTTTTCGGCCTTAACTCCGGGTCATTTTCTGACTCAAGAACCCCTTTCGATTCTTCCAGCAGAGGATTTTGTCGATCAAAATATAAGTGTTCTCCAACGTTGGAAATTGATTCAGAAAATGCATCAGGATTTTTGGCGTCGCTGGCATTTAGAATACATCCATACGCTTCAACAACGACAAAAATGGAATATCCACCAAAATAATATTGCTCTCGGTTCGTTAGTGCTTATCATTAATGAACAAATAAGTCCACTTAAGTGGAATTTAGGTCGGATCGTGGCTCTACATCCTGGCTCCGATGGGATCTCTCGGGTAGCCACAGTGAAGACAGCCGGTGGGCAATTTAAAAGGCCATTGGTAAAGCTTTGCCCTTTACCCATGGCTAAATAATTTCTCGTTTTCGTCAGCTCTATCGTTAGTAACTAAATATTTTCGTATCGTTTTCGATTTCTCGCAACTTAGTACAAGATAGCTTCTCGATCATTCAAACTGAGCTCTCTCGTCAGTTTGTTGATACAAATACCTTGTCGTTCATGTAAACTAATGAATTTTCGTTAAATTTCGTCGATTTTTTTTTTCTCGGTAAATACTAGTATTTAGGTGGGCGGAATGTTCACGTTTGTCGATGGCTAAAAAATATAAATTACTCTATGACAGTTTGTTGTCTATGGAGTCGTCGTCCTCTCGTCGTCAGGAAGTTAGCATGGCGGGCGCGCGAACCTGCTAATTCCAAATTATCGTTTTCGTTATTTTCATCGTTTCTCGTTTTGTCGTGGCGAGCACTTTGTGCAGGAGCCTAATAATATAATTTGTCGAGTCCGAACGGGCTAATTTGTCGGAAAACAATCTATTATCGTCTGGGACTGATAGTGGCGAAGAAGGTAGTCCACGTGGGAGATACAGGGGTCCATCAGCAAGGAGCTTGGAGAGCGAAACACTGGTGTAAGTCTGCGCAGCGTCAGTTAGCTCATAATCTAGTAAGAAGAAGCATCGGTGAGTACCCTTTTAATCATACCCGTGCATGTACCTAATTCTGCATACTATCAGTCTCGCTCAAATACAGTCCACTAAATCGAAGGGTGCTTCGGCTAATAACTGAAGCACGTGATCTGGATAACTATCCGAATCAAAAACACAGGGGGTTGTTAGTAACACACACGTTTTCATACAAATTTGTTGTTTTTGATTATTGTTGAATTCATCAAAGAAATATACGATTTAAATGGTATTTAATGACGTTGTGCTTATAACTTGTATAAAATTGTAATTTTAGATAGTAATATATTCGCTTTTGATCAGTTATAAAGAGAAGTGTATACTTTTTTGTTTCGAAGCGGCTTGAAGAAGTAAAAGCATTTATTTTAGTTACCAATTAAAATACTGATTCTATTTAAGATTGTGATTGTTTTTAAAATTAAAATATGGCTAAATTCATTAACATTGTAATTTTATTGTTCATCAAAACAATGTAACAAACGACCCCGCACTATGGGTCAATTGTAACACTCGACACTCCTTTTTAAAAGTGGGATTGCAACATAATTACGATTAGTACGCTAACGTTGACTAGACAAGTTGGTAGACACTTAAACTAAGTTTCTTGGAGAATAACAGGATTTTTTTAGATATCAACAGTTTTGGCACAATCGGCCACGAACTAAAAACTGTTACTTTTGCCCCCGGTCTCCCCTACATCATAAAAATATAAATCCGTAATATTGAACTGCGAATGAATGAATGAATTATTTATTTATGATTTACTTTAAGCTTATAACCAATGATATTATATATTAAAAAGAGGCAGATATGTCATAAGCGTGCGCGTTGTGATGACTCAAATAGTTCCCAATTGGGAACTCATATTCAGGTGAAGAAAGAGATAGCGATGTAGTTTTGACGCGAGAGCGATAAAGACGTGCGATAAAGCGATAAAGCGTGCGTTGCGGACATCGGAACAGATTTTTCGGTTGATTTGTAAGGGCATAACGTATCTATATTTATTTAAACATCATTGCTTATAACGCTATCTACTCTGCAGTTGAATTGGAATGGAGTACACTTACGGAAGGATGTTGTTGTTGGGGTATCAATTCTACGGCATATTTGCACGTCTGCTCATATCTACAGACTCCTGGCATTCCATCGTCTGTTTCACATTCATCATCTGTAAGAAAAAACATAATAAGTAAACTATAAAATCTTAAAACAAAGGGTAAAGTGACGAAGACGAAGTGATTCATAAGGATGGTTAAGTTAACGATTCTATAAGACCGTCGTGTTTTGCTGAAATAGGATGATGGTTCTTAAAAATGTCGGAAATAATATGGAAATAATCATGCTGAGATGCGGACTGGCAGTGCCCATGATAATTCAAGTTAATTACACGAAAATAATTAATTTTCGCCTGAATTGTTACTCATGAAAATTTTTTAATTAAATAAGTTTGCGACTGCATACCTATAATGTATCTTCTACTACTTAATGTAACCATTTTTATATACTTTCTTATCAAAATTTCCAACGACCTTTTCGAAGCGTTCTTTTTCTGTTATTATGTCTGTCTGTTATTTTATCTTAATAATAATAATTATTAAATAAACTACTTTACAAACACTACGGCGTTTTCATTCCCAGAGCTGCAGTTATAATAATAATAATAATAAATTCGTTTATTTCTCATTATAGGTAGGTACATATAAGCTGAGCAAAGCCAAATCATGGTTTAATTCAAAGATCTCAGTCTAATACCCCAACTCAGAGTCACTAACGGTTACTTTAATTCCTCCTTAGTAAAGAATCACCATACAAATCTTCTGTACCTTAGTACACCTAAGCGCCCCAAGATCGCTCCTTAGAGCGATTTAAGTAACCGTTAGTGACTTGAGTTGGAGCGTAAATCTTCTCCACAACATTTATTCCAACATTCGTAATTTTTTTACATTAAAGAAATAATATGTATGTGCAATAAATATACTCTACTATTCATTTAATTAAGTAGAAGCGACAATGTTGTCGTCATTATGACAACCTTGATGAGTAAGCTATAAAGGAGCAAACAGGAAAAATGTTTATAAGTATTAAATGATTGCTACAACCAATTGAACCGCCTTGTTTCATAAGTCAAACTTGTTTTGCATAGGCTACATACAGTACTGTTAAAACATTTTAAGCTACGTTGCATTTTGTTCAGAACATATATATATGTCACCGGAAAATAATAAGAACCGTAAGTTTATAAATTTCCTAAAAAAATTTAGGAATTTAACGGTCGACGGCTGCTGTCGGCGTGCAGTTGGCCTCCTGTCGGCCTGCTATCGGACTGCTGTCGGCGTGCAGTTGGCCTGCTGTCGGCCTGCTATCGGACTGCTGTCGGCGTGCAGTTGGCCTGCTGTCGGCCTGCTATCGGACTGCTGTCGGCGTGCAGTTGGCCTGCTGTCGGCCTGCTATCGGACTGCTGTCGGCGTGCAGTTGGCCTGATGTCGGCCTGCTATCGGACTGCTGTCGGCGTGCAGTTGGCCTGATGTCGGCCTGCTATCGGACTGCTGTCGGCGTGCAGTTGGCCTGCTGTCGGCCTGCTATCGGACTGCTGTCGGCGTGCAGTTGGCCTGATGTCGGCCTGCTATCGGACTGCTGTCGGCGTGCAGTTGGCCTGCTGTCGGCCTGCTATCGGACTGCTGTCGGCGTGCAGTTGGCCTGCTGTCGGCCTGCTATCGGACTGCTGTCGGCGTGCAGTTGGCCTGATGTCGGCCTGCTATCGGACTGCTGTCGGCGTGCAGTTGGCCTGCTGTCGGCCTGCTATCGGACTGCTGTAGGCGTGCAGTTGGCCTGCTGTCGGCCTGCTATCGGACTGCTGTCGGCGTGCAGTTGGCCTGCTGTCGGCCTGCTATCGGACTGCTGTCGGCGTGCAGTCGGCCTGCTGTCGGCCTGCTATCGGACTGCTGTCGGCGTGCAGTTGGCCTGCTGTCGGCCTGCTATCGGACTGCTGTCCAATTGTTATGACCGATTTTGTGGTCGACTCGCTATTCGACCACGACCGACTGTCGGTGAGTCGGTGAGAACGCATACATTTCCGAACGTTCCATCTTTCACCGATATCGGTCGGAATGCACCGATTTTATTTCTGACCGACTTTTTTATAGGACGTGTGCGTTGCACCATTGCGTACGTCCTATTTTTCTCCTACAAAAAATCGGTCACCGATTATCGGACCGACATCGGTGAAAAATGGAACGTTCGGAAATGTATGCGTTCGGCTTCCCGCCCACGTCCGATAATCGGTGACCGATTTTTGTACCGACTGTCGGTGAGTCAGTTTTATTTCTGACCGACTTTTTGTAGGACGTGTGCGTTGCACCATTGCTATCAGTACGTTCTATTTTTCTCCTACAAAAAATCGGTCACCGATTATCGGACGTGGGCGGGAAGCCTTCTCACCGACTCACCGACAATCGGCCACAAAAACGGTCATAAGAATCGGAGGAAAAATCGGCCCGGTTATCGGTCCTACAAAAAGTCGGACGTGGGCGGGAAGCCTAAGTATTTGTTTTCAAAGTGATGTTCGTATTAGAAATTAACTATCGCTTGCTTCGGTATATCTTTATTCGGTATCGCTTTATTCGGTAGATATTATATTGAGGAATAGTCTATACATGCACAATCGTTTTCGTTTTATTTTATACGTTGTGGAATATAATTTTTCTTGTAATTATTTATGTAATTTATGATATCACTCCAAGCGAAGATATATCAAAACTACCAAACTGTCTAGTACCTAGGTAGAGTTTTCCTTGTTGACGCCAAAACTTGTTTAAAACTCGTTGAGCGAAGGCTTGGGTGAATAAATGTCAAATAATAGAATTGTATGTATTGTTCTAAGTATTATCTGAATGTATGTATAATGTATACCGTATATTTTAGTATATAAACTCTTCATTTCTCTTTCTGTAGTTAATTATATAAAAGTTACATAATATTAACTTTCCTATGGTTATAACCTTCGTTATAACTAGTAGTACCTATAATAGTTATTAAGGAAAGGAGACAAATAGTAATGAATATTATATGCAATGCATTTGAATTTTATTCATTAGAGATCTGCTATTGAAAAACGATCACACTGAAAACCAGTGCTGAAAACAAAATATTTATAATAATAATAACAAAATTATTAGGTATTAGATTTTTTAACTTTTTCACTATTGTTTTGTTTTTCTTAAGTTCTAATACTGGCCAGTTAAACTTCTCGGAAAGGAATTCCCAAAAACTACATACCCAAATAAAACTGCGCATTTATACCACAAATAACACTTAATAAACACAAAACTAAACGATTGTTATACATTTTTATTTAAAGAGTTATTAACTTAGTTCATTTTAAACATGGCAAGTCACACACACAAGTCACAACGGGATGTAATAAACGACTGATCGTACTGACCTATGGTACTGACCAAAGCGACCGTCAGTATACATTATAATAATATTACCTACATCTGCTTATAGTATGGATACATCCATATTATAGTAGGTATAGATAGCTTATAGTATATAAAACACAAATAAAATTAAATTAACAAGGGCGAGTTAAACTCGCTTGAAGTGGGTTCTGTACGTTGATTATATATTTACCGTTATTTTTCTATTTTATTTATTTTTGCCGTTTTTTCAAGACCATACACTTATAAGTTTTCCTGTAATATTTAACTGAATACTGATATTCTCAGTATTTTTTTCAATATTCTAGCATCGATAATTTCTTAGATAAGGGGTCGTCAATTTTTGGCTTTAATTTTCATTCTTTTTTGAATAATTTTAAAACTATCCATTGTAGAACTATAAAAAAAATATTTGAGATCCTTACAACAAGCCCTTTCATTTGACATAATATCATACGATACGGTTTGCAAAATTTGCAAAATAGTTCTTGTTTAATGTTGATTTCGTTAAATTTTTTTTCAAAATTCAGTTTACTTTTTACCTTCGTCTTTGGGTCACAAAAAAGTAAGATACAGTCATGACCAAATTTCAACTCATTTGGTCCAGTAGTTTTGGAATAAATTGGCTGTAAACGGCGGTCACCCAGACGCACGAGTGTTCCTGTATTTAAGAGTTCCCTTTTTCGTTTTCTCGTACGGAACCCTAAAAATGTTTGTAAGGATGTCTTTTTTTATCCAACCAATATGGTGTATGATTTGATATATTAAATTATTATGATAAACTGTTAATAGAGAATGAAACAAATAACAATATACCTTATTTATATTATACTAGGAAATCGCCCTCGCATCGCTTCGGGAAAAATAGTAAAAAAAAAAATATAGCCTATGTCACCCGGGGATAGTGTAGCTTCCCAACAGTGAAAGAATTTTTCAAATCGGTTCGGTAGTTTCGGAGCCTCTTCAATGCAAACAAACCGTTTATTCCCACTTGTCCTGTTGTGTAGTCCTCTTGACAGAACTAGTGGGAAAAAAATTCCCACTAGTCCTGATAACAGAACTAGTGGGAAAAAAAGTTCCCACTAGTTCTGTTAACAGGACAAGTGGGAAAAAATCCCGTTTATTCTCACTTGTCCTGTTGAGTAGTTCTGTTAACAGATCTAGTGGAAAAAAAAATCCCACTAGTTCTGTTCTGTAATTTGGAAGACTATGTTTGACACCCCAATCAAATCTTTCCTCTTTATAATATTAGTACAGATTACAATTTATAATCCTGCATGTCTTTTACAAGTTCTGTCCATATTAGAAGTCAATGGACTTCTTAACGCTTGCTTCAGTGAAGGACAACCTTGTGTGAAAACCAGCACCCCAGAGAGTTATCCAAAATGTTCTCGAAGTGAAGTCTGTCGCACATTAATTGACCGACGTGTGAGCGTCGCGCACAATTACTATATCTAATACCTTTAAACGAGCAATTCTTGTATATATAATAAATATATTCCGAATCTCGGAAACGGCTCCAACGATTTTCATGAAATTTAGTATGTAGGGGGTTTCGGTGGCAGTAAATCGATCTAGCTAGGATTCATTTTTAAAAAATGTCGTTTTATCCGTGTTTTCAGGCAATTAAAAATGGCTACAATAGACTCTCCCTGACATCTATTGGCGAGTAGCTACACTTAAAGCTAAAGCAGATGGCGTTGTTAAGCAATACTAAACCGAGCTAAGCTCGGTCATCCGGGTACTGCATATCTATATAAACCATTTTTTTCATTTTAAATTCAATATTCCGTCTCTGATTTAGGGTCCTACTCATTAGGTATATGATTCAACGACTTATAATTCTTTTTTTGTTTTTTTAAACCAGTTTCAGCTAGGGATCAGAATCCGACTCGAAGTACCCAAATATTTATAGAGGAGCAGTTTAAAGTTGGGATTTTTAGAAAAAAAATCATATATTTTTTGTGATCCTCCTACCGACGTTATTCTTACTGTTTTGGAATCCTTATTTATCATCTATACTGTGGCATATTATACTACAACTTTTCTAAAAATTCAACTTTAAACTGTTCTCCTGTAAAGTTAGCTCAATGTCGCAGTCAATTTTTCCTTTCAAGCGTCGATAAGAACTTAAGATTACTTTAAAGAACAAGAAGGGGCTCAAAAATTTATATTTATTTACAAAAAAAATCTTAACGTCAAAATTTAACTTAACGTTAACTAATTTCAACTTTATTTTATTGTCAAAATACAGCTTTGGTTTGGTTGATAAACACATTTGGAAAATGAACATGCAATATAGTGTTCCACCAACTTAATCACTTTCGAAGAGCGCCTTCAAGTATTCTCCGGGCCACACGGTCTCCACGATCCAGTCGATATAGGCCGACACGTTGGTGTAGGATGCGGGCTCCCCCCGGCTGCACACCCCGCCCCACGACACCACGCCGTCCACCACGTAGTTGCAGCTGAACTCCGGGTTCCGCACCTTGTACATCAGGGGTCCGCCGCTGTCGCCCTGCAATCATTAGTCATCGTCAGCAAATATACGTCATCACTGCTTGCCTCATTTTGTCGTACCTATAGCTGTGACACGCGCTCGTGTGATAAACACTAAGGACCAATACCGAAAGCACCGCGACGCGGCGCGCGCCATTCTTAAGTGACAATAAACATAGTTCAATGACAGAGATAACGACAAAATGGCGTCAAACAAAATCAAAATGGCGGCTTATCGTGAAGCAGCTTGCCACTCCAAACATTCTCGCGTCGCGTCGTGTCTTAGTATTAATGGATATTCCCTTTAGCTTAGGCGAATAGTGAACACTATGCGTTTTTCACAGCTGCGGCCAATTGTCTCACCTCAGCAATAAAACAATACCTTTTTTCCGTACAGTGCGCGCAGTTCCTCCAGTTCAAAATTATGCGTTATAAAAAGTGCGGCGTTTCGCTACAGCGCTGCAGTGATGACCCACGCATAATGCGCGCCTAGGCTTAGGTCTCAATCTCACCTGACAGCTGTCAGTCATCCCGTTTCGGTCCTTATAGCCTCGGGCACAAATCATCGTTTTGTCGTCCCAAACGAACCCCGGCCAACTTAGAGAGGAACTGCATTCTTTACCGTTGACTGTGGAAATGATTGCCTGTAACAAGTAGTATGGGAATTTGGTGACTCTTATAAATAATAACGTTCATGTGCCCGATACGTTTTTTATACCTTCGGAATAAAACGTACACCTAAATTGATTTCCATTAACGTAAGTAGATATAATCTAATTAAATTAAGTTAAGTACCTTTTGCAATAAGTTCGTTGAGGAAGCCTTGTGTCCGGTTTCTCCCCAGCCTGCTATCAGTCGGATGTTGTCTTCGGCGTCAATACCAGGCACCGGGAGACAAATTGGACGAATGAACTTCGAAAATTCTACTCTGAAATTAAGTAATGTTATGATAATATTTGAGTGATTTTCCCGTGCGTTTTACCTGATAAATCGTTGAATTTGAACAGTAGGTTTTTTTTATAGCCTGAAGGGCAGACGAAAAAGCATACGGGCCACCTGATGGTAAGTGGTTACCGTCGCCTATGGACATGAGCAATACCAGAGGAATCGCCAATGCAACGCCGGCCCTGAAGGAGAACTCATCACACCTTTTTTGAAGAACCCCATGTCATAGCGCTCCGGGAATACTTCGGAAGGAAGCCCATTCCACAGTTTGCACGTGCGTGGCAAAAAAGTTCGTGAAAATCGGACTGTAGATGTACTCCACGAGTCCAATCGGTGTGGATGGAACTTCAATCCTCGGCGAGTGGTGCGATGATGAAAAAGAGACGTAGGCATCAAGTCGAACAATTCCTCGGAGCACTCACCGTTGTAAAGTCGGTAGAACACGCAGAGAGAACTGATGTCTCTTCTGAGACTCAGGTGCTCTAACCTGTGAGTGACTCGTGGGTCGTTGACAACTCGGACCGCGCGCTTCTGTATGGCGTCAAATGGGTTAAGCTGGTATTGTGGGCCCCTGCCCAGAGATGTGAGCATTACTCCATGTGAGGCCTGACTTGAGCTTTATAAAGCATAAGCAGTTGCCTCGCAGTGAAGTACTGCTTAGCCCGGTTCAGGACACCAAGCTTCTTGGAGGCCAGCTTAGCCTTGGCCTCTAAATGACGCCGATACTGTACGTCACTCGAGATGTCAACTCCCAGAATCCCAACACTATTACTCACGGTGAGCGCGGTACCCTGGAATTGAGGCGCTATGACAAATGGGGTTTTCTTAGCGGTAAACGCGCAAAAGGTATAATAATTATGTCCGCACTGTTGAAAATATTATCTGAACAGCCTCTGTATATTTAAAATTGAAGATAAACTACCTAAAGTAGTAATGTTGTCCCCCCTTTACTTGGCCCTATGGCAGTTTTTAAAATTATCAGCTAGTAAAACTGTTAAAAAAATTTGGGGTGACTGCAAAGAAAAAGGTTTTGTTACGAAATTCGTAAGAATTTAATATTTTGTAATGATATTTAATAGTTTGCTTTCTATGCGGAGTTCGCCTTCTGTACTTATTATAAGTAGGTACTATTATTTCTTCTGTGTAAAAAAATGGTTGTCTGTAAAGTCGGCTTACGGACGGTAGTTTAACGTGACAACGTCATGACAAAACATTGATGAAGAATATGATATAATATGATATGATCATTGATGAGCTCAAATATAATATTATCTCTGGAAATTAACTTATAATTAGAAACTTTTATCTTTATACTACCTACAACGCCATCTAGAACTCCTGAACTATTTTTTCAGCAAGTTCCTTTCTGACTTAATTGTGTATATAGTTTTGTTCATAGATGGCGCTTGCTCCATTGTTCGTTCGCTCGCAGAATGCGACAGATAAGTCAGTCATGCTTTTTCGTGCGTGCGGCCGGCATCGTTTTAATAGACGTTATCACGTCAAAAACTAACTTCAAAAATCTATTCATTTGTTTTATAGTAGGACAAAACTTACGGTCTGTTGAGTTCAACCAAAGCTATGTCGTGGTCCTTACTTGCGGAAGAATATAGTTTATGAGGTATCAACTGTATTATACCAAACAGTTCTCCGCCGCGTATGTCAGTTTTGTCCAAACTCCCGAGGAAGGCATATCGAAGTTGACCACTGAAAAAACATCGTATCGTTACTGAAAATGCAAATAATACTAAAGCGTCATTTTGGCGAAAAGAGATCGTTAGATTGTTTTTTTTCTGCGTCAAATGATCTGGGTTTCGTAACGACGCGATCTGAGCACTTTTTTGGCGCTTAAGCACCTGAAAAATTGGATAATTTTGTTCATTTACAGTTAGAGAAAAATACTAACGTAATAAAAATTATGACAAAATTTTAATTATTGTCAGTTCAGTATTTCTTTCGCTGACAAATGCCGCATTTAGGCAGTTCAGCAACGCAAAATACCCTATTTTAGCCTTTAATGTTACTTTCGAATTTTTTGCCGGCAGTAGAAGTACTTGTTTCTTGATAAAAGACGTTAGTTTTGCTTTACACAAAAGTTGATCTGCGTGGCGCGTTAGTACCTACCTATATCTTTATGCACTTTTCCGAGGTGGAACGACTTGAGTAATTTTGCTTTACTAATATCGCTCACCCAGTAATACAACGGAACATCTACGTTTATCATATTTTACAGAAACGAATTTCAAAAAATTTATAAAAATATTTAACACTAGCTGTTACCCGCGACTTCGTACGCCGAAAATAAAGATCCCTTCATTATAAAACATGTTTTTCATAAATTGACAGTAAACTTGTCCATACTATGAAGAGAGGAGACCCGTGCCTTGTAATAGTCCATTATGGGTTGAAGCTAAAACACCTACACTTAGTACATATATCGTATTATGTAAATGAGTAAAATATTAAACAAATCTTTAGTGTTGATAATGAAATGATAACTACGATCTGATATTGTAGCGTGATTGGTAGTCAGCAAGATACTAAACTCTTCACCAAAATTACAGCAAATGTGACATGTTTTTAGAACCCATTAATTACCCATCGGGAGAAGCATTCATAGCCCGGGCGCAGCGGCTTGTGTCGGTTCT
This sequence comes from Thymelicus lineola, assembly GCA_963932265.1. Classification (NCBI taxonomy): domain Eukaryota; kingdom Metazoa; phylum Arthropoda; class Insecta; order Lepidoptera; family Hesperiidae; genus Thymelicus; species Thymelicus lineola. The sequence continues at coordinate 17,568,694 of OZ010681.1, read as the reverse complement.
AATAGTAATCGATGAAGTTAAACAATAGCGAGCGCGGTCGGTAGTTGGATAGGTGACCGCTAGTGGCAAAAAATTCTTGAGCTCTCCGACCTTCGGAGGGCACGTAAAGCTGTTGGTCCCGGTTGTTGTCGTAAGATAACAGTCGTTATGACATATTGAAGGTCCTCGCCCGGCGTAATGCCTTCCGACACTTGGGTTGATTTCTAATCCCTCCATCAATCCACACTGGAGCAAAGTGGTGGAGTATGCTCTAGGCGTCCTCAAGAGTGAGTGCTCAGTAGTGAGCCATTAATGACCCACCCATAGGAAAGGTCCCAAAATAATTGAACTTTTTAGAATTTAGAGGTTTATCTAAGTCAGGGCCTGAGAGTTTTTGCATTTTAAATTTACATTGTAATTTTAGAGAATACACAAAAAACATATCTTTTTTTTCTTTTTGGGCAGCAGCAAATCAGTGATTCCTTTAGCGTTGCTAATGTTCATTGACAAAAGTGATCACTTACCATGAGGTGACTCATCTGTTCGTTTCACAACTTCTTACTCCAAACTTACTCTATACTTACAACCTCTAGTTTTAGCCCTTAGGGAATGTATTACCAAACAATCATGTTACAGTTATTTTTGTTTTATGTACGATTACATACTAACTACCAACTTTCACAGTTTTAACTTAAAAAACCGGGCAAGTACGTGTCAGGCCACGTGCAATATAGGGTTCCAAAGTAGTAAGTTTATTGACTATTACTCATTAACTACTTATGCTAACATAGCCATGATAGTTTTCCTTATAAATTCATCGTATAACCTATTTTTGAGAATTTTTTCACTTGTCCAACTCCTACCGTTTAGCCGTTGGGGGGACACTTGACTTGACTTGGGTACCCAAAATTAGCACTTTCAAGCCAAATATTTCGCAAACGGAGCCCTACATCCAAAAATGGTCTCAAAAGACCCATAATATTTTTGAAAAAACTTTTCAACGATACCCCACACTATAGAGATAAATAAAAAATTAATCCTCACGTTATCTGTAGCGGAGTTACCCCGAAAAAAAATATATTTTCAGTAGTTTATTCTACGATTTTGGAGTTTTAATAAATATGTATATCCATGCCAAATTATAGCTTTCTAGCTCTAAGGGTCTCGACGCTTTGCTTTGGACAGACGGACAGACAGACGGACGGATGCTATAAGGACGAAGCTATAAGGGTTCCGATTTTACTTCAGAACCCTAAAAATGACGAAGTTTCGTATAAACATTCCCTGAATTAACCCTTTAAAGATTGATTTTTCAAATTATGTTAAAGTTAATTTTTGTTTATAACAGTCGAACTGAGAACCTGCTACATTTTTGAAGTTGGTTAAAAAACCGGCTAATAGCGTGTCAGGTCACTTGTAATATAGGGTTCCGAAGTTCTAAGTTTATAGAACTCAATAACTACGTATGCTAATATAGCCATGATAATTTTCCTTTTGAATTCATGTTAATGCTATTGCCATGAATTTTTTTACGTGTCCAACACTTACGAATATTTCGCACACAGACCCCTCAATCGAAAAATGGACTTAGCAGGCCCATATTATTTTTGAGAGACCTTTACCACTATGGGGTGCGTGACGGAAAAAAATTATCCCCATATAGCCTCTAGAAGAGGTATCCTAAAAACATATTTAAAAAAATGTTATTCTACCAGTTTAAAGTTTCAATAAACATGTATATCCTTGCTAAATTACAGCTTTCTAGCACTAAGGGCCTCTGCGCTATGCTACGGACGGACGGATGGACGGAAGGACGGACAGGCATGATGAAACTATGAGAATTCTGTTTTGACTTCGGAACCCTAAAAAGAGTCATAAAAATCGCTTCAGAAATAACGAATCTATACACTACATATAGCAAAATTTGACCTTATCCCTCAGGAACAGGTCTGTTTTCTGGGATATAAAGTATCCTATGTCCTTTCCCGAGCTCAATTCTATATCTGTACCAAACATCAAAATCGGTTCAGTTGTTTAGGCGTGAAAGAGTTATCCCACAGGAACAGGTCTATTTTCCGGGATAAAAAGTATCCTATGTCCTTTCCTGAGCTCAATTCTATATCTGTACTAATTTTCATCAAAATCGGTTTAGTGGCTTGAAAGAGTTATCCCTCAGGAACAGGTCTATTTTCCGGGATAAAAAGTATCCTATGTCCTTTCCCGAGCTCAATTCTATATCTGTACTAAATTTCATCAAAATCGGTTTAGTGACTTAAAAGAGTTATCCCTCAGGAACAGGTCTATTTTCCGGGATAAAAAGTATCCTATGTCCTTTCCCGAGCTCAATTCTATATCTGTACCAAATTTCATCAAAATCGGCTTAGTGGCTTAAAAGAGTTATCCCTCAGGAACAGGTCTGTTTTCCGGGATAAAAAGTATCCTTTGTCCTTTCCCGAGCTCAATTCTATATCTGTACTAAATTTCATCAAAATCGGTTTAGTGGCTTGAAAGAGTTATCCCTCAGGAACAGGTCTATTTTCCGGGATAAAAAGTATCCTATGTCCTTTCCCGAGCTGAATTCTATATCTGTACCAAATTTCATCAAAATCGGCTTAGTGGCTTGAAAGAGTTATCCCTCAGGAACCGGTCTATTTTCCGGGATAAAAAGTATCCTTTGTCCTTTCCCGAGCTCAATTCTATATCTGTACTAAATTTCATCAAAATCGGTTTAGTGGCTTGAAAGAGTTATCCCTCAGGAACAGGTCTATTTTCCGGGATAAAAAGTATCCTATGTCCTTTCCCGAGCTCAATTCTATATCTGTACCAAATTTCATCAAAATCGGCTTAGTGGCTTGAAAGAGTTATCCCTCAGGAACAGGTCTGTTTTCCGGGATAAAAAGTATCCTTTGTCCTTTCCCGAGCTCAATTCTATATCTGTACTAAATTTCATCAAAATCGGTTTAGTGGCTTGAAAGAGTTATCCCTCAGGAACAGGTCTATTTTCCGGGATAAAAAGTATCCTATGTCCTTTCCCGAGCTCAATTCTATATCTGTACCAAATTTCATCAAAATCGGCTTAGTGGCTTGAAAGAGTTATCCCTCAGGAACCGGTCTATTTTCCGGGATAAAAAGTATCCTTTGTCCTTTCCCGAGCTCAATTCTATATCTGTACCAAATTTCATCAAAATCGGCTTAGTGGCTTGAAAGAGTTATCCTTCAGCAATAGGTCTATTTTCCGGAATTAAAAGTATGCTATGTCCTTTCCCGAGCTCAATTCTATATTGGTACTGAATTTCATCAAAATTGGTTTAGTGGCTTGAAAAAGTTATCCCTCAGGAACAATTCTATTTTCCGGGATAAAAAGTATCCTATGTCCTTTCTCGAGCTCAATTCTATATCTGTACTAAATTTTATCAAAATCGGTTTAGTTGCTTGAAAGAGTTATCCCACAGGAACAGGTCCATTTTCCGGGATAAAAAGTATCCTTTGTCCATTCCCGAGCTCAATTCTATATCTGTACCAAATTTTATCAAAATCGGTTTAGTGGCTTGAAAGAGTTATCCCTCAGGAACAGGTCTATTTTCCGGGATAAAAAGTATCCTATGTCCATTCCCGAGCTCAATTCTATATCTGTACCAAATTTTATCAAAATCGATTTAGTGGCTTGAAAGAGTTATCCCTCAGGAACAGGTCTATTTTCCGGGATAAAAAGTATCCTATGTCCTTTCGCAAGCTCAATTCTATATCTGTACCAAATTTCATCAAAATCGGTTTAGTGGTTTTGGCGTGGAAGAGTTATCCCTCAGGAACAGGTCTATTTTCCGGGATAAAAAGTATTCTATGTTCATTCCCGAGCTCAATTATATGTCTGTACCAAATTTCATCAAAATCGGTTCAGTGGTTTAGGTGTTATTGAGTAGCAGACAGAGTTACTTTCGCATTTATAATATTAGTATAGATTAATTTATGGGTTCTGTTTACGTTTTTTACAGATTGTATGGGTTTGGTTACTACTATAGACATTAATACATACTTACCACTATGTAGATTAGGCACTTTTAAACACGTATACCACATAAAATTATAAACTCAATTTCGCATTCTTTGCAGATGTGCCATTATATTACTAGGTGAGCGATATGTATTTGGAAGTCTAGTTAGATAAATTTGTATTCAATGACATAGAAAAATGATTCTATTAATCATACCCAATTTTACTAAACAAACAATAAAATTGTAGCTTAGCATTTATATGGGTGTAATACACAGGTGAAATACGTATCTAAACAATTTCGTTTAGTAGTTTAAAATTGAAGCACTCATAGCTTGTGTCGATCCTAAGTAATCGACAAAGTTAAGCAATAGCGGGCGCGGTCAGTAGTTGGATGGGTGACCGCTAGTGGCAAAAAATGAGCGTTTCCGTGCTTTGGAGAGCACGTAAAACCGTCGGTCCCGGTTGTTATCATAAGATAACGTCGTTAAGCCATGTCGGAGACCCTCGGGCGGTTTGAAAACTTCCGACACTCGGGTTAGCCACTAACCCCTCCACCAATCCGCACTGGAGCAGCGTGGTGGAGTATGCTCTAGGCCTCCTTAAGAGGAGAGACCCGTGCCCAGTAGTGGACCATTAACGGGTTGAAGCCATTTAAAATTAAATTTTGTATTGTGTACGGTTTGCTTAGTATTTAAAATTATTAATATCCGGATGACCGAGCTTAGCTCGGTTTAGTATTGCTTAACAACGCCATCTGCTTTAGCTTTAGTGTAGCTACTCGCCAATAGATGTCAGGAAGAGTCTATTGTAGCCGTTTTTCATTGCCTGAGAACACGGATAAAACGACATTTTTTAAAAATGAATCCTAGCTAGATCGATTTATTGCCCCCGAAACCCCCTGCATACTAAATTTCATGAAAATCGTTAGAGCCATTTCCGAGATTCCAAATATATATATATATACAAGAATTGCTCGTTTAAAGGTATTAGATATTACACGTGCGCACAGTTCATAATAAAGTACCTTTTATTAAAATTAAATAAATTTTTATCGTGGACGACACGCTAACAGCGTAAATAGTAAATAATGTAAATGCCGCTAGGGCCAACACTAACTGCCTATTCGAAAATATATTTATCTTATAGGTATGTTTCTAAGGGAAAGCTTACAAAAGTTACTGATGATTTCAATCGACATATTTGGTGGGTTTAGCAGTTCGAAAATAACTTACAAAGAACTTATTAGGACATGTCCAGCTGTGAGGATGAACTTGGCGCTGATGAGTGACCCGCCTCCAATCCACACGATTTCATTTACTGTGCTGATACCGCTGTCACACCCCAGCACCGCCTGTAAATTTCACATAGCAAATGTCAGCGATAAAAATACCTGTCTGACCTTAAGAGTATGCTTATTTTATGCTTATAAATGACGCCTTAAACGAATAAAGACTTCCAGCGAGGCATATTTGGTGGCTTAGCCATAAGCAGTTACGTTGTGAACATACCATGTGTGGAAATTCCATGGGGGAAGCAGGTTCCCCACCAGATACCCTCTGTGAGGTGAAGGGTATGGAGCAGGTGTAATGCCTTCTGTACGAGGCCCCGTCGAGTTCACAAATGTTGACATATCGTTCGTTCGCCACACACTCTGTGAACAGAAATATTGTGGAGTGTAGCTTGGCAGTTTCGTAGAACTATTACATGTTTAACACCAATCCGCACTGGAGCAGCGTGGTTTAGTATGCTCTAGGCCTCCTTTATGTTGAACGCACATTTATCGGCATCGTCCGCGCCGTCCGCATCGCATTTGTATGAAATCATATGAGAGCCCGATGCGGATGACAGATGCGTTGGCTTGTACAGTTAACCCTTTTAGACTTAGGTCTTGACTCGTTATGAGCCCTGATACTTTACATCGAAAATATTTAAGCTTGTGAGTTTAAGCACACAGTTTTATTTGAAATGAAATGAAAATGCCTTGGCAAGGACACTTCAGGGCCCTTATACTCGTATGAGGCTAGAAGATAGAAAGATAAAACTTTCAGTTGTAGTGCTGAACATGAATCCATCATCATCCATCCATTACTAAGTAGAAATTGTATTACGTTCCCAAGCGACTTTATGAGCAGGATTCTGGAAGGGCGGAGTCTGGATCCGGGGGAGAGGAGGACACCCCTCGGGCTCCGGAGGCTGTGGCCGCTGCGCACTGTTTGGACAGCACATCATTGGTAAGTATCCGTCGTAGTGACATGTCTGTGGAGAGGATGAAAGAAAAACTTCTTTATATTCTCTTCTAAGCCAAACCTCCTAGGGTTGCCAGATGTTCGGGATTCGTCTGGATTGTCCCGACATTTCACATGATGTCCAGACAAAATACAAAATGTCCCGACATTTCACTCGATTCAACAAAACGCTTTGGTGCCGAGACCTTTAGTTTTAGAAAGCTGTAACTTGGCATGGATATACATATTTATTAAAACTCTATAATCGTAGAATAAAATATTGAAAAACATTTTTTAGGGTAGGTACCTCCCCTACAGGTAACGTGAGGATGAATTTTTGGAACGAAGTTCCTTATCGCGCGTTATGAAAGGGGGCTAGACGGAAAATTTTCTTACGAAAAGTTGCCACGATACTTTTTGAAGTGATCTTCAAAAAACAATACTTAAATCGAAAGGAACTTCGTTCCCTCCGGGTGTCCCTTGACACCTCTCATTTTTATTTGTCGCGTATCTTATATCGGGTATCGTTGAAAAGGTCTTTCAAAAATATTATGGGTCTTCTAAGACCATTTTTGAAATTAATGGGTTTGTTTGCGTGTTTGTACGCTATTTGTTATAAACTAGAGACCCGCTCTATGGTCAAAATTCGACCGTACGTGTCAAAGGGTTAATTCCACGTTACTTCAAATTGAAATTTGTATACATATTATGCGTGTTTGTGTGTCAAATGTATGTATCGGTGAGGCCATGAATCTCCAGTGAAGGTCCAGGGACGGACTTTATTCTACAGCGCTTGTCTGATGCAGAGGCTGGCATAGGTATAAGAAATGTCATGTCATATTTAGATTAGGGAATTGTCAATAATGTAGGACAGATTATTATTGATCACGTAGTGTTGAAGTACTTTGGAATATTGAGGTGAATGTTAGGAGAACTGGAAATATATCATGGTGCAAAGTAAAAGGAATATCATTTCATAACCAATACCATAGAATACCTCCTTCTGCTTTATATGCTTGTGAATTTAATGTTTATTTTTATGTATTATAGATAATATGTATTATTATTCTATTCATACCACATTGCTGTTGGTCAGCGTGCCTTCAGTTCCTTCGAAGAATCTGCTTAAAATCCCAGTGTTGTAATCTTTTGGGCAGCACACTATCAGTGTTCTGGATTCAAAACCGCATACCTAGGAAATAGAACGACTCGACTTTTCATCTTATATCATAATCTCGCTGCATTCGTTGCTATGATTCGTTGACATAAAGTTCGAGGAGGGCGAAGTATATTGCGCTCTCACTCGCACTTAGGTCTTAGGTTTAGGCCCTGCTCGCACTTTATGTCAACGAGTGCAGCAAGATACTGGGACTAGTTATTATACATATTATAAAGATTCATTCAGACTCATTTTGACGAATCGGTATTTTTTCTGGATCGCGATTTGTTGGTATACTTACAGAAGGATGTATTTGTTTGGGTATCAATTCAAGGGCATATTTGCACGTCTGCTCATATCTACATACTCCCGGCTTTCCATCGTCTGTTTCACATGGATCATCTGTAAAACATGTTAATAAATTATTTAAGGTATGCATATGAAAAATATTGGTAAATATAAATAGTATAACAACTGGGTGAATATTAACAATTTGCATTTTTTTTTCAATTTTGGTGGCGAATTTTTTCTTCAGTTTTTGTGAAAAATAAAAGGATCTTCAATAACATTTTGAGATATAATAATACTCTCTATTGTAAAAACAATATTATTATTTAACATATATTCATCTATCAATCCATCAGTCCTTGGAGGTCCACTGCTGGACATAGCTTGCGACATTCTGACTGGTCCTGAGCCTTCTGAATCCAGCGGGTGCTCGCTGTCTTCTTCAGGTCGTCACTCGTCAGTCCACCTGGATGACGGAAACTATGCTTATTTTTACAAGACGTGGGTGCCCTTTGAGGACATTTATTCCCCAATGGTAATCGGTCCTTCGAACCATGTGGCCATTGCCACTTCATTCGACACGTTGAGATATGTCGATTATTCTTAGTCTCTCCATAACCCGCTGTGTGACGTTGAGCTTGTGAATAAGGTTAACAGTAAAGCACCACGTCTCGGAGCTGTATGTCATCACTGGCAACACACACTGCTCGAACACCTTCGACTTCAGGCACTGAGGTAGTATTTTGGACGACAAGATATGACGCAGTTTCCCGAACAGCCCATCCGAGTTGATTTCTACGAGTGACTTCTTTCTCGAAGTTGGACTTACCCATCTGGATCACTTGTCCTTGTTAAATATAAATAGACGAATTTCTACAACTTCGAGAGCAGCGCCGTCAACAACAACTGGTACGGGTGTGACATGGACATTGGACATGATTTCTGTCTTGTCCATATTCATCTCAAGAACCACCCGTTGTGAGGCGCTATTTAAATCCCCAAGCATTCTACCAAGTCCCTTCAGAGAACCCGCCAGGATGACTATATCATCGGAATTTTGCAGGTGTGTGATGTATTGACCATTGACATTAATGCCACGTCGTTTCCACTCTATCAGCTTGAACACGTCTTCCAATGCAGCGGTGAATAGTTTTGGGAATATGATATCCCTTTGCCTGACACTTCTCTGCAGTTCCAATCGTCTTCCAATAAAGCGGTGAATAGTTTTGGGAATATGATATCCCTTTGGATGACACTTCTCTGCAGTTGGTTGGGGTTCGTGGCTATGTCGTGTACTCTGACGGACATGGTGGCTAATGTATAAAAACACTTCCATGATATACTGATAGTCGATCTGGCACTGCTAAAGACAATTTAACACCACCGGGTCTCGATAGAATCAATCAAGGCTGTCATAGTCCACATAGGCAACACACCTATTTTTGATTAAAGATGTTTAATGCAGTGTTGCAAAAGTTCCCGATTTATCGGGAGATCTACTGATTTTGGCTGTCGTCTCCCGATATCCCGATTTAGCGACCGTTTCTCCCGATTTTTTGCATTTTCTAGCAATAACATAATATTTAAAGTTAAAAATAGAAAATAATGTTCTAAATCCAAAATACAAAAGAAATTAAGTCACTCAGTGAAAATACAGAAGAATTTTGGGCAAGCGTAGGTAGATATATAGCATAAAACTTTGGTGATGGCTCACACAGTCATGTTGTAAAATATTTGTTCATATGTATTCAAAATTTTGAGTTTGTCATATTAGGTCTATTACAAAAAAAAATTAAAAAACAAAAAACCCGACTGCGTACATATTAAATAATATAATAAAAATGAGAAAACAAGCCCAGTAGTTTAGCAGCGACCCATTTATATTTCACAGGGCTCTTTGGGAAGATGTGATTGGTTGAAGAATGGGTTCCGACTGCTTAACTACTGGGTTTGTTTTTTTCATTTTTAGTATTTTATACGCAGTCGTGTTTTTTGTGATAATTATTTTACACTTTTAGTCAGGATTCATTGACTTCTTTATTATTAAAAGACGGTAAAATTCTCAATAATGTTATTTCACTGAGGGAGTTAATAAATTAGCAAGAAAGCTTGTTAAATCATTATATTATTATGCTAAACTATTACTTAAAATGAAAAATTTTGAAGGGAGCCTAAATATCATTTTTGAATACCTATTTAACGATATCCCACTTAGTTCGTCAATATATTTTTTTCTTACATTTTGACAATTTGGCGTAGATAAAGATGAATCGATTGACGTAAGAATCATCAAAATCGGTCAACACGTACAATGCCACATAGGAACAAACATACATAGACTGATAATCATATTACCCTCCCTTGGGTCGCGCAGTCGAGTAAAAAGATGATTAAACTTGTTACAATTTTAATATAAATAAAGACATGTTTGCAAAAATAGCTAGTTACATGGTGCGAAGATGTAAATAAATAATAAATTATTTTTGTAAATGAAAATTATTGTGATAATAACATAAAAATGAACTCTTGCTTTATTCAGATTAAGAATCTCCCGATTTCTCCCGATTTTTAGCTGGCAATGCTACCGATTTTTGATATTTCATTTTTGCAACATTGGTTTAATGTTTCGGTACAATCCAACATGGCTACTCATATGTTGAAGAGATAATGCAGTCATTATACTCGCATGATAACCTTCCTGAGGTCAACCAAGTTACAAACAGGAAAAATGTTTAATACTGTTACTTATTGCAATATTTGACAAACAGTAATATTGGGTTCATACGCGGTAAATACCAAAACAATGACTTTTAGAATTTTTGTCTGTTTGTCTGTGCGTTTTTCAGGCTAATCTCTGAAACGGCGCAACCGGTTCTGATACGGTTTTCATTGATATGCTGTTGTAAGCTGGGGTAACATTTATTGTTGAAGAAAATAAAATATGTCAATAGAAGGGTGCTTTTCCACCAGAGATGTGCTATGCAGCTAGGTATGCTGCGAAGATATGAAATCCAATAAATATGATTGGTTCAATAAATTGATTGATTTCCACCAATGAATATGATTGGTGGATATCAAACGCATCCATAGCAACGTAACATAGCACATCTCTGGTGGAAAAGCACCCTTAAAAGAATCTAATGTAAAAATAATTCCCAGAATTTGATCCTTGTTAGCAACACTATCGAATGGTGTAATAATATTGCACCCTCACTGGAAAAAAAAGCATAAGCCGTCTCACGTTGAATTTTAGTTATTAATATGATTGGAAAGAGGGACAAAAGCTGCATATTGCTCAATTTTTTTCAAATTTTTATCATCTCTCCTGTAAAATTGCAATTTTCATCTTATGCCTTTTTTTCACTGAAGGTGCGAATATTGGGTGAGTTTTTTTTCAAAATGAGCGGGTTTGATTCCTGGCTAGAAATATTTATTTTTCAAAAATGTAATGATACAGTTTTAGATTTCATCAAAATCGGCCCCGAGACTCCTTTGAGCATTCGTATTCCTCGTAGTTTCGGACTTGGCCCTCCACACTTGGAAAATTCACCCTGTTTATTGTTTTGTTGTTTATAAAGGCTTATATTGGAAAAAAATACATACCCAAATAATACTGCGCATTTATACCACAAATAACACTTAATATGAGCAAAACTAAGCGATTGTTGTACATTTTAGTTTCAGGCAACTAGGTGTAGAAACAGGTTTAACTTAGTTCATCACAAGCACAGCGGAATGCAACAAACCACTTATCATACTGACCGCAAAGTACATGAACACTACGTTTTAATACTGACGATAAGCTGATCAAAACGACCGTCAGTGTCTATAACATTATACTCGTAATACCTACATGTCTGTTTATAGTACGGTCTATTGTATTAATACTTAAAGAAAAAATCTTTGTTTCGCTTTAACAGACTTCAAAAAAAGGAGGAGGTTCTCAATTCGATTGTATTTTTTTTATGCTTGTTACCTCGGAACTTTGGACTGGGTGAACCGATTTGATGATTCTTTTTTCAATTTTTTTTTTCATTTATTTAATACAAACAGATTTACAATTATGTTCTTAACTTAGAGTTTTCCATAATCCGTATCGGTTTGTCCGCAAGCTTGTTAGCCTCTAATACAAATTACAAATAATGTTACTACTATTGCTAGACAATCTTACAACAAAACAGCCATCGCGTCTTGGTGCATTGAAAACCGGTTTTGACAACCGTGCAAGTGCAAGCAAGACAGAGTGCAATACAATGCTCATAGACATATTGTGCATTTTACGGAATGAACACAAAAAAAAAACAAAAAAAAATGATGATTTAATTTTTTTTATTGATTTATTTATATTATTATATGATATTATTTTGGTATTTTACGTATTATTGAATTTGAATTTGTTATACTGCTACATGTAACATTAAAGTCTTTGATAATTTATTTTACGTAATGTTTACATAAATTTATATAAACATTATTTTTAAGAATTTAGAAGCAGGTCATAGAAGTACTTTTTATATTTAAGCTGAAAGTTTTGGTCCTTAATCTCTGATAATATTTTTGATGGAATTTCATTCATAAGAGTAGGTACTAGATATTTGTTTGTGCGTTTTCCGTAATAATTATATGCCCTGGGGATCAAAAGTTTTTCCTGGGCAATTTTTCTTATAAATATTGAATGCTCTATTTTTATTTGTACATCTTTATTCTGAAATTGTTCTATTAATATTACCATTTTTATTTTAGTATGGATTGGTAGTATCTTGCAATATTAAAAAATTCCTATAATGTCATTATTTTGGTACAGTCTAATTTTAACTTTTTTAGGTATTATTATTTTAAGTATTCTTAACTGTAAATTAAAAATTATATCCAAATAAGATTTGAAAGTTCTCCCATAACTTGTAAGACCATACGAAATAATGGACTCAGCAAGTGCGTTGTACAAATTAATTAAGACTGAGAAAATTAAGGCTCTTTATATTTAAGGATCGCAAATTTAGCTAGCATAGCTCTTAATTTTATACAGACAAAGTCAATATGCTGGCTCCAGTGGAATGGATTCTCTCGTCTACGATTAGAGCTAAGTAAGTATACTGTGTGACTTGCTCTATACGGTCACATTTACATTTATTAACTACAGACATAGGATTATGGAGGCAATCATGATTATGTGCGACTATTGATAGTGGTTGATGAACATTCACCAAATGACTCGAACGAACATGTAGGATCTTAGTTTTATTTGCATTTAATACAAGTCCTGTGTCGTGTGACCATTTACAAAGGTTAGTAAAATCATCTGCTATCACTTTTTCCGCTAGTTTTAAATTTTTATTAGCTACTAAGAGGCAAGTGTCATCGGCATATTGGTACATCGTGCTATGTTTAACCAAATTTTTCATGTCATTGACGTATGCAAGATAATATACGGGACCAAGCACTGATCCTTGGGCTGTTCCCGCATTGACCTGTATCTTATCACTTAACTCATCTGCTATCCTGACCTGATATTCTCTGTCTCTTAAATAATCTTCACATCATTTTAATAAAGGTCCCCGAATTCCTGAGTCATCCAACTTCTGTATTAGCATATCATGTCTTAGTATTTCAAAGGCCTTACTAAAGTCTATAAACAGCAGAATTACATGCTTTTTGTTTTCTAGGCAGTTATTTATTTCGTCAGTAAATTTTGTTAGCAAAGAGCAAGTTGATTTATTAATGCTTGTTTCAGTGAAGGAATCTTGTGTGAAAATCAGCACCCCAGAGAGTTATCTAAAATGTTCTCCAAGTGAAGTCTGTCGCACATTTGACCGATGTGTGAGCGTCGTGGACAATTGTGTACTATATTAAACCATTTTTTTCATAAAAAATTAAATATTCCGTCTCTGATTTAGGGTCCTACTCATATTAGGTAATATGGTTTAACGATTTATGATTTTTTTGTTTTTTTAAACCAGTTTCAGCTAGGGTTCAGAATCCGGCACGAAGTACCCAAATACATGGACGCTTGAAAGGAAAATTGACTAAGCGACATTAAGCTAACTTTAGAAGAGCAGTTTAAAGTTGAGATTTTTAGAAAAAAATCATATATTTTTTGTAATCCTCCTACCGACGTTATTCTTACTGTTTTGGAATCCTTATTTATCATCTATACTGTGGCATATTATACTACAACTTTTCTAAAAATTCAACTTTAAACTGTTCTCCTGTAAAGTTAGCTCAATGTCGCAGTCAATTTTTCCTTTCAAGCGTCGATATGAACTTAAGATTACTTTAAAAAACAAGAAGGGGCTCAAAATTTTATATTTATTTACAAAAAAATATCTTAACGTCAAAATTTAACTTAACGTTAACTAATTTCAACTTTATTTTATTGTCAAAATACAGCTTTGGTTTGGTTGACAAACACATTTGGTAAATGAACATGCAATATAGTGTTCCACCAACTTAATCAGTTTCGAAGAGAGAAGAAGCCTCTTTGTATTCTTCGGGCCACACGGTCTCCACGATCCAGTCGATATAGGCCGACACGTTGGTGTAGATTGCGGGCTCGCCCTGGCCGCACACATTGCCCCACGACACCACGCCGTCCACCACGTAGTTGCAGCGGAACTCCGGGTTCCGCACCTTGTACATCAGGGGTCCGCCGCTGTCGCCCTGCAATTATTCGTACGTGATCACTGTTTGCGTCATTTTGTCGTGTCGCACGTGCCGATGTACTTTGTTATACACTACACGGCAGCAGTGCGGAGTCAGTCTGGAGGCGCGTAGGCGGTGCAGAGTTTTTATACATCTTAGGCGACTTCGGACTCTAGGTGTAGGTGCATAAAGTCCCTTATTACCGTTTGGAACAATACAAAAAAAAACTGCCTCCACTTCCGAGCAGTGTGTCAGGGCCGGATTTGGGGGAGGGCAGGTTCCCAGAGTCTCCAGAAATCCGGCCCTGCAATGTGTAAACAACATAAAGGTCCAAATCTCACCTGACAGCTGTCCGTCTGCACGCCCCGACTCTTCGTGCCTCGGGCACAAATCATCGTTTTGTCGTCCCAAACGAACCCCGGCCAACTTAGAGAGGAACTGCATTCTTTACCGTTGACTGTGGAAATGATTGCCTGTAACAAGTAGTATGGGAATTTGGTGACTCTTATAAATAATAACGTTCATATGCCTAATACGTTTCTTATACCTTCGTAATAAAACGTACACATAAATTGATTTCCATTAACGTAAGTAGATATAATTTAATTAAATTAAGAAGGTACCTTTTGCAAAAACTTCGTTGAGGAAGCCTTGTCTCCGGCTGCTCCCCAGCCTGCTACCAGTCGGCTGTCGTCTTCGGCATCAATACCAGGCACCGGGAGACAAATTGGACGAATGAACTTCGAAAATTCTACTCTGAAATTAAGTAGTGTTATGATAATATTTGAGTGATTTTCCCGTGCGTTTTACTTTTATTTCAGAAAATTCATAATGGCTGTCATACATTCGTAATCTATGACACACTAAATATGACACATATTTTCACTAATCTTTCAAATTAATTTTATTCTTTCAAAAAAGACAACCCTGACATTGCCAGAGAGGATAAGCGATAGTGTTAGAAAGGAAGGCAACTCATTACGCGTTTTTGATTAGCGCTGTGCGACCTGAATTACACTTTATTGCGTCGGAACTAGAGTCGCTATTTATTTAAATGATTTTGCGGAGTTGCGCCTTCTGTACTTATTATAAGTAGGTACTATTATTTCTTCTGTGTAAAAACTAACTTCAAAAGTCTATTCATTTGTTTTATAGTAGGACAAAACTTACGGTCTGTTGAGTTCAACCAAAGCTATGTCGTAGGGCTTATTTGCGGAAGAATATAGTTTATGAGGTATCGACTTTATTATACCAAACAGTTCTCCGCCGCGTATGTCAGTTTTATCCAAACTCCCGAGGAAGGCATATCGAAGATGAACACTGAAAAAACATCATATCGTCACTGAAAAGGCAAATAATACTAAAGCGTCATTTTGGCGAAAATGATACAGGGTGTCCCAGCGCGAAGTGACCGCCCGGCGTCTTTGATTATTTCGACAAAACTATCAACAAATACCATTAAAGTAAAGGTCTTATTTGTTTTTTTATAAGCTGTTAAATTTTTTTGTAGATTTTTTGATTAGCGCTGTGCGACCTGAATTACACTTTATTGCGTCGGAACTAGAGTCGCTATTTATTTAAATGATTTTGCGGAGTTGCGCCTTCTGTACTTATTATAAGTAGGTACTATTATTTCTTCTGTGTAAAAAGTAACTTCAAAAGTCTATTCATTTGTTTTATAGTAGGACAAAACTTACGGTCTGTTGAGTTCAACCAAAGCTATGTCGTAGGGCTTATTTGCGGAAGAATATAGTTTATGAGGTATCGACTTTATTATACCAAACAGTTCTCCGCCGCGTATGTCAGTTTTATCCAAACTCCCGAGGAAGGCATATCGAAGATGAACACTGAAAAAACATCATTTCGTCACTGAAAAGGCAAATAATACTAAAGCGTCATTTTGGCGAAAATGATACAGGGTGTCCCAGCGCGAAGTGACCGCCCGGCGTCTTTGATTATTTCGACAAAACTATCAACAAATACCATTAAAGTAAAGGTCTTATTTGTTTTTTTATAAGCTGTTAAATTTTTTTGTAGAGAAACTTGAGTTGTTGCAATATTTTCAAAATATTTTTTTTGTTTTTACATTTATTTTCATTCTGTTTGTTTTATTTAACAGTTGTTATCATAGTTTATCTATTCGAGGTATAAAATCTACCCAAAATTAAATAGGATATTTTTTAAAAAGAAATCAAGTGAATTTTTTTTGAAAAAAAATGCTTTTGCCCTTTGATAGAATAATTTTAAAGGTAAGGAAACAATAAAAACAAGTGGAAATTTAAATCATTTATTTAAAAAAGCAGTAATTAATTCATAACGTTTTCGAAATGACCGCCATTGGCATTAATACAGGCTAAGGCTCTATGACATCCTATGAGTGGTTCTTTGCACTTCCAAAAGGGCAGCATCAATACTCCGTTTCAATTGAGACCTTGGAGGACCATGCTACTGGACCACCTCTCTCTCTTGGTCTCCTGATTTAATGCCTCTTGATTATTATTTTTGGGTCTACATTAAACAAAAAGTGTATGCTTTGTATAGCTACGAGAGAACAATTGAAACAGAGGATTGATGCTGCTCCTACAAAAATAAGAGCGAACCTTTTGGAAGTGCAAAGAACCACTTGATGAGCTACGAGAGAATAATTGAAACAGAGGATTGATGCTGCTGCTACAAAAATAAGAGCGAACCTTTTGGAAGTGCAAAGAACCACTTGATGAGCTACGAGAGAATAATTGAAACAGAGGATTGATGCTGCTCCTACAAAAATAAGAGCGAACCTTTTGGAAGTGCAAAGAACCACTTGATGAGCTACGAGAGAATAATTGAAACAGAGGATTGATGCTGCTGCTACAAAAATAAGAGCGAACCTTTTGGAAGTGTAAAGAACCACTTGATGACATTTTAGAGCCTTAGCCTGTATTAATGCCAATGGCGGTCAGTTCGAAAACGTTATGAATTAATTAATGTTTTTTTAAATAAATGATTTAAATTTCCACTTATTTTTTTGTTTCCTTACCTTTAAAATTATTCTATCAAAGGGCAAAAGGTATTTTTGATAGTAAGACACTTAAATTATCCACTAGCCTGGTTTAAAAAGTCTACTCTTCTTATTATCGATTTGGTGCATATTTCAAGAGTTTGCAAATCGGTAAATTATTGAGATAACTGCAAACATTTTTATGAGATTTTGTAGATAATATCATGTAATTTAATAATAATTGATAAAATAATAATATTCATAGGGCATTTTTCCAACTTTTTAGCGAAATTAAATAAAAAGAGGTATTTTTTATTAAAAAAACAGTTAATTTCTTTAAAAAAATCTATTTAATTTTGGATAGATGTTATACCTCGAACAGATAAACTATGATAACAACTGGTAAATGAAACAAACAGAATAAAAATAAATGTAAAAACAAAAAAAAAAGAAAATGTGTGCAATTCACACGTGGTAGAAGTGAAACTTTCCAAAATTTTGGTTTCAAAATAATGAGATGAAAAAGCAATAAATCGAATCTTAAAGCAATAAATCGAAGCGCCATCTATGAATACAACTTAGCACTTTTTAAAAATCTATCTAGCAATAAAACGAATGTTCTATCTCATTCCTCGCGCCATCTATGAATACAACTTAGCATTTTTACTGTCTGTATAATCGGTTGGTAAATCGATAGAATGAAAGAATGAAATTCTTATTTTTTGTTGATAAATTCTTTGAAAATATTTAAAAGAGCATTTGAAAGTATTTAAAAACAGTATAAAAATAAAACTAAAAAAAAAAAAGAAAAAAAAAATACTTCGAGACGCGAACCTGCGCATCGGGTATTGTGTATCTACGTCCTGACCATTGAGCTACGTAGAAGTTAAGTTGAAAGTCGAAATTAGCGGTTATATTATCTTACCTGTCGTTGCATCCGGTTTCAAATCACTAACGATTCTAAAGAAGTTTCACTTCAAAAATTAAAATAGTGCATCAAGTCAGGTTTCTCTACAAAAAAATTAAAAAGCTAATAAAAAAAACCAAACCGATAAGACCTGTACTTAAACAGTATTTGTTGATAGTTTTGTCCAAATAATCAATAAACGTCGGACGGTCACTTCGCGCTGGGGCACTCTGTATACATCGTTAGATTGGATTTTTTTCTTCGTCAAATGATCTGGGTTTCATAACGATCCGAGCACTTTTTTGGCGCTTAAGCACCTGAAAAATTGGATAATTTTGTTCATTTACAGTTAGGGAAAAATACTAGCGAAATAAAAATTATGATAAAATTTTAATTAGGTATTGTCAGTTCAGTATTTTTTTTCGCTGACAACTGCCGCATTAAGGCTGTTCAGCAACGCAAAATACCCTATTTTAGCCTTTAATGTTACTTTCGAATTTTTTGCCGGCCGTAAATACTTCTTGATAAAGAACGTTAGTAAAGCTTTACACAAAAGTTGATCTGCGTGGCGCGTTAGTACCTACCTATATCTTTATGCACTTTTCCGAGATGGAACGACTTGAGTAATTTTGCTTTACATAATATCGCTCACCCAGTAATACAACGGAACATCTACGTTTATCGTATTTTACAGAAACGAATTTCAAAAAATTTATAAATATATTTAAAATTAATTTATGGGTCCTGTTTACGTTTTTTACAAATTGTATGGGTTTGGTTACTAGTATAGACATTAATGCATATTTACCACTATGTACCACTTTTAAACACGTATACCATATAAACTCAATTTCGCATTTTTTGCAGATGTGCCATTATATTACTAGGTGAGCGATATGTATTTGGAAGTCTAGTTAGATATTGTATTCAATGACATAGAAAAAGATTCCATTAAGCATACCCAATTTTAAAATTAAATTTTGTATTGTGTACGGTTTGCTTAGTATTTAAAATTATTATATTACACGTGCGCACAGTTCATAATAAAGTACCTTTTATTAAAATTAAATACATTTTTATCGTGGACGACACGCTAACAGCGTAAATAGTAAATAATGTAAATGCCGCTAGGGCCAACACTAACTGCCCATTCGAAAATATATTTATCTTATACTAGCTGACCCGGCGAACTTCGTATCGCCTAACAATTGATCAGTTATCGACCGGAGAGGAAAAATGATTAAATTACTAAAATGGCTATTAAAAAATAAGGGTTGATCGTAGAAGGGTGAAAATTGAGGATTGTATGTATTTTTGTATGTTGTATCATAAAAAAATAGAAATTAAAAATTTTGTCTAAAAAATAAATAAAAAAATTTAGGGGTGGACTACCCTTAACATTTAGGGGGATGAAAAATAGATGTTGGCCGATTCTCATAGATACCGGATAAGCACAAAAAATTTCATCAAATCCGGTCAAGCCGTTTCGGAGGAGTATGGCAACGAAAACTGTGACACGAGAATTTTATATATTACATGACATGTGCAGCTGTGAGAATGTACTTGGAGCTGATGAGAGAGCCGCCGCCGACCCACTTGATTTCACTTTCCGTGTTAATATCGCTGTCAACCCCCAGCACCGCCTGTAAATTTCACATAGCAAATGTCAGCAATAAAAATACCTGTCTGACCTTAAGAGTATGCTTATTTTATGCTTATAAATGACGCCTTAAACGAATAAAGACTTCCAGCGAGGCATATTTGGTGGCTTAGCCATAAGCAGTTACGTTGTGAACATACCATGTGTGGAAATTCCATGGAGGAAGCAGATACCCCACCAGATATCCTCTGCGAGGTGAAGGGTATGGAGCAGGTGTAACGTCTGTTGTAAGAGTTTCCGTTGTGTTCACAAATGTTGACATATCGTTCGTTCGCCACACACTCTGTGAACAGAAATATTGTGGAGTGTAACTTGGCAGTTTCGTAGAACTATTTACATGTTTAACACATTGGATTGGATTCGGATTGCCGCACTGGAGCAGCGTAGTTTAGTATGCTCTAGGCCTCCTCAAGAGGAGAGACTGTGCTCATTAATGGGTTGAAGCCACATTGCATGTCATTTAATTTTTACAAGTCCTTAAGAGTATCACTTACGCCCCAACTCAAGAGTCACTAACGGTAAATCGCTCCTTAATACAGAATTTGTACGGTGGTTCTTTACTAAGGAATGATTAAAGTAATCGTTAGTGACTCTGAGTTGGGGCGTTAGTTATATCTTATATCTTTAAACGAGCAATTCTTGTATATATACTCGTATACAGCGTGTCCGGTCACGACCTAGCGATAATTTAAGGTTACAAAATATACCTAATTTCATCGACAAAAACACCCATATATGGATGTCTACCCCCCCTCCTGTCGGAATGGCCGCCATTTAAATTTTTTTTATTCTTGTAGATACCTCTGCCGAAAGATGCCGATTTCTCTGGACAGAAAGGTCTTGCAGATGTAAAAAAAAATGTTATTTAAAAGGTAGAAATAACATCTTTCAAATAAAAATAAACATTATGGAAAATTTTCCCTACAAAATATCTTAAAACATTTACAATGCTAATTTAAGTGAAAAAAATTGACTGTTTTTTATTTTTCTTAACATGTTTCAAAAACTAGCACATTGATACTAAATTTTTTATTACTTTCCTAATACTTAAGGATATTACTTACAAATTGACGTTAAAATTATTGTTCTTAATTGCATAACTCAAGAGATAGGGCTGTTTGAATATGACCCTTTTGCGAGGATCATGAATGTAGAGCGCTATTAATTTTCGATAATGGATTAAATAAAAATACACTATAACTTTGAAAAACTTTTAATGGCATTACATATTATTATTAATTTAAAAATTGTTCAAAATGTCCACCTCTATTTTGTAGACAGGTCACTGACCTTACAGCCTGTCTACCTGTCTACCTGTCTACAAAATAGAGGTGGGCATTTTAAACAATTTTTAAATTAATAATAATATGTAATGCCATTAAAAGTTTTTCAAAGTTATTGTGTATTTTTATTTAATCCATTATCGAAAATTAATAGCGCTCTACATTCATGATCCTCGCAAAAGGGTCATATTCAAACAGCCCTAACTCTCGAGTTATGCAATTAAGAACAATAATTTTAACATCAATTTGTAAGTAATATCCTTAAGTATTAGGAAAGTAATAAAAATGTAGTATCAATGTGCTAGTTTTTGAAATATGTTAAGAAAAATAAAAAAACAGTCAATTATTTCACTTAAATTAGCATTGTAAATGTTTTAAAATATTTTGTAGGGAAAATTTTCCATATTGTTTATTTTTATTTAATAGATGCTATTTCTTACTTTCAAATAACATTTTTTTTACATCTGTAGGACCTTTATGTCCAGAGAAATCGGCATTTTTCGGCAGAGGTATCTACAAGAATAAAAAAAAATTAAATGGCGGCCATTCCGACAGGAGGAGGGGTAGACATCCATATATGGGTGTTTTTGTCGATGAAATTAGGTATATTTTGTAACCTTAAATTATCGCTAGGTCGTGACCGGACACACTGTATAATTGGAATATCGGAATCGGCTCAACGATTTTCATGAAACTTAGTATATAGGGGGTTTCGGGGGCAATAAATCGATCTAGCTAGGATTCATTTCTAGAAAATGTCGTTTTATCGGTGTTTTCAGGCAATAATAAACTTCTACAATATACTCTTCCTGACATCTATTGGCAAGTAACAACACTAAAGCTACTTCAGTAAATGGCGTTGTTAAGCAACACTAAACCGGGCAAAGCTCGGTCATCCGGGTACTAAATAAATAAACGCTCACACACTCATACCCCCGCAGTAGGTTTTCACCTGTGTCGCGGGTGGCATGGACGACAATGGATGGCATCACAATAACACCCATCACCCGAATATAAATAATTCGACGCTTGAAAGGAAAAATTGACTAAGCGACATTGAGCTAACTTTATAGGAGACCAGTTTAAAGTTGGAATTTTTAGTTTTCCTGTAAAGTTAACTGAATGTCGCTTAGTCAATTTTTCCTTTTAAGCGTCGAATTATTAATCTGTGAAATAAATATCTACGCCACCCGGGAATCGAACCTGGGACTCCTCGCTGGCTGGGTCGCTACCAACTAGTCTATAGATCCCTAGGCTATAGGGTCGTCAGACTGTGCGATGGCTGAAAAAACGCCAAATCATACTTTCTGCCCAAGATATGGAGACTGCAGGAATAAGGCTTGTACAGTTAAACCACTGTATAAGCAGTAAGGGGCATGACTCGCTATGAGGCCTGATACTTTACATCGAAAATATTTAAGCTTGTGAGTCTAAGCACGCAGTTTTATTTGAAATGAAATGAAAATGCCTTGGCAAGGACACTTCACGGCCCTTATACTCGTATGAGGCTAGAAGATAGAAAGATAAAACTTTCAGTTGTAGTGCTGAACATGAATCCATCATCATCCATCCATTACTAAGTAGAAATTGTATTACGTTCCCAAGCGACTTTATGAGCAGGATTCTGGAAGGGCGGAGTCCGGATCCGGGGGAGAGGAGGACACCCCTCGGGCTCCGGAGGCTGTGGCTGCTCCGCACTATTTGGACAGCACATCATTGGTAAGTATCCGTCGTAGTGACATGTCTGTGGAGAGGATGAAAGAAAAACTTCTTTATATTCTCTTCTAAGCCAAACCTCCTAGGGTTGCCAGGTGTTCGGGATTCGTCTGGATTGTCCCGACATTTCACATGATGTCCAGACAAATTAAAAATGTCCCGAAATTGCACTCGATTCAACAAAACGCTTTGGCGCCCGCGGCTTTTTTTAGGGTTCCGAAGTAAAATCGAAACTTTTATAGTTTCGTCATGTCCATCTGTTCGCCTGTCCGTCTGTCTGAAGCAAAGTGCCGAGACCTTTAGTTTTAGAAAGCTGTAACTTGGATATACATATTTATTAAAACTCCATAATCGTAGAATAAAATATTGAAAAACATTTTTTATGGTACCTCCCCTACAGGTAACGTGAGGATGAATTTTTTATTTGTCGCGTATCTTATAGTGTGGGGTGTCGTTGAAAAGGTCTTTCAAAAATATTATGGGTCTTGTATGACCATTTTTGAAATTAATGGGTTTGTTTGCGTGTTTGTACGCTATTTGTTATAAACTAGAGACCCGCTCTACGGTCAAAATTCGACCGTAAGTGTCAAAGTTCAAATTGAAATTTGTATACATAGCAGAAGGAGGTATTCTATGGTATTGGTTATGAAATGATATTCCTATTACTTTGCACCATGATATATTTCCAGTTCTCCTAACATTTACATCAATATTCCAAAGTACTTCAACACTACGTGATCAATAATAATCTGTTCTACATTATTGACAATTCCCTAATCTAAATATGATATATTCTATATCATTTCTTATATGCCAGCCTCTGCATCAGACAAGCGCTGTAGAATAAAGAGGTCCGTCCCTGGACCTTCACTGGAGATTCATGGCCTCACCGATATATATATATATATATATATATATATATATATATATATATATTATGCGTGTTTGTGTGTCAAATGTATGCTTGTGAATTTAATGTTTATTTTTATGTATTATAGATAATATGTATTATTATTCTATTCATACCAGATTGCGGTTGGATAGCATGCCTTCAGTTCTTGCGAAGGTTCTGCCGAAAATCCCACTGTTGTAATCTTCTGGGCAGCACACTATCAGTGTTCTGGATTCAAAACCGCATACCTAGGAAATAAGAACGACTCGACTTTTCATCTTATATCATAATCTCGCTGCATTCGTTGCTATGATTCGTTGACATAAAGTTCGAGGAGGGCGAAGTATATTGCGCTCTCACTCGCACTTAGGTCTTAAGGTTTAGGCCCTGCTCGCACTTTATGTCAACGAGTGCAGCAAGATACTGGGACTAGTTATTATACATATTATAAAGATTCATTCAGACTCATTTTGACGAATTGGTATTTTTTCTGGATCGCGATTTGTTGCTATACTTACAGAAGGATGTATTAGTTTGGGTATCAATTCAAGGGCATATTTGCACGTCTGCTCATATCTACACACTCCCGGCATTCCATCGTCTGTTTCACATGGATCATCTGTAAAACATGTTAATAAATTATTTAAGGTATGCATATGAAAAATATTGGTAAATATAAATAGTATGATAACTGGGTGAATATTAACAATTTGCATTTTGTTTCAATTTTGGTGGCGAATTTTTTTTTCAGTTTTTGTGAAAAATAAGGACCTGGTATAAAAATAGAAAGTCCATGCTAAAAGGATCTTCAATAACTTTTTGAGATATAATAATACTCTCTATTGTAAAAACAATATTATTATTTAACATCTATTCATCTATCAATCCATCAGTCCTTGGAGGTCCACTACTGGACATAGGCCTCCCCTAACTTGCGACATTCTGACTGGTCCTGAGCCTTCTGAATCCAGCGGGTGCTCGCTGTCTTCTTCAGGTCGTCACTCGTCAGTCCACCTGGATGACGGAAACTATGCTTATTTTTACAAGACGTGGGTGCCCTTCGAGGACCTTTATTCCCCAATGGTAATCGGTCCTTCGAACCATGTGGCCATTGCCACTTCATTCGACACGTTGAGATATGTCGATTATTCTTGGTCTCTCCATAACCCGCTGTGTGACGTTGAGTTTGTGAATAAGGTTAACAGTAAAGCACCACGTCTCGGAGCTGTATGTCATCACTGGCAACACACACTGCTCGAACACCTTCGACTTCAGGCACTGAGGTAGTGTTTTGGACGACAAGATATGACGCAGTTTCCCGAACAGCCCATCCGAGTTGATTTCTACGAGTGACTTCTTTCTCAGAGTTGGACTTATTCATCTGGATCACTTGTCCTAGTTAAATATAAATAGACGAATGTCTACAACTTCGAGAGCAGCACCGTCAACAACAACTGGTACGGGTGTGACATGGACATTGGACATGATTTTTGTCTTGTCCGTATTAATCTCAAGACCCATCCGTTGTGTGGCGCTATTTAAATCCCCCAGCATTCTACCAAGTCCCTCCAGAGAACCCGCCAGGATGACTATATCATCGGCATTTCGCAGGTGTGTGATGTATTCACCATTGACATTATTGCCACGTCGTTTCCACTCTTATCAGCTTGAACACGTCTTCCAATGCAGCGGTGAATAGTTTTGGGAATATGATATCCCTTTGCCTGACACCTCTCTGTAGTTGGATGGGGTTCGTGGCTATGTCGTGTACTCTGACGGACATGGTGGCTAATGTATAAAAACACTTCCATGATAGTCGATCTGGCACTGCTAATGACAATTTAGTACCACCGGGTCTCGATAGAATCAATCAAGGCTGTCATCGTCCGTTATCGTCGTCATCGTCCACATAGGTAACATACCTATTTTTGATTAAAGATGTTTAATGTTTCGGTACAATCCAACATGGCTACTCATATGTTGAAGAGATAATGCAGTCATTATACTCGCATGATAACCTTCCTGAGGTCAACCAAGTTACAAACAGGAAAAATGTTTAATACTGTTACTTATTGCAATATTTGACAAACAGTAATATTGGGTTCATACGCGGTAAATACCAAAACAATGACTTTTAGAATTTTTGTCTGTTTGTCTGTGCGTTTTTCAGGCTAATCTCTGAAACGGCGCAACCGGTTCTGATACGGTTTTCATTGATATGCTGTTGTAAGCTGGGGTAACATTTATTGTTGAAGAAAATAAAATATGTCAATAGAAGGGTGCTTTTCCACCAGAGATGTGCTATGCAGCTAGGTATGCTGCGAAGATATGAAATCCAATAAATATGATTGGTTCAATAAATTGATTGATTTCCACCAATGAATATGATTGGTGGATATCAAACGCATCCATAGCAACGTAACATAGCACATCTCTGGTGGAAAAGCACCCTTAAAAGAATCTAATGTAAAAATAATTCCCAGAATTTGATCCTTGTTAGCAACACTATCGAATGGTGTAATAATATTGCACCCTCACTGGAAAAAAAAGCATAAGCCGTCTCACGTTGAATTTTAGTTATTAATATGATTGGAAAGAGGGACAAAAGCTGCATATTGCTCAATTTTTTTCAAATTTTTATCATCTCTCCTGTAAAATTGCAATTTTCATCTTATGCCTTTTTTTCACTGAAGGTGCGAATATAGGGTGAGTTTTTTTTTCAAAATGAGCGGGTTTGATTCCTGGCTAGAAATATTTATTTTTCAAAAATGTATTGATACAGTTTTAGATTTTCAAAATCGGCCCCGAGACTCCTTTGAGCATTCGTATTCCTCGTAGTTTCGGACTTGGCCCTCCACACTTGGAAAATTCACCCTGTTTATTGTTTTGTTGTTTATAAAGGCTTATATTGGAAAAAAAATACATACCCAAATAATACTGCGCATTTATACCACAAATAACACTTAATATGAACAAAACTAAGCGATTGTTGTACATTTTAGTTTCAGGCAACTAGGTGTAGAAACAGGTTTAACTTAGTTCATCACAAGCACAGCGGAATGTAACAAACCACTTATCATACTGACCGCAAAGTACATGAACACTACGTTTTAATACTGACGATAAGCTGATCAAAACGACCGTCAGTGTCTATAATATTATACTCGTAATACCTACATGTCTGTTTATAGTACGGTCTATTGTATTAATACTTAAAGAAAAAATCTTTGTTTCGCTTTAACAGACTTCAAAAAAAGGAGGAGGTTCTCAATTCGATTGTATTTTTTTTATGCTTGTTACCTCGGAACTTTGGACTGGGTGAACCGATTTGATGATTCTTTTTTTAATTTTTTTTTCATTTATTTAATACAAACAGATTTACAATTATGTTCTTAACTTAGAGTTTTCCATAATCCGTATCGGTTTGTCCGCAAGCTTGTTAGCCTCTAATACAAATTACAAATAATGTTACTACTATTGCTAGACAATCTTACAACAAAACAGCCATCGCGTCTTGGTGCATTGAAAACCGGTTTTGACAACCGTGCAAGTGCAAGCAAGACAGAGTGCAATACAATGCTCATAGACATATTGTGCATTTTACGGAATGAACACAAAAAAAAACAAAAAAAAATGATGATTTAATTTTTTTTATTGATTTATTTATATTATTATATGATATTATTTTGGTATTTTACGTATTATTGAATTTGAATTTGTTATACTGCTACATGTAACATTAAAGTCTTTGATAATTTATTTTACGTACCTAATGTTTACATAAATTTATATAAACATTATTTTTAAGAATTTAGAAGCAGGTCATAGAAGTACTTTTTATATTTAAGCTGAAAGTTTTGGTCCTTAATCTCTGATAATATTTTTGATGGAATTTCATTCATAAGAGTAGGTACTAGATATTTGTTTGTGCGTTTTCCGTAATAATTATATGCCCTGGGGATCAAAAGTTTTTCCTGGGCAATTTTTCTTATAAATATTGAATGCTCTATTTTTATTTGTACATCATTATTCTGAAATTGTTCTATTAATATTAACATTTTTATTTTAGTATGGATTGGTAGTATCTTGCAATATTAAAAAATTCCTATAATGTCATTATTTTGGTACAGTCTAATTTTAACTTTTTTAGGTATTATTATTTTAAGTATTCTTAACTGTAAATTAAAAATTTTATCCAAATAAGATTTGAAAGTTCTCCCATAACTTGTAAGACCATACGAAGTAATGGACTCAGCAAGTGCTTTGTACAAATTAATTAAGACTGAGAAAGGCTCTTTATATTTAAGGATCGCAAATTTAGCTAGCATAGCCCTTAATTTTATACAGACAAAGTCAATATGGTGGCTCCAGTGGAATGGATTCTCTCGTCTACGATTAGAGCTAAGTAAGTATACTGTGTGACTTGCTCTATGCGGTCACATTTACATTTATTAACTACAGACATAGGATTATGGAGGCAATCATGATTATGTGCGACTATTGATAGTGGTTGATGAACATTCACCAAATGACTCGAACGAACATGTAGGATCTTAGTTTTATTTGCATTTAATACAAGTCCTGTGTCGTGTGACCATTTACAAAGGTTAGTAAAATCATCTGCTATCACTTTTTCCGCTAGTTTTAAATTTTTATTAGCTACTAAGAGGCAAGTGTCATCGGCATATTGGTACATCGTGCTATGTTTAACCAAATTTATCATGTCATTGACGTATGCAAGATAATGTACGGGACCAAGCACTGATCCTTGGGCTGTTCCCGCATTGACCTGTATCTTATCACTTAACTCATCTGCTATCCTAACCTGATATTCTCTGTCTCTTAAATAATCTTCACACCATTTTAATAAAGGTCCCCGAATTCCTGAGTCATCCAACTTCTGTATTAGCATATCATGTCTTAGTATTTCAAAGGCCTTACTAAAGTCTATAAACAGCAGAATTACATGCTGTTTGTTTTCTAGGCAGTTATTTATTTCGTCAGTAAATTTTGTTAGCAAAGAGCAAGTTGATTTATTAATGCTTGTTTCAGTGAAGGAATCTTGTGTGAAAATCAGCACCCCAGAGAGTTATCTAAAATGTTCTCCAAGTGAAGTCTGTCGCACATTTGACCGATGTGTGAGCGTCGTGGACAATTATGTACTATATTAAACCATTTTTTTCATAAAAAATTAAATATTCCGTCTCTGATTTAGGGTCCTACTCATGTTAGGTAATATGGTTTAACGATTTATGATTTTTTTGTTTTTTTAAACCAGTTTCAGCTAGGGTTCAGAATCCGGCACGAAGTACCCAAATATATGGACGCTTGAAAGGAAAATTGACTAAGCGACATTAAGCTAACTTTATAGAAGAGCAGTTTAAAGTTGAGATTTTTAGAAAAAAATCATATATTTTTTGTAATCCTCCTACCGACGTTATTCTTACTGTTTTGGAATCCTTATTTATCATCTATACTGTGGCATATTATACTACAACTTTTCTAAAAATTCAACTTTAAACTGTTCTCCTGTAAAGTTAGCTCAATGTCGCAGTCAATTTTTCCTTTCAAGCGTCGATATGAACTTAAGATTACTTTAAAGAACAAGAAGGGGCTCAAAAATTTATATTTATTTACAAAAAAATATCTTAACGTCAAAATTTAACTTAACGTTAACTAATTTCAACTTTATTTTATTGTCAAAATACAGCTTTGGTTTGGTTGATAAACACATTTGGTAAATGAACATGCAATATAGTGTTCCACCAACTTAATCAGTTTCGAAGAGAGAAGAAGCCTCTTTGTATTCTTCGGGCCACACGGTCTCCACGATCCAGTCGATATAGGCCGACACGTTGGTGTAGGATGCAGGCTCCCCCCGGCTGCACACCCCGCCCCACGACACCACGCCGTCCACCACGTAGTTGCAGCTGAACTCAGGGTTCCGCACCTTGTACATCAGGGGTCCGCCACTGTCGCCCTGCAATTATTAGTCATCGTCAGCAAATATACGTCATCAGTGTCATCACAGCTTGCGTCATTTTGTCGTACCTATAGCTGTGACTGTGACACGCGCTCGAGTGATAAACACTAAGGACCAATACCGAGAGCACCGCGACGCGGCGCGCGCCATTCTTAAATGACAATAAACATAGTTCAATGACAGAGATAACGACAAAATGGCGTCAAACAAAATCAAAATGGCGGCTTATCGTGAAGCAGCTTGCCACTCCAAACATTCTCGCGTCGCGTCGTGTCTTAGTATTAATGGATATTCCCTTTAGCTTAGGCGAATAGTGAACACTATGCGTTTTTCACAGCTGCGGCCAATTGTCTCACCTCATCAATAAAACAATGCCTTTTTTCCGCACAGTGCGCGCAGTTCCTAAGGTTCAAAATTATGCGGTATAAAAAGTGCGGCGTTTCGCTGCAGCGCTGCAGTGATGATCCACGCATAATGCGCGCCTAGGCTTAGGTCTCAATCTCACCTGACAGCTGTCAGTTATCCCGTTTCGATCAATAATGCCTCGGGCACAAATCATCGTTTTGTCGTCCCAAACGAACCCCGGCCAACTTAGAGAGGAACTGCATTCTTTACCGTTGACTGTGGAAATGATTGCCTGTAACAAGTAGTATGGGAATTTGGTGACTCTTATAAATAATAACGTTCATGTGCCTAATACGTTTTTTATACCTACGGAATAAAACGTACACCTAAATTGATTTCCATTAACGTAAGTAGATATAATCTAATTAAATTAAGTTAAGTACCTTTTGCAATAAGTTCGTTGAGGAAGCCTTGTGTCCGGTTTCTCCCCAGCCTGCTATCAGTCGGATGTTGTCTTCGGCGTCAATACCAGGCACCGGGAGACAAATTGGACGAATGAACTTCGAAAATTCTACTCTGAAATTAAGTAGTGTTATGATAATATTTGAGTGATTTTCCCGTGCGTTTTACCTGATAAATCGTTGAATTTGAACAGTAGGTTTTTTTTTATAGCCTGAAGGGCAGACGAAAAAGCATACGGGCCACCTGATGGAAAGTGGTTACCGTCGCCTATGGGCATGAGCAACCAGAGGAATCGCCAATGCAACGCCGGCCCTGAAGGAGAACTCTTTTCACACCTTTTTTGAAGAACCCCATGTCATAGCGCTCCGGGAATACTTCGGAAGGAAGCCCATTCCACAGTTTGCACGTGCGTGGCAAAAAAGTTCGTGAAAATCGGACTGTAGATGTACTCCACGAGTCCAATCGGTGTGGATGGAACTTCAATCCTCGGCGAGTGGTGCGATGATGAAAAAGAGACGTAGGCATCAAGTCGAACAATTCCTCGGAGCACTCACCGTTGTAAAGTCGGTAGAACACGCAGAGAGAACTGATGTCTCTTCTGAGACTCAGGTGCTCTAACCTGTGAGTGACTCGTGGGTCGTTGACAACTCGGACCGCGCGCTTCTGTATGGCGTCAAATGGGTTAAGCTGGTATTGTGGGCCCCTGCCCAGAGATGTGAGCATTACTCCATGTGAGGCCTGACTTGAGCTTTATAAAGCATAAGCAGTTGCCTCGCAGTGAAGTACTGCTTAGCCCGGTTCAGGACACCAAGCTTCTTGGAGGCCAGCTTAGCCTTGGCCTCTAAATGACGCCGATACTGTACGTCACTCGAGATGTCAACTCCCAGAATCCCAACACTATTACTCACGGTGAGCGCGGTACCCTGGAATTGAGGCGCTATGACAAATGGGGTTTTCTTAGCGGTAAACGCGCAAAAGGTATAATAATTATGTCCGCACTGTTGAAAATATTATCTGAACAGCCTCTGTATATTTAAAATTGAAGATAAACTACCTAAAGTAGTAATGTTGTCCCCCCTTTACTTGGCCCTATGGCAGTTTTTAAAATTATCAGCTAGTAAAACTGTTAAAAAAATTTGGGGTGACTGCAAAGAAAAAGGTTTTGTTACGAAATTCGTAAGAATTTAATATTTTGTAATGATATTTAATAGTTTGCTTTCTATGCGGAGTTCGCCTTCTGTACTTATTATAAGTAGGTACTATTATTTCTTCTGTGTAAAAAAATGGTTGTCTGTAAAGTCGGCTTACGGACGGTAGTTTAACGTGACAACGTCATGACAAAACATTGATGAAGAATATGATATAATATGATATGATCATTGATGAGCTCAAATATAATATCGCACCCTTAGAATGAGAGTGACCTAACTCAAAAATTGTAATTTGTGGGAAATGAGCAAGAAAGTCTTCAAAAAAGTGTAGCTTTGAGTAAGTTTGAATGTAGCTCCCTCGTGTTTCATTGGAAGTCATTGAATTTTTGCGTATTTATTTATTGATCTTTTATCTAGTGATTAGTAATATTATGCATAATTTTAATGTATTTTAAATATTTATTTTGATATTAATTTAAAATAGTTTTAAATTAAGTCATTTTATTGCAAAAATATTTCTTTATTTCTTTGACTTTTTATGAGTTAAGCCTGTTTAAGACAGAAGATACAATAAATGATAGTGGCATTTTACGGAATCAGTCATTTTTGAACTAAAAATACTATACATCTAAGGACGTAAATAAAAAATCAAAAATGAAAAATACAAAGCACAATTAATTTTAAATCCTAAAATCAGGCTTATAATCTCTTCTCTTAGTTTTATTATTAATAAGGTGGTATAGTTAGTGATAATCACATAAACAATTGCTGTTCTTAACTAGTAAATCAGCATTAGAATATTTAGTTAACAAAAATAAAATCACATCTAAATAATCAACTAACCTAGTAAAATAAAAGAAACTTTTTCAGTCCATCCATCCATCCATCCATCCATCAGCCTTTGAAAGTCCGCTGCTGGACATAGGCCTCTCCAAACAAGCGCCACTTTGACCGGTCCTGAGCCTTCTGTATCCAGAGGATGCCCACTGTCTTCTTTAGGTCGTCAGTCCACCTGGTCAGGGGGCTTCCTGTGCTCCTTTTTCCGAGACGTGATCTCCATTTGAGAACCTTTCTTCCCCAACGGTTATCGGTCCTTCGAACTATATGGCCAGCCTATTGCCACTTCAGCCGGCTTATTCTCCGCGCTATGTCAGTCAGTTTCATTCGTCTAAGGAATTTCCTCATTTCTAATTCTATCGCGAAGAGAGATACCGAGCAAAGCTCGTTCCATTGACTCGAACTCTTGGCTCGTGACTTTGAGCTTATGCATTAGGCCAAAAATGAAGCTTCACGTCTTCGATCCCCATATCATCACTGGCAATACACACTGCTCGAACACCTTCGACTTTAGGCACTTAGGTAGTATTTTAGACGATAAGATAATTATGACGCAGTTTCCCGATCGCAGAATCCGAGTTGGATTCTACGAGTGACTTCTTTCTCGAACTTGGACTTACCCATTTGGATCACTTTTCCTAGGTAAATGTATTCGTCTACAACTTCGATAGAAGCGCCGTCAACAACAACCGGTACGAGTGTGACATGGACATTCGACATGATTTTCGTCTTGTCCATGTTCATCTTAAGACCCTACCGTTTGAGGTTCTGTTCACGTCCCAGAGCAATGTACCAAGTTCTTGCAGGAAACCTGCCAGGATGACTTTATCATTGGCATATCGCAGGTGTGTGATGTATTCGTCATTGATGTTAAAATGCCACGTCGTTTCAACTCCATCAGCTTGAACACGTCTTCCAACGCAACGATGAACAGTTATGAGGATATGACATCCCCTTACCTGACACCTCTCAGCAGTTGGATAGAGTTCGTTGATGTGTCGTGTACTTTGACGGACATGGTGGCTGATGTGTACAAACACTTCAACACCTCGATATACCGGTAGTCGAATCTGAGAAGAGAGAAGAGAGAAGAATCTGAGAGAAGAGAAGTTAATACTACCCAGGTCCCGGATATAATCAAAGGCCTTCTCATAGTCCACATAAGCAACGCACAGCGGTAGATTATACTCCTCGGTTTTTGTATAATCTGCCATAGTGTGTGTATGTGGTCTATGGAACTGTAGACTTTTCGGAATCCTGCTTGTTCGGGAGACTGAAAGTCGTCAAGCCTGCATGCAATGCGATTAGTAAGGACCCGATGATACTCTCGTGAACTTTGCGCTCTCAAATAATGAGATCCGATGCGGGAAATACAATTAATATCGCACCCTCGGTGGAAAAAAGCATAAGTCGTCTTATGTTAAATTTTAGTTATTAATATGATTAGAAAGAGGGATAAAAGCTGTATCTCAATTTTTCATTTCATTTCTCAATTCAGTTTACACTTTTGAGAACACAGAGGTTTCAAGGAGCGCACTTTAATTTGACGACTGAATTTAGAAGTTGATGTATAAGCCTGTCCACTATTTCTTGCAATTTTAGCAGCCGTTTGTTTCTATTTTGTAACATTCCTCTTCTTTTTTCTGCTCTTAAGTACAGAAGAATTGCCATCTGTAATATTAGTGTATAAATTGTTAGACGATGGACTACTGAAAGATCCTTTAATGGCGCCCACGTCTCGAAAAACGGAGTCCTACGTCCCCTGATCAGAATAACCGATGACCTGAAGAAGACAGCGGGCATCCGATGGATACAGAAGGCTCGGGACCGGTCAAAGTGGCGTAAGTTAGGGGAGGCCCATGTCCAGCAGTGGACCTCCAAGGGCTGGTGGATGTATGGATGGATGGGCTACTGTTATTGGATGAAGAACTGAAAAACAGAAAAAAATCTAAATTACTTGTTTACTTGCGTACTAAATTTTAACTACTAAATTGTCCGTTTACAAGTATTTATTTGCTTAAAATTTAGTGAAAATTTATTTATCCACTTAACTACTTAATACGTGTAAATCAAACATTTTAAGTAAGTTACTACGTACCTTAATCTAAAAATGTTGTTCACTACTTTTATAAAGTAGAGACACATTCCAAAATGATATTTACTGTTTTTTATTACTTTTTCCTAATAAAGAGGCTGAACTATAAAATAAAAAGAAATTTTCGTGTAATGTGTGGTCATAAATAGACCTATTCATGTAAGTGGCATACTTCTTTTATAAAATTTTATTATTAAAGAGACTCAAACTAAAAAAGGTCAAAACAATCTAATAAATATTTAGTAATAAACAGACCTATTTCAAAAAGGAGGCAGTTTAATGTAAAAAATACAATATACTTACCAGTCACAGTATTTGCAGTAAATTGGCACAATTCGAAATCCGTCGATATAAAATACGGTCACTCGTGAGCACCGCTGACATAATACTGATTTGGTCACTTTCATACAACGTGCATTGATGAATAGCGCGATCAATTAAAGTGACCGATGTATTAGATTTTCCTTGTTTTACTCATAATTTGAGCTCTTTTTCATCACAGGGTTGTAGGGTACGCATTTTAAGGTCAGTATGTAGCAAAAACAGAAATTATAGGTTTTTTGAGTTAGGTCACTTTCATTCTAAGGGTGCGATATTATCTCTGGAAATTAACTTATAATTAGAAACTTTTATCTTTATACTACCTACAACGCCATCTAGAACTCCTGAACTATTTTTTCAGCAAGTTCCTTTCTGACTTAATTGTGTATATAGTTTTGTTCATAGATGGCGCTTGCTCCATTGTTCGTTCGCTCGCAGAACGCGACAGATAAGTCAGTCATGCTTTTTCGTGCGTGCGGCCGGCATCGTTTTAATAGACGTTATCACGTCAAAAACTAACTTCAAAAATCTATTCATTTGTTTTATAGTAGGACAAAACTTACGGTCTGTTGAGTTCAACCAAAGCTATGTCGTGGTCCTTACTTGCGGAAGAATATAGTTTATGAGGTATCAACTGTATTATACCAAACAGTTCTCCGCCGCGTATGTCAGTTTTGTCCAAACTCCCGAGGAAGGCATATCGAAGTTGACCACTGAAAAAACATCGTACTGATTATGTACTGTTACTGAAAATGCAAATAATACTAAAGCGTCATTTTGGCGAAAAGAGATCGTTAGATTGTTTTTTTTTTCTGCGTCAAATGATCTGGGTTTCGTAACGACGCGATCTGAGCACTTTTTTGGCGCTTAAGCACCTGAAAAATTGGATAATTTTGTTCATTTACAGTTAGAGAAAAATACTAACGTAATAAAAATTATGACAAAATTTTAATTATTGTCAGTTCAGTATTTCTTTCGCTGACAAATGCCGCATTTAGGCAGTTCAGCAACGCAAAATACCCTATGTACCCTACCCTACGCCTTTAATGTTACTTTCGAATTTTTTGCCGGCAGTAGAAGTACTTGTTTCTTGATAAAAGACGTTAGTTTTGCTTTACACAAAAGTTGATCTGCGTGGCGCGTTAGTACCTACCTATATCTTTATGCACTTTTCCGAGACGGAACGACTTGAGTAATTTTGCTTTACTAATATCGCTCACCCAGTAATACAACGGAACATCTACGTTTATCATATTTTACAGAAACGAATTTCAAAAAATTTATAAAAATATTTAACATTAATTTATGGGTTCTGTTTACGTTTTTTACAGATTGTATGGGTTTGGTTACTACTATAGACATTAATACATACTTACCACTATGTAGATTAGGCACTTTTAAACACGTATACCACATAAAATTATAAACTCAATTTCGCATTCTTTGCAGATGTGCCATTATATTACTAGGTGAGCGATATGTATTTGGAAGTCTAGTTAGATAAATTTGTATTCAATGACATAGAAAAATGATTCTATTAATCATACCCAATTTTACTAAACAAACAATAAAATTGTAGCTTAGCATTTATATGGGTGTAATACACAGGTGAAATACGTATCTAAACAATTTCGTTTAGTAGTTTAAAATTGAAGCACTCATAGCTTGTGTCGATCCTAAGTAATCGACAAAGTTAAGCAATAGCGGGCGCGGTCAGTAGTTGGATGGGTGACCGCTAGTGGCAAAAAATGAGCGTTTCCGTGCTTTGGAGAGCACGTAAAACCGTCGGTCCCGGTTGTTATCATAAGATAACGTCGTTAAGCCATGTCGGAGGCCCTCGGGCGGTTTGAAAACTTCCGACACTCGGGTTAGCCACTAACCCCTCCACCAATCCGCACTGGAGCAGCGTGGTGGAGTATGCTCTAGGCCTCCTTAAGAGGAGAGACCCGTGCCCAGTAGTGGACCATTAACGGGTTGAAGCCATTTAAAATTAAATTTTGTATTGTGTACGGTTTGCTTAGTATTTAAAATTATTATATTACACGTGCGCACAGTTCATAATAAAGTACCTTTTATTAAAATTAAATACATTTTTATCGTGGACATAGACACGCTAACAGCGTAAATAGTAAATAATGTAAATGCCGCTAGGGCCAACACTAACTGCCCATTCGAAAATATATTTATCTTATATGTTACTAAGGGAAAACTTACAAAAGTTACTGATGATTTCAATCGACATATTTGCTGGGTTTAGCAGTTCGACAATAACTTACAAAGAACTAATTAGGACATGTCCAGCTGTGAGGATGAACTTGGCGCTGATGAGTGACCCGCCTCCAATCCACACGATTTCATTTACTGTGCTGATACCGCTGTCACACCCCAGCACCGCCTGTAAATTTCACATAGCAAATGTCAGCGATAAAAATACCTGTCTGACCTTAAGAGTATGCTTATTTTATGCTTATAAATGACGCCTTAAACGAATAAAGACTTCCAGCGAGGCATATTTGGTGGCTTAGCCATAAGCAGTTACGTTGTGAACATACCATGTGTGGAAATTCCATGGGGGAAGCAGGTTCCCCACCAGATACCCTCTGTGAGGTGAAGGGTATGGAGCAGGTGTAATGCCTTCTGTACGAGGCCCCGTCGAGTTCACAAATGTTGACATATCGTTCGTTCGCCACACACTCTGTGAACAGAAATATTGTGGAGTGTAGCTTGGCAGTTTCGTAGAACTATTACATGTTTAACACCAATCCGCACTGGAGCAGCGTGGTTTAGTATGCTCTAGGCCTCCTTTATGTTGAACGCACATTTATCGGCATCGTCCGCGCCGTCCGCATCGCATTTGTATGAAATCATATGAGAGCCCGATGCGGATGACAAATGCGTTGGCTTGTACAGTTAACCCTTTTAGAATTAGGTCTTGACTCGTTATGAGCCCTGATACTTTACATCGAAAATATTTAAGCTTGTGAGTTTAAGCACACAGTTTTATTTGAAATGAAATGAAAATGCCTTGGCAAGGACACTTCAGGGCCCTTATACTCGTATGAGGCTAGAAGATAGAAAGATAAAACTTTCAGTTGTAGTGCTGAACATGAATCCATCATCATCCATCCATTACTAAGTAGAAATTGTATTACGTTCCCAAGCGACTTTATGAGCAGGATTCTGGAAGGGCGGAGTCTGGATCCGGGGGAGAGGAGGACACCCCTCGGGCTCCGGAGGCTGTGGCCGCTGCGCACTGTTTGGACAGCACATCATTGGTAAGTATCCGTCGTAGTGACATGTCTGTGGAGAGGATGAAAGAAAAACTTCTTTATATTCTCTTCTAAGCCAAACCTCCTAGGGTTGCCAGATGTTCGGGATTCGTCTGGATTGTCCCGACATTTCACATGATGTCCAGACAAAATACAAAATGTCCCGACATTTCACTCGATTCAACAAAACGCTTTGGTGCCGAGACCTTTAGTTTTAGAAAGCTGTAACTTGGCATGGATATACATATTTATTAAAACTCTATAATCGTAGAATAAAATATTGAAAAACATTTTTTAGGGTACCTCCCCTACAGGTAACGTGAGGATGAATTTTTGGAACGAAGTTCCTTATCGCGCGTTATGAAAGGGGGCTAGACGGAAAATTTTCTTACGAAAAGTTGCCACGATACTTTTTGAAGTGATCTTCAAAAAACAATACTTAAATCGAAAGGAACTTCGTTCCCTCCGGGTGTCCCTTGACACCTCTCATTTTTATTTGTCGCGTATCATAAATCGGGTATCGTTGAAAAGGTCTTTCAAAAATATTATGGGTCTTCTAAGACCATTTTTGAAATTAATGGGTTTGTTTGCGTGTTTGTACGCTATTTGTTATAAACTAGAGACCCGCTCTATGGTCAAAATTCGACCGTACGTGTCAAAGGGTTAATTCCACGTTACTTCAAATTGAAATTTGTATACATATTATGCGTGTTTGTGTGTCAAATGTATGTATCGGTGAGGCCATGAATCTCCAGTGAAGGTCCAGGGACGGACTTTATTCTACAGCGCTTGTCTGATGCAGAGGCTGGCATAGGTATAAGAAATGTCATGTCATATTTAGATTAGGGAATTGTCAATAATGTAGAACAGATTATTATTGATCACGTAGTGTTGAAGTACTTTGGAATATTGAGGTGAATGTTAGGAGAACTGGAAATATCATGGTGCAAAGTAAAAGGAATATCATTTCATAACCAATACCATAGAATACCTCCTTCTGCTTTATATGCTTGTGAATTTAATGTTTATTTTTATGTATTATAGATAATATGTATTATTATTCTATTCATACCACATTGCTGTTGGTCAGCGTGCCTTCAGTTCCTTCGAAGAATCTGCTTAAAATCCCAGTGTTGTAATCTTTTGGGCAGCACACTATCAGTGTTCTGGATTCAAAACCGCATACCTAGGAAATAAGAACGACTCGACTTTTCATCTTATATCATAATCTCGCTGCATTCGTTGCTATGATTCGTTGACATAAAGTTCGAGGAGGGCGAAGTATATTGCGGTCTCACTCGCACTTAGGTCTTAGGTTTAGGCCCTGCTCGCACTTTATGTCAACGAGTGCAGCAAGATACTGGGACTAGTTATTATACATATTATAAAGATTCATTCAGACTCATTTTGACGAATTGGTATTTTTTCTGGATCGCGATTTGTTGGTATACTTACAGAAGGATGTATTTGTTTGGGTATCAATTCAAGGGCATATTTGCACGTCTGCTCATATCTACATACTCCCGGCTTTCCATCGTCTGTTTCACATGGATCATCTGTAAAACATGTTAATAAATTATTTAAGGTATGCATATGAAAAATATTGGTAAATATAAATAGTATAACAACTGGGTGAATATTAACAATTTGCATTTTTTTTTCAATTTTGGTGGCGAATTTTTTCTTCAGTTTTTGTGAAAAATAAAAGGATCTTCAATAACTTTTTGAGATGTAATAATACTCTCTATTGTAAAAACAATATTATTATTTAACATATATTCATCTATCAATCCATCAGTCCTTGGAGGTCCACTGCTAGACATAACTTGCGACATTCTGACTGGTCCTGAGCCTTCTGAATCCAGCGGGTGCTCGCTGTCTTCTTCAGGTCGTCACTCGTCAGTCCACCTGGATGACGGAAACTATGCTTATTTTTACAAGACGTGGGTGCCCTTCGAGGACCTTTATTCCCCAATGGTAATCGGTCCTTCGAACCATGTGGCCATTGCCACTTCATTCGACACGTTGAGATATGTCGATTATTCTTAGTCTCTCCATAACCCGCTGTGTGACGTTGAGCTTGTGAATAAGGTTAACAGTAAAGCACCACGTCTCGGAGCTGTATGTCATCACTGGCAACACACACTGCTCGAACACCTTCGACTTCAGGCACTGAGGTAGTATTTTGGACGACAAGATATGACGCAGTTTCCCGAACAGCCCATCCGAGTTGATTTCTACGAGTGACTTCTTTCTCGAAGTTGGACTTACCCATCTGGATCACTTGTCCTTGTTAAATATAAATAGACGAATTTCTACAACTTCGAGAGCAGCGCCGTCAACAACAACTGGTACGGGTGTGACATGGACATTGGACATGATTTCTGTCTTGTCCATATTCATCTCAAGAACCACCCGTTGTGAGGCGCTATTTAAATCCCCAAGCATTCTACCAAGTCCCTCCAGAGAACCCGCCAGGATGACTATATCATCGGAATTTTGCAGGTGTGTGATGTATTGACCATTGACATTAATGCCACGTCGTTTCCACTCTATCAGCTTGAACACGTCTTCCAATGCAGCGGTGAATAGTTTTGGGAATATGATATCCCTTTGCCTGACACTTCTCTGCAGTTCCAATCGTCTTCCAATAAAGCGGTGAATAGTTTTGGGAATATGATATCCCTTTGGATGACACTTCTCTGCAGTTGGTTGGGGTTCGTGGCTATGTCGTGTACTCTGACGGACATGGTGGCTGATGTATAAAAACACTTCCATGATATACTGATAGTCGATCTGGCACTGCTAAAGACAATTTAACACCACCGGGTCTCGATAGAATCAATCAAGGCTGTCATAGTCCACATAGGCAACACACCTATTTTTGATTAAAGATGTTTAATGTTTCGGTACAATCCAACATGGCTACTCATATGTTGAAGAGATAATGCAGTCATTACACTCGCATGATAACCTTCCTGAGGTCAACCAAGTTACAAACAGGAAAAATGTTTAATACTGTTACTTAACACTTAAGTTGCACACTGAATGAGTTCGGGAAGGCCGTGTGTAATATTGTAGAATCGCAAGACTGATAATGCAACGATACTATTGTAATTTGACGATTGATTGATTTGAACACAATGTAATTTATTATTTTAATTTTAATGTAATGTTATTTTAATTTATTGACCCGTTTTACCATTTTATTATAATTTATTTTGGATTTATGTTATTTTATAAAGACGATTATTGATCAAATTGTAATTTATAAGAATTTTTGTTTATAATAATTTTAATTTTAATTTGTATTATTGTTATTAATTTAATTTAAATGTATGTATTGTATAATTACTCTAACGCATTAGTCAAACTGTAATGTTAGATGTAATTTTGATATGAATAAATAAATAAATAAATAAATAAATAAATTAATGCAATATTTGACAAACAGTAATATTGGGTTCATACGCGGTAAATACCAAAACAATGACTTTTAGAATTTTTGTCTGTGCGTTTTTCAGGCTAATCTCTGAAACGGCGCAACCGGTTCTGATACGGTTTTCATTGATATGCTGTTGTAAGCTGGGGTAACATTTATTGTTGAAGAAAATAAAATATGTCAATAGAAGGGTGCTTTTCCACCAGAGATGTGCTATGCAGCTAGGTATGCTGCGAAGATATGAAATCCAATAAATATGATTGGTTCAATAAATTGATTGATTTCCACCAATGAATATGATTGGTGGATATCAAACGCATCCATAGCAACGTAACATAGCACATCTCTGGTGGAAAAGCACCCTTAAAAGAATCTAATGTAAAAATAATTCCCAGAATTTGATCCTTGTTAGCAACACTATCGAATGGTGTAATAATATTGCACCCTCACTGGAAAAAAAAAGCATAAGCCGTCTCACGTTGAATTTTAGTTATTAATATGATTGGAAAGAGGGACAAAAGCTGCATATTGCTCAATTTTTTTCAAATTTTTATCATCTCTCCTGTAAAATTGCAATTTTCATCTTATGCCTTTTTTTCACTGAAGGTGCGAATATAGGGTGAGTTTTTTTTTTCAAAATGAGCGGGTTTGATTCCTGGCTAGAAATATTTATTTTTCAAAAATGTAATGATACAGTTTTATATTTCATCAAAATCGGCCCCGAGACTCCTTTGAGCATTCGTATTCCTCGTAGTTTCGGACTTGGCCCTCCACACTTGGAAAATTCACCCTGTTTATTGTTTTGTTGTTCCTAAAGGCTTATATTGGAAAAAAAATACATACCCAAATAATACTGCGCATTTATACCACAAATAACACTTAATATGAACAAAACTAAGCGATTGT
Organism: Thymelicus lineola; assembly: GCA_963932265.1. Lineage (NCBI taxonomy): Eukaryota > Metazoa > Arthropoda > Insecta > Lepidoptera > Hesperiidae > Thymelicus > Thymelicus lineola. Next base: position 17,526,161 of record OZ010681.1, on the reverse strand, counting down.
TGTACATTTTAGTTTCAGGCAACTAGGTGTAGAAACAGGTTTAACTTAGTTCATCACAAGCACAGCGGAATGTAACAAACCACTTATCATACTGACCGCAAAGTACATGAACACTACGTTTTAATACTGACGATAAGCTGATCAAAACGACCGTCAGTGTCTATAATATTATAATACATGTCTGTTTATAGTACGGTCTATTGTATTAATACTTAAAGAAAAAATCTTTGTTTCGCTTTTTAACCGACTTCAAAAAAAGGAGGAGGTTCTCAATTCGACTGTATTTTTTTTATGCTTGTTACCTCGGAACTTTGGACTGGGTGAACCAATTTGATGATTCTTTTTTAAATTTTCATTTATTTAATACAAACAGATTTACAATTATGTTCTTAACTTATGGAGCTTTGCATAAACCGTATTGGTTTGTCCGCAAGCTTGTTAGCCTCTTATACAAATTACAAATAATGTTACTACTATTGCTAGACAATCTTACAACAAAACATACATCGCGTCTTGGTGCATTGAAAACCGGTTTTGACAACCGTGCAAGTGCAAGCAAGACAGAGTGCAATACAATGCTCATAGACATATTGTGCATTTTACGGAATAAACACAAAAAAAAAACAAAAAAAAATGATGATGATTTAATTTTTTTTATTGATTTATTTATATTATTATATGATATTATTTTGGTATTTTACGTAATATTGAATTTGAATTTGTTATACTGCTACATGTAACATTAAAGTCTTTGATAATTTAGTTTACGTAATGTTTACATAAATTTATATAAAATTATTTTTAAGAATTTAGAAGCAGGTCATAGAAGTACTTTTTATATTTAAGCTGAAAGTTTTGGTCCTTAATCTCTGATAATATTTTTGATAGAATTTCATTCATAAGAGTAGGTACTAGATATTTGTTTGTGCGTTTTCCGTAATAATTATATGCCCTGGGGATCAAAAGTTTTTCCTGGGCAATTTTTCTTATAAATATTGAATGCTCTATTTTTATTTGTACATCTTTATTCTGAAATTGTTCTATTAATATTAACATTTTTATTTTAGTATGGATTGGTAGTATCTTGCAATATTAAAAAATTCCTATAATGTCATTATTTTGGTACAGTCTAATTTTAACTTTTTTAGGTATTATTATTTTAAGTATTCTTAACTGTAAATTAAAAATTTTATCCAAATAAGATTTGAAAGTTCTCCCATAACTTGTAAGACCATACGAAATAATGGACTCAGCAAGTGCTTTGTACAAATTAATTAAGACTGAGAAAGGCTCTTTATATTTAAGGATCGCAAATTTAGCTAGCATAGCCCTTAATTTTATACAGACAAAGTCAATATGGTGGCTCCAGTGGAATGGAATCTCTCGTCTACGATTAGAGCTAAGTAAGTATACTGTGTGACTTGCTCTATACGGTCACATTTACATTTATTAACTACAGACATAGGATTATGGAGGCAATCATGATTATGTGCGACTATTGATAGTGGTTGATGAACATTCACCAAATGACTCGAACGAACATGTAGGATCTTAGTTTTATTTGCATTTAATACAAGTCCTATGTCGTGTGACCATTTACAAAGGTTAGTAAAATCATCTGCTATCATTTTTTCCGCTAGTTTTAAATTTTTATTAGCTACTAAGAGGCAAGTGTCATCGGCATATTGGTACATCGTGCTATGTTCAACCAAATTTTTCATGTCATTGACGTATGCAAGATAATGTATGGGACCAAGCACTGATCCTTGGGCTGTTCCCGCATTGACCTGTATCTTATCACTTAACTCATCTGCTATCCTAACCTGATATTCTCTGTCTCTTAAATAATCTTCACACCATTTTAATAAAGGCTCCGAATTCCTGAGTCATCCAACTTCTGTATTAGCATATCATGTCTCAAAATAAAGGCGGTTGAGCGAAAGAAATATTTCCATATATGGAGACTTCACACTGATACGACAGAGGACAATTTAACAGAGTACGTAAAGGAAGTATTGAAGGAAGACTGTCATATAAAGGTTGACAAAATAAAGCATAAAACAGAACGAGGATACTCTTCGTTTAGAATATGCGTATCTGAAAATAATTTCGAAAAATTGTTCGATACAAACATCTGGCCCAAGGATGCCGAATATAGTGAGTGGGTGTTTTTTCGTAAAACAACCAACACACAAAACTAGACCCAGGCATAATAGAACGATTACTGTCTTATATCAGAACGTTAGAGGCCTACGAACAAAGACATCGGAATTTTTATCGTTATTACAATCTTCGGACTCCGACCTGTTCGCTATCACCGAGACGGGCTGCAACGAGTCTATGCATTGTGGAGAGATCGTTCCACCAGGGTACTCCGTGGTGCGCTGCGACCGGGCGGACGGGCGAAAGCAGGGAGGCGTGCTGCTGGCGACCGCGCCGCGGTTCGTGTTGCGGCAAGTACCATTACCGGACGATATTAACATAAACAGGTACAATTTTGAACTGGTGTGTGCGTCTGTTTATATACTTAGTAGGTATTTATTTACTTGTTGTGTGGTGTACATTCCACCTAAAAGTGATGAAACTGAATACGTTGTAATGTTTAAATTATTAGAAAAGATATGTGTTAGATATAGAAGTAATGTATTGATACTCGGAGATTTCAATTTACATTCGAGTAATAGTATAGTATGCAATCATTATGAATATTTTGTGGCCTACGGCGAACTCGTTCAGTGTAATGCGATTCCTAACTGTAACGGCAGGCAGCTGGACCTAGTACTGAGCGGCCGCGGCGGTGGCGTGTCGGTGGCGGCGGCTGACGAGGCACTTCAGCCGGTGGACGCGTACCACCCGCCGCTCGCTATCACCGTCACCGTTGCCGCCGCCCCCGCCGACCCCGCGCCGCTGTCCGAGTCCTCTCACTGCCTCCACCAACACCAACATCAATCTAAAGTACCGTTTAGGCAGTGGAACTTTTACAAGGCTGATTTCAACCAGTTGTATTGTTCATTAATGAATATAGACTGGAGCGACTTATACGCTATAAATGATCCCGATATGGTGTTAGATTTCTTTTATGAAAATATTCATGGAGTGTTTAATGCGTGTGTTCCCCTCAAAGCACAAAATACGAAAAATGTTAGCAGGTATACGTATCCAGTGTGGTATACTTCACAGATAATAAAGGATATCCAATTAAAGTACTGTTTACATAAAAAATACAAAGCAAGTAAGGCGCGATGCGATTATGAAGCGTTTTCTGAGTGCAGGGCGAGAGTGAAGGCGGATATAATAGTGGCACACGACTGGCATCGAGACCGTGTGCAAAACCAGCTAGCTTCGGATCCGAAATCTTTTTGGGATTTTATACGATCGAAACGTGGCAACACACGGCAAAGTAAGTTAATCCACAATGGGCAAACGCTATCGGATCAGGAATGCGCAGAAAGGTTTGCACACTTTTTCCATTCCGTTTACAGTCCGGAGCCGGCGCGACTGGACATATCCGCATGTAGTGCGACAGCGGGCGGTGCCGCTCGCGTACAGCTGACGCGCCTGGAAATGGCGGAGGTTAGTCGCGCGCTCGCGCGGCTGCCGCCGAAGCGCTCGGTGGGGCCCGACGGCATCCCACCTTTTATTTTCAAGGATTGTCGTTTTGCATTGGAGGAGCCTCTGCTACACATCTTTAATGTTTGTCTCGCGTTTGCAGCCTTCCCCGACCGATGGAAACTTACCCGGGTGGTGCCGGTGCCGAAGGGACGGGGAGGTCCGGAGCCGGGGGATTACAGACCAGTGGCACTTCTATGTACTCCGGCCAAGGTATTCGAGTCCGCCATTCATCACTCGTTGCATGCGCAAGTGAGGTCCCAGTTGTCCGACGCTCAGCACGGCTTCCGTCCGGGGCGGGGGACGACGGGGAACTTGCTGCAGTTAATGTCGCGAGTGGTGCCAGCACTCGATGCCGGGGGGCAAGTGGATGTCGCCTACTTCGACTTCAGGAAGGCATTCGACACAGTTGATAACGACATCCTGCTTGCGAAGCTGGCTGGCGTGGGCTGCACGCCACACGTGCTGGCATTCTTCGCCAGCTACTTGCGCGGCAGGCGTCAGTATGTCGACTGTGGCGGATGTCATTCGGACGAGTACCTAACAAGATCAGGCGTCAGCCAAGGCAGTAATTTAGGGCCCCTCCAGTTTGTCATTATGATCAATGACTTGCCGGAGGTGATCCAGGAGTCGACATGCCTTCTATTTGCTGACGACCTGAAATTGTTTCGCGAAGTGGGTGACATCTCCGACCATGCTAGCTTACAACGAGACATAGATAGGATAGTAGAATGGAGTCACGAAAACAAGTTGTACTTCAACGTGTCCAAGTGCTCCGTTCTATCATTCAGCCGAGCGCGTGCTCCGCGGCACCATCTGTACCACGTGGAGGGGGAGCCGTTGCGGCGAGTTATGGAAGTTAAAGACCTAGGCGTCAGATTTACCGCTGATCTCCACTTTCGAGACCATATAACCGAATTATGCAAAAAAGCGTACAGAAACCTAGGCTTCCTATTAAGGCAATCAAGCGCCTTCACCAACTTCAGTGCTCTGCGTGCCTTATATGAAGCCTTGGTGAAAAGTCATTTGGAGTGTAATTCGGTTGTATGGGCTCCTAGTGAGATTAAGTACAAATTAATGTTGGAACGCATCCAAAACAAATTCTGTCGGTTCCTGTACTTAAAATTATATGGCGTGTATCCGGGGTATCCATTGCTGTATCCCACTTTGTTTGTGCTAGGCATGGTGGGGTACAGTAAACTGGACACGAGAAGGGAAGTTTCCCTTGCCAAATACCTGTTTAAGGTATTACGGGGGAAAATTCAAAATCCAGCCATCCTGGAGGAGATGAACCTATGCGTTCCGAATGACGCAGTAGGGAGGCGTCGGCGCCCGCCTCTACTGGAGTTGCCGCGCGCGCGCACTAACTTGTTGCGCGACGCGCCGCTCACACGAGCTATGAGGACACTCAACGCGGTGGCGGACCGCATTGACTTATTCAGCTGTACATTGAATGAGTTCACTAGGGTCGTTCATAATGTTGCATCTAATTACTCGACTATATTGTGATTGTGACGATACAATTTTATGGATTTATTTGACATTGAATTATGGTTTTTATTTTGATTTTATTTGTATTATTTTATTGTGATTACTATTTTAATTGGTTGACATTGAACTATTGTTTATTTAATTTTCTCTGACATTATTATGAATGAATTGTTTATTTATTATTTTTATATTATTATTGACAGCATGTCATACAAATGACATGACTAATTTTTTTATTTTTTATTAATTGACTACTGATGATATTTAAATTAATTAGTGCTTATAATTATTGAAATTTTTTTTAATGATTAATATTTATGGAAGGATTGCTGACTGAGTGTATTTTATTTAAAATTGTAATGTAAATTTAAACTTAATTAGGCACACTAACGAATTAGGAATACCTGTAATGTTAGTTTTTAAGCCTGTGGATTAAATAAATAAATAAATAAATAAATAGTATTTCAAAGGCCTTACTAAAGTCTATAAACAGCAGAATTACATGCTGTTTGTTTTCTAGGCAGTTATTTATTTCGTCAGTAAATTTTGTTAGCAAAGAGCAAGTTAATTTATTAATGCTTGTTTCAGTGAAGGAATCTTGTGTGAAAATCATCACCCCAGAGAGTTATCTAAAATGTTCTCCAAGTGAAGTCTGTCGCACATTTGACCGATGTGTGAGCGTCGTGGACAATTATGTACTATATTAAACCATTTTTTTCATAAAAAATTAAATATTCCTTCTCTGATTTAGGGTCCTACTCATATTAGGTAATATGGTTTAACGACTTATGATTTTTTTGTTTTTTTAAACCAGTTTCAGCTATGGTTCAGAATCCGGCACGAAGTACCCAAATATATGGACGCTTGAAAGGAAAATTGACTAAGCGACATTAAGCTAACTTTATAGAAGAGCAGTTTAAAGTTGAGATTTTTAGAAAAAAATCATATATTTTTTGTAATCCTCCTACCGACGTTATTCTTACTGTTTTGGAATCCTTATTTATCATCTATACTGTGGCATATTATACTACAACTTTTCTAAAAATTCAACTTTAAACTGTTCTCCTGTAAAGTTAGCTCAATGTCGCAGTCAATTTTTCCTTTCAAGCGTCGATATGAACTTAAGATTACTTTAAAGAACAAGAAGGGGCTCAAAAATTTATATTTATTTACAAAAAAATATCTTAACGTCAAAATTTAACTTAACGTTAACTAATTTCAACTTTATTTTATTGTCAAAATACAGCTTTGGTTTGGTTGACAAACACATTTGGTAAATGAACATGCAATATAGTGTTCCACCAACTTAATCAGTTTCGAAGAGAGAAGAAGCCTCTTTGTATTCTTCGGGCCACACGGTCTCCACGATCCAGTCGATATAGGCCGACACGTTGGTATAGATTGCGGGCTCGCCCTGGCCGCACACATTGCCCCACGACACCACACCGTCCACCACGTAGTTGCAGCTGAACTCAGGGTTCCGCACCTTGTACATCAGGGGTCCGCCGCTGTCGCCCTGCAATTATTTGTACGTGATCACTGTTTGCGTCATTTTGTCGTGTCGCACGTGCCGATGTACTTTGTTATACACTACACGGCAGCAGTGCGGAGTCAGTCTGGAGGCGCGTAGGCGGTGCAGAGTTTTTATACATCTTAGGCGACTTCGGACTCTAGGTGTAGGTACATAAAGTCCCTTATTACCGTTTGGAACAATACAAAAAAAAACTGACTCCACTTCCGAGCAGTGTGTCAGGGCCGGATTTGGGGGAGGGCAGGTTCCCAGAGTCTCCAGAAATCCGGCCCTGCAATGTGTAAACAACATAAAGGTCCAAATCTCACCTGACAGCTGTCCGTCTGCACGCCCCGACTCTTCGTGCCTCGGGCACAAATCATCGTTTTGTCGTCCCAAACGAACCCCGGCCAACTTAGAGAGGAACTGCATTCTTTACCGTTGACTGTGGAAATGATTGCCTGTAACAAGTAGTATGGGAATTTGGTGACTCTTATAAATAATAACGTTCATATGCCTAATACGTTTCTTATACCTTCGTAATAAAACGTACACATAAATTGATTTCCATTAACGTAAGTAGATATAATTTAATTAAATTAAGAAGGTACCTTTTGCAAAAACTTCGTTGAGGAAGCCTTGTCTCCGGCTGCTCCCCAGCCTGCTACCAGTCGGCTGTCGTCTTCGGCATCAATACCAGGCACCGGGAGACAAATTGGACGAATGAACTTCGAAAATTCTACTCTGAAATTAAGTAGTGTTATGATAATATTTGAGTGATTTTCCCGTGCGTTTTACTTTTAATTCAGAAAATTCATAATGGCTGTCATACATTCGTAATCTATGACACACTAAATATGACACATATTTTCACTAATCTTTCAAATTAATTTTATTCTTTCAAAAAAGACAACCCTGACATTGCCAGAGAGGATAAGCGATAGTGTTAGAAAGGAAGGCAACTCATTACGCGTTTTTGATTAGCGCTGTGCGACCTGAATTACACTTTATTGCGTCGGAACTAGAGTCGCTATTTATTTAAATGATTTTGCGGAGTTGCGCCTTCTGTACTTATTATAAGTAGGTACTATTATTTCTTCTGTGTAAAAACTAACTTCAAAAGTCTATTCATTTGTTTTATAGTAGGACAAAACTTACGGTCTGTTGAGTTCAACCAAAGCTATGTCGTAGGGCTTATTTGCGGAAGAATATAGTTTATGAGGTATCGACTTTATTATACCAAACAGTTCTCCGCCGCGTATGTCAGTTTTATCCAAACTCCCGAGGAAGGCATATCGAAGATGAACACTGAAAAAACATCATATCGTCACTGAAAAGGCAAATAATACTAAAGCGTCATTTTGGCGAAAATGATACAGGGTGTCCCAGCGCGAAGTGACCGCCCGGCGTCTTTGATTATTTCGACAAAACTATCAACAAATACCATTAAAGTAAAGGTCTTATTTGTTTTTTTATAAGCTGTTAAATTTTTTTGTAGAGAAACTTGAGTTGTTGCAATATTTTCAAAATATTTTTTTTGTTTTTACATTTATTTTCATTCTGTTTGTTTTATTTAACAGTTGTTATCATAGTTTATCTATTCGAGGTATAAAATCTACCCAAAATTAAATAGGATATTTTTTTAAAAGAAATCAAGTGAATTTTTTTTGAAAAAAAATGCTTTTGCCCTTTGATAGAATAATTTTAAAGGTAAGGAAACAATAAAAACAAGTGGAAATTTAAATCATTTATTTAAAAAAGCAGTAATTAATTCATAACGTTTTCGAAATGACCGCCATTGGCATTAATACAGGCTAAGGCTCTATGACATCCTATGAGTGGTTCTTTGCACTTCCAAAAGGGCAGCATCAATACTCCGTTTCAATTGAGACCTTGGAGGACCATGCTACTGGACCACCTCTCTCTCTTGGTCTCCTGATTTAATGCCTCTTGATTATTATTTTTGGGTCTACATTAAACAAAAAGTGTATGCTTTGTATAGCTACGAGAGAACAATTGAAACAGAGGATTGATGCTGCTCCTACAAAAATAAGAGCGAACCTTTTGGAAGTGCAAAGAACCACTTGATGAGCTACGAGAGAATAATTGAAACAGAGGATTGATGCTGCTGCTACAAAAATAAGAGCGAACCTTTTGGAAGTGCAAAGAACCACTTGATGAGCTACGAGAGAATAATTGAAACAGAGGATTGATGCTGCTCCTACAAAAATAAGAGCGAACCTTTTGGAAGTGCAAAGAACCACTTGATGAGCTACGAGAGAATAATTGAAACAGAGGATTGATGCTGCTGCTACAAAAATAAGAGCGAACCTTTTGGAAGTGTAAAGAACCACTTGATGACATTTTAGAGCCTTAGCCTGTATTAATGCCAATGGCGGTCAGTTCGAAAACGTTATGAATTAATTAATGTTTTTTTAAATAAATGATTTAAATTTCCACTTATTTTTTTGTTTCCTTACCTTTAAAGTTATTCTATCAAAGGGCAAAAGGTATTTTTGATAGTAAGACACTTAAATTATCCACTAGCCTGGTTTAAAAAGTCTACTCTTCTTATTATCGATTTGGTGCATATTTCAAGAGTTTGCAAATCGGTAAATTATTGAGATAACTGCAAACATTTTTATGAGATTTTGTAGATAATATCATGTAATTTAATAATAATTGATAAAATAATAATATTCATAGGGCATTTTTCCAACTTTTTAGCGAAATTAAATAAAAAGAGGTATTTTTTATTAAAAAAACAGTTAATTTCTTTAAAAAAATCTATTTAATTTTGGATAGATGTTATACCTCGAACAGATAAACTATGATAACAACTGGTAAATGAAACAAACAGAATAAAAATAAATGTAAAAACAAAAAAAAAGAAAATGTGTGCAATTCACACGTGGTAGAAGTGAAACTTTCCAAAATTTTGGTTTCAAAATAATGAGATGAAAAAGCAATAAATCGAATCTTAAAGCAATAAATCGAAGCGCCATCTATGAATACAACTTAGCACTTTTTAAAAATCTATCTAGCAATAAAACGAATGTTCTATCTTGAGGCGCTCGAGGCGCGGGGGGTAAGGATTGAAATGATAGACAACCTTTCTTCTTGGTATCCGGTTTATTACTAACTTAATCATTACACAATTTACCTTTATAACCATACACTACACCATCGGGGTAAAAAAAATAAAAAAATAAAATGACATTTTACTTTTTTTTTATATACTAATTAAACTTAACTTAAAGATACAAAAGGTTTTGTTCTATTCTTATGAACTATTTCAGGTTTGCCATTTACTAAAATTACAACATTTGGTTCTTCTACTCTGATTACTTTGTAGGGACCGTTATATACACAATCCAATTTACTGCGATTTTCATTTTTAACTAGTAACAAGTCATCTTTCTTATATGTCACAGAATTTACATGTTTATCGTATTTATTTTTTCTACACAATTTTGATTTTATCAAATTTTCTTGGGCATCCTTATGGGCTACTTGCAACCTATACCTTAATTCTAAACAATAGTCATCAGGATTATATAATGGATCTACTCTAGAACTTATCCTACAAGGCAATTCAGATTGTTTACCAAAAACAAGCTCAAACGGTGTATATTTTGTCGATGAATGAACAGTATTATTGTATGTGAAGCACCAAAAAGGTAACCATTGACTCCAAGTGTCTGGATGATGATCACATTGGATTCTTAAAAATGAACCCAGGTGTTTGTGTACATTTTCTAAAGAACCTATTGTTTGGTGATGATATGCTGTAGAGTGTAATTTATCAATATGTAGTAGATTACATACCTCAGTCATAGTTGTTGCGGTGAACTCCGTACCTCGATCCGTCACGATTGTCTTCGGTATGCCAAACCTTAATATAAAATTATTAACTAAAGCCTTAGCTACACTAACAGATTCCTTATTTTTTAGAGGATACGCTTCTACGAATTTACTTAGCTCACACTGTAGAGTGAGGATATATTTATTATCATCTATGTCGCGGTCTAAAGGACCTACTAAATCTAAAAATATCTTTTCAAAAGCTGACGTAGCCGTAGTCGTAATAACTAATGGTTCTACGATATTACGCGAATGTTTCATTAGTTGGCATTTTTCGCAATTACTAACAAAATTTTTAACATCTCTTTCTATTCCTGGCCAGTAGTATCGTCTTTTTATATTATTCACCATTCTTCGTATGCCCGAGTGGCCACTAGTCGGTAGAAGATGGTAATGGTTAATAATGAATCGTTTTTCATTGTCACAATATATTCTTGTAACACCTCGTAAAATACATACACGCGGACCGGTCCATACTTCTCTTTCTTTAATCTCTTTGATAATTTCTTTGATGAACAACTCGTTGTCATCATTTTTTATAACACATATTTCATCAATATAATTTTTTTTACAAAAATCACTCAATTTAGTCACAAATTCGACTCGCGTAAATTGCAATCTAAAATTGGTGTTAATGTAAATTATTTTATTACTTTTATCATAGTTAAAACATTCTGACTCTATTTCTATCGTTTTCCTTTTATGCATTTCATTCACTTTATCTCCATTCACTAATACCATTTCCACAGCATTACTCGGTATTCTTAATATTTCCACAACTCGGGGTTGCGCAGGCCCCTTGTCAGTGGCAATACTAGGAATAACGCTACTTTCAGAACATCTTTCATTCTTCTCCTTTTCTCTCCTTCTTTGAGCTCTAGTCATAACTGCCATAATTTTATTATTCATTTCTTTCAACTCTTCTGACGTCACTGTTAATCTAGATAATGCATCTGCTACAACATTATCTTTACCTTTCACATATATAATTTTATAATCATACTCTTCTAACGTCAGTCTAAATTTTAATAATCTACTGCTAGGGTCTTTCAAACTAAATAAGTACATCAATGGTTTGTGATCGGTCATAATTGTGAATTTTTTTCCAAATAAATAAGGTCGAAAATATTTTATTCCCCAGACAACTGCTAGTAACTCTTTTTGAATAGTAGGGTAATTTTTTTCTGCAGAATTTAAAGGTCGGCTGGCGTAAGCTACAGGTCGCAAATCTTTATTACAAACAACTGCTCCGATAGCCAAGCTGGATGCATCCGTTTGCAGTACAAACTCATTTTTCATTGAAAAATCAGGATACTGAAGAACGGGCGGTGACATTAGTGCTTTCTTTAATGATTGAAATGACTGTTCACACTCCATTGACCACTCGAATGGTATATTTTTCCGACAAAGTTTGTTCAAAGGCAAAGTTAAAATTGCAAAATTATGTATGAATTTCCTATAATAATTACAAAAGGCAACAAATCGTCGCACTTCGTCTGAATTTTTTGGTGTTGGATAATTTTTCACAACTGTAATTTTATCAGGATCTGGTAAAATACCATCCTTAGTAACTAAGTGACCTAAATATAAAATTTCTGTTTTTAAAAATTGACATTTACTTGGATTTAACTTTAAATTTACACTCCTTAATCTTTCAAAAACGTCTAAAAGATTTTTATTATGGATTTCTAAATTTCTACCGAATATGACTAAATCGTCTAAGTAAACAAAACATTTGTCGTATGTTAACCCCGACATTGCTACTGTCATTATACGAGAAAAGGCACTAGGACTCAGTTTCAAACCCATTGGCAATCGTCGCATTTGGTATTGACCACAATCAGTCGTAAATGCAGTCACCTTACGACTTTCTGGACTAAGCTGTACTTGGTAATATGATTGACTCAAATCTAAATGTGTGAAATAAATTGCTCCCGATAAAGAATCCAAAATTTCGTTGATGTTAGGTAGTGGGAACTTATCGTCTTGTATGATATTATTTAATTTACGATAGTCCACTACTAACCTCCAGCTTTTACTAGCAGGGTTATGTGAAAGTGAAGGCTCACTCTTTTTGGGAACTAACAGAATGGGACTAGACCATTCGCTACGTGTCTCTTCAATTATTTTGTCACTCAACATTTTATTAATTTGCTTTTTCACTTCTGGCTTTAAACTATTAGGAATACGATATGGTTTTGTATAAACAGGTTTTGCATTCTCTTTTAAAATTATAGATTGCTCATATAAATTAGTAGTTGTAAGCTTATCACCCGGTAATTGAAAAATATCAGAATACTTAGAACAAATGGACTCTATTGTTTGTCTTTCACTGGAATGCAAGTGATCTAATTTCAATAGCGGTAACAAAGCCTTTGTACGTTCCGAACTCGATGCACATCTATCAAATGAACAAATGTTATAATTATCCAAGAAATCTATGTCTGGTTGAAAGATAGGCAATGTAATAGTTTTATCACTCAAATTAAGTATTTTAATAGGTATTATGTTGTTTTTCGGTGTCGCTATTGAACTAGCTAAAAATATATTTTCCTGTATTTGTTTTGAAAAAATTACACAATCTTTAGATATATTTTTATTTAATTGTATATAGTGAATAGATTCACAACGAGAAGGGATAATTAAAAATTCTTTGCTAACCTCCGGTCGCTTATATAATTTTAATACGTGTTCTTGTTCACAACTTTTCAGTATTAGAATAGAATTTTTGAAATTAAATGTAACAGAAACAAACTTATTAAAAAAATCTTGGCCTAAAATACCATCAGAATTGCAGGGCAATCCGTCAAATAAATAAAATTTATGTTCAAAACTTTCTCCATTTTGATTTCTAAGTGTTAAATAAACATAACCTTTCGAAAAAATCTTGCCACCAATTCCGTTTATAATAATTTTATCTTTGTATACTGGAATGTGCCTAGGTAACGCCTGAGTACTTACCGCCGATATTGATGCTCCGGTGTCAAGTAACCATGAGCACCTAGCATTGTTCACGTATAAAGATGTATAATTCGCGTTGCTTAAATCACAAGTTAAAATATAATATTTATTAGGAACGAAAAAACTGATTATTTGAACGATTTTCAGGTGTATCAGAATTTTCAGAAAAATTCTCAGCTTGTACGTGTGCAAAGTTCATATTTTGCCTGTGAAGTCCCCTACGATTTGCTCGTGGAGCTCGAACTCGACTCGATTGCATATGATAACCTCGATTCGGTTTACTATGCGTACCGTAGTTATTATTTATGAAGGATTTATTATTCCAACAAGAATTCCTTCCGTTTTGATTTGAATAATGCCGAAAATTTCCTTTTCGTCGTGGAAAAGATCTACTGCCTCGAGTCGCATTAACGCCATTATTAATCGAACGAGAATACGACTTACCTCGAATACTCATTATCGAGTCTGAAGACGAAGGTTGGGACAACTCCTCGTCCTGGGCCGCACGTACTGCGTCCTTGAGCTCGGTATAGTCGCGGGCTGAAATTATAGTGCTTAGTCTTCTATTCCTTAAGCCATCTGAAAATTTTTTTTATAGCTAACTTCTCATTAATCGGTCTCAGAATTTCATAAGCCTGATCATTTGAGTCAGCTTGTGAAATTGTGAGGTCAACAAACAACTCCTCAATTTTATTAGCGTATTTTGAAATAGATAAATCGCGTTGGGAAATGTTATTTAGTTGTTGTAACAAAGAATTTGCAGATTTCTTAGTGAGTAAACGAATTTTCATGTCCTTGATTAGGTCATCACAAGAAGTGTAATTTGACTTTAATTTAAGCTTAGCTGATTTACTGAGTCTTGTCTTTAGTATAAATGTAATTAATAGTTTTTTACATTCACTACTCTTTAAACAATTTTGATACATTTCAATGCCGTCTATAATTTTTTCAACAGATGATTCACTATTATCCATGACCGGTATGAGGCTTGCAGCCGTTCTTAAATCAAAACTATCCATGGCTGAATAGCACTCAGAGCTTTCACTACTAGAACTAGAACTAGAACTAATACATGTACTCGTATATGATAATATTTTTTTTATAAAGGTTTTCTATATTATCGACTAAATTATCAAATATAATTTCTGAATATTTAATATCTTTTATTTTAGGGATATTAGTAATTAAATTCTTAAATAACCCGTATAAGTCGCTTGCTTCAGTAATTTTATTTATTACAGATTGCGGTTTATCATATCTTCGCTTTCCTAATTTTCTAAGATATATTTGAATATCTTTTAACTTATCATGAATAGAGTGAAGCTCATTCATTGAGAAAAAAAAATAAACAAAAAAATATTTTTAAGAGGATTAAAATGTATCAATTATTACTACTTACTACACTTACTTCCGGATACCTAAAGTAATATAGTTAAACTTAATTTACGCGTATGTCCATTTTCCGTCGGCACTTTATATTCCATTACACGCACACACACACATTATTTCTTTTTTATTTTTCACAACACTACACGACGCGACGTATGGACGATGGGATTTAGTCTTTTAGGCCGGGGATGGGTCGCGCTCCCTGGTCGAATCTCGTCCCGATAGCCGCATCCGGATCCTCCGAAACGCGTCTTCTCTTAATTCATTTCTGACTAATTCCAGATGACACCTCTTGTAATTCTTGTATACCAGGATTAAAATGGCAATTCCGCAAACAGCTATTATTACAGAAATTAATATATTGTTCGTTTGAAAATGCGTACTTATATCACTTTGGTTTGAAGGATTGTCGCCGTGCTGGTTCACTATCACCTCCTTATTCTGGCACTCACATTTTGAGCATGACTTTCCCATTTTTTCTGTATGATGATGCCGTGCCGTTGCCGTAAAGTAGAGCGAGGACGGGAAGACTGGAATTTTCCATTGCTGTTAGTATTGCAATTTGCTGACACTATATCCGTTTTGTTGCGGCGCGGCGGCGTCGCGGCTTCGCGTTTGTAATTTTACGCGCTGCTTAGCGCTCATGCCGCAAAGGCATGGCCAGCAGGGTCGCCATGAGGCGCTCGAGGCGCGGGGGGTAAGGATTGAAATGATAGACAACCTTTCTTCTTGGTATCCGGTTTATTACTAACTTAATCATTACACAATTTACCTTTATAACCATACACTACAATCTTATTCCTCGCGCCATCTATGAATACAACTTAGCATTTTTACTGTCTGTATAATCGGTTGGTAAATCGACAGAATGAAAGAATGAAATTCTTATTTTTTGTTGATAAATTCTTTGAAAATATTTAAAAGAGCATTTGAAAGTATTTAAAAACAGTATAAAAATAAAACTAAAAAAAAAAAGAAAAAAAAATACTTCGAGACGCGAACCTGCGCATCGGGTATTGTGTATCTACGTCCTGACCATTGAGCTACGTAGAAGTTAAGTTGAAAGTCGAAATTAGCGGTTATATTATCTTACCTGTCGTTGCATCCGGTTTCAAATCACTAACGATTCTAAAGAAGTTTCACTTCAAAAATTAAAATAGTGCATCAAGTCAGGTTTCTCTACAAAAAAATTAAAAAGCTAATAAAAAAAACCAAACCGATAAGACCTGTACTTAAACAGTATTTGTTGATAGTTTTGTCCAAATAATCAATAAACGTCGGACGGTCACTTCGCGCTGGGGCACTCTGTATACATCGTTAGATTGGATTTTTTTCTTCGTCAAATGATCTGGGTTTCATAACGATCCGAGCACTTTTTTGGCGCTTAAGCACCTGAAAAATTGGATAATTTTGTTCATTTACAGTTAGGGAAAAATACTAGCGAAATAAAAATTATGATAAAATTTTAATTAGGTATTGTCAGTTCAGTATTTTTTTTCGCTGACAACTGCCGCATTAAGGCTGTTCAGCAACGCAAAATACCCTATTTTAGCCTTTAATGTTACTTTCGAATTTTTTGCCGCCGTAAATACTTCTTGATAAAGAACGTTAGTAAAGCTTTACACAAAAGTTGATCTGCGTGGCGCGTTAGTACCTACCTATATCTTTATGCACTTTTCCGAGATGGAACGACTTGAGTAATTTTGCTTTACATAATATCGCTCACCCAGTAATACAACGGAACATCTACGTTTATCGTATTTTACAGAAACGAATTTCAAAAAATTTATAAATATATTTAAAATTAATTTATGGGTCCTGTTTACGTTTTTTACAAATTGTATGGGTTTGGTTACTAGTATAGACATTAATGCATATTTACCACTATGTACCACTTTTAAACACGTATACCATATAAACTCAATTTCGCATTTTTTGCAGATGTGCCATTATATTACTAGGTGAGCGATATGTATTTGGAAGTCTAGTTAGATATTGTATTCAATGACATAGAAAAAGATTCCATTAAGCATACCCAATTTTAAAATTAAATTTTGTATTGTGTACGGTTTGCTTAGTATTTAAAATTATTATATTACACGTGCGCACAGTTCATAATAAAGTACCTTTTATTAAAATTAAATACATTTTTATCGTGGACGACACGCTAACAGCGTAAATAGTAAATAATGTAAATGCCGCTAGGGCCAACACTAACTGCCCATTCGAAAATATATTTATCTTATACTAGCTGACCCGGCGAACTTCGTATCGCTTAACAATTGATCAGTTATCGACCGGAGAGGAAAAATTATTAAATTACTAAAATGGCTATTAAAAAATAAGGGTTGGTCGTAGAAGGGTGAAAATTGAGGATTGTATGTATTTTTGTATGTTGTATTATAAAAAAATAGAAATTAAAAATTTTGTCTAAAAAATTAATAAAAAAATTTAGGGGTGGACTACCCTTAACATTTAGGGGGATGAAAAATAGATGTTGGCCGATTCTCATAGATACCGGATAAGCACAAAAAATTTCTTCAAATCCGGTCAAGCCGTTTCGGAGGAGTATGGCAACGAAAACTGTGACACGAGAATTTTATATATTACATGACATGTCCAGCTGTGAGAATGTACTTGGAGCTGATGAGAGAGCCGCCGCCGACCCACTTGATTTCACTTTCCGTGTCATTACCGCTGTCAACCCCCAGCACCGCCTGTAAATTTCACATAACAAATGTCAGCGATAAAAATACCTGTCTGACCTTAAGAGTATGCTTATTTTATGCTTATAAATGACGCCTTAAACGAATAAAGACTTCCAGCGAGGCATATTTGGTGGCTTAGCCATAAGCAGTTACGTTGTGAACATACCATGTGTGGAAATTCCATGGAGGAAGCAGATACCCCACCAGATATCCTCTGTGAGGTGAAGGGTATAGAGCAGGTGTAACGCCTGTTGTAAGAGTTTCCGTTGTGTTCACAAATGTTAACATATCGTTCGTTCGCCACACACTCTGTGAACAGAAATATAATATTGTGGAGTGTAACTTGGCAGTTTCGTAGAACTATTACATGTTTAACACATTGGATTGGATTCGGATTGCCGCACTGGAGCAGCGTAGTTTAGTATGCTCTAGGCCTCCTCAAGAGGAGAGACTGTGCTCATTAATGGGTTGAAGCCACATTGCATGTCATTTAATTTTTACAAGTCCTTAAGAGTATCACTTACGCCCCAACTCAGAGTCACTAACGGTAAATCGCTCCTTAATACAGAATTTGTACGGTGGTTCTTTACTAAGGAATGATTAAAGTAATCGTTAGTGAGTCTGAGTTGGGGCGTTAGTTATATCTTATATCTTTAAACGAGCAATTCTTGTATATAGGTATATACAGTGTGTCCGGTCACGACCTAGCGATAATTTAAGGTTACAAAATTATATATTTTGTGACCTGTCTACAAAATAGAGGTGGACATTTTGAACAATTTTTAAATTAATAATAATATGTAATGACATTAAAAGTTATTGTGTATTTTTATATAATCCATTATCGAAAATTAATAGCGCTCTACATTCATGATCCACGCAAAAGGGTCATATTCAAACAGCCCTAACTCTCGAGTTACGCAATTAAGAACAATAATTTTAACGTCAATTTGTAAGTAATATCCTTAAGTATTAGGAAAGTAATAAAAAATGTAGTATCAATGTGCTAGTTTTTGAAATATGTTAAGAAAAATAAAAAAACAGTCAATTATTTCACTTAAATTAGCATTGTAAATGTTTTAAAATATTTTGTAGGGAAAATTTTCCATGTTGTTTATTTTTATTTAATAGATGCTATTTCTAACTTTCTAATAACATTTTTTTTACATCTGTAGGACCTTTATGTCCAGAGAAATCGGCATTTTTCGGCAGAGGTATCTACAAAAATAAAAAAAAATTAAATGGCGGCCATTCCGACAGGAGGGGGGGTAGACCCCCATATATGGGTGTTTTTGTCGATGAAATTGGGTATATTTTGTAACCTTAAATTATCGCTAGGTCGTGACCGGACACACTGTATAATTGGAATATCGGAATCGGCTCCAACGATTTTCATGAAATTTAGTATATAGGGGGTTTCGGGGGCAATAAATCGATCTAGCTAGGATTCATTTCTAGAAAATGTCGTTTTATCGGTGTTTTCAGGCAATGATAAACTTCTACATTATACTCTTCCTGACATCTATTGGCAAGTAACAACACTAAAGCTACTTCAGTAAATGGCGTTGTTAAGCAACACTAAACCGGGCAAAGCTCGGTCATCCGGGTACTAAATAAATAAACGCTCACACACTCATACTCCCGCAGTAGGTTTTCACCTGTGTCGCGGGTGGCATGGACGACAATGGATGGCATCACAATAACACCCATCACCCGAATATAAATAATTCGACGCTTGAAAGGAAAAATTGACTAAGTGACATTGAGCTAACTTTATAGGAGACCAGTTTAAAGTTATAATTTTTAGTTTTCCTGTAAAGTTAACTGAATATCGCTTAGTCAATTTTTCCTTTTAAGCGTCGAATTATTAATCTGTGAAATAAATATCTACGCCACCCGGGAATCGAACCTGGGACTCCTCGCTGGCTGGGTCGCTACCAACTAGTCTATAGATCCCTAGACTATAGGGTCGTCAGACTGTGCGATGGCTGAAAAAACGCCAAATCATACTTTCTGCCCAAGATATGGAGACTGCAGGAATAAGGCTTGTACAGTTAAACCACTGTACAAGCACTAAGGGGCATGACTCGCTATGAGGCCTGATACTTTACATCGAAAATATTCAAGCTTGTGAGTCTAAGCACGCAGTTTTATTTGAAATGAAATGAAAATGCCTTGGCAAGGACACTTCACGGCCCTTATACTCGTATGAGGCTAGAAGATAGAAAGATAAAACTTTCAGTTGTAGTGCTGAACATGAATCCATCATCATCCATCCATTACTAAGTAGAAATTGTATTACGTTCCCAAGCGACTTTATGAGCAGGATTCTGGAAGGGCGGAGTCCGGATCCGGGGGAGAGGAGGACACCCCTCGGGCTCCGGAGGCTGTGGCTGCTCCGCACTATTTGGACAGCACATCATTGGTAAGTATCCGTCGTAGTGACATGTCTGTGGAGAGGATGAAAGAAAAACTTCTTTTTAATCTCTTCTAAGCCAAACCTCCTAGGGTTGCCAGATGTTCGGGATTCGTCTGGATTGTCCCGACATTTCACATGATGTCCAGACAAAATACAAAATGTCCCGAAATTGCACTCGATTCAACAAAACGCTTTGGCGCCCGCGGCGCCTGCGGCTTTTTTTAGGGTTCTGAAGTAAAATCGGAACTTTTATAGTTTCGTCATGTCCATCTGTTCGCCTGTCCGTCTGTCTGAAGCAAAGTGCCGAGACCTTTAGTTTTAGAAAGCTGTAACTTGGCATGGATATACATATTTATTAAAACTCCATAATCGTAGAATAAAATATTGAAAAACATTTTTTAGGGTACCTCCCCTACAGGTAACGTGAGGATGAATTTTTTATTTGTCGCGTATCTTATAGTGTGGGGTGTCGTTGAAAAGGTCTTTCAAAAATATTATGGGTCTTCTAAAGCTGGCGGTTCGCGCCGCGACAGAGACAAGCGACCGAGACAAGAGACCGAGACAGGAGACCGCTATCGTCACTTGACCATATGCAATGAATAGGCATCAGTTCGCGAACGAGACCGAGACAGGAGACAGAGACGCGAGACCGGAGACCGCGCGACAGTCGCTGCCCTGGACTAGTAGTGTCTCGGTCTCGTCGTGTCGCGCTCGAATTGAACGTGTGTTTATTGTAAAAAATGACTACTTTTCCTGACGAAGACTGTGAAAAGCTGATTGAACTGATCAGACAGCACCCTCCGATATACAATACTCAACTGGAGTCCTACAGAGACGAAAATTTAAAGAAAAATATTTGGAAAAACATAGCAGAAACCATAAATAAAACCTTCTTCTTCCTCCAATGGAAGTTCTAATTAGACAGTGTAAATTAATGGCACAGTACAACATAAGTAACTCCATCGACAGACTCTGAAATTGAATGAATTGTAGCTTTGGTCGCGGTCTCGGTCTCGTCCCACAGTAGATGCAGAAGAGACCGAGACACTTGTCGCGGTCTCCCGTCTCGGTCTCTTGTCTCGGTCGCTTGTCTCTGTCGCGGTGCGAACCGCCACCTTAAGACCATTTTTGAAATTAATGGGTTTGTTTGCGTGTTTGTACGCTATTTGTTATAAACTAGAGACCCGCTCTACGGTCAAAATTCGACCGTAAGTGTCAAAGTTCAAATTGAAATTTGTATATATAGCAGAAGGAGGTATTCTATGGTATTGGTTATGAAATGATATTCCTTTTACTTTGCACCATGATATATTTCCAGTTCTCCTAACATTCACATCAATATTCCAAAGTACTTCAACACTACGTGATTTTTATTTTATTTATTTTATTTTATTTAATAGGTTTACCAACAGTTTTACAATGAGTAAATCTATAAATTACAAAAACAGCGTCTTATGCTACATGTAAAACCAATAACAGGTAAACACAGCATACACAAAGAAACTTAAGTAATATGTAAGTAAGTTGCGCATCCAATTTACAAATTCAGAAAGTGGTTAAATTAGTTAAGAGCCATTTCGCAAAACTCGGTTGATAAACTATAGGTATTTGAAGCGGCTCCGCGGCGTGATATTGCCTCGCGCGGCTCGCGTCGCGCTTGACCTCAGTTCTGTGCGAGTAATCTTCTTGATACTTTCAAACGTAAAAATTTTAAAATTATGAACATATAATTTTAATTATACACTTTGTGACCACATACATGTATCTGGTTTGTGACAATATAAGTTTATATAACAATTAAGAGTACAATGTCGTAGTACCATTATCGGTAACTTATTTACATAATACATTTTAGGTACCTACTTAGGTAAGTACATCACAATAAAGATGTCCAATAGATGCATATTGCAAAAATCAATATTTTGGCAAATCAACGTGAAAAATTAAAAATCACGTTTTTTCAAGGTGATCTATAAAATGCAATATGCGTCCATTTTGCCTGCGATATTCGCAGCGCGTCGAAATACATAGGTATACCTAAATTCAAATCAATCGGAGGGTATAGAACCGGGAAATCCCGGAACCGAAAATCCCGGGATTTACAAAGGAATACGGTACTTTTCAAAAGAACCAGGAAACAAAATAAAAGAACCGGGAAACAAAATAAAAGAACCGGGATTTTCTGAACTTTTGGGAAATAAAAATATGTCGCGTCGTGATACAAAAGATAACGTAAAAATAAAGGTAAATACAATCCATACACAAAAATGATTACAGCTTTAAAAAGAAGATATTCAGAACGTCGGCTACATGAAGCAGCTATACTAATATAATATTATTTACACAACCCAGATCGATATTTTTCTAATATAAATGAAGATGATTTAACTCTTTTTTCTCGTCCAAGCAGTGCTGAATTGTGCAATACAATTGTGTTGCTTTCATACAATTAATACGAAACTTATGTTTGCATGTAAGGTATAATAGTATGATGGTTACTCAATCACGGCAAACGACTATACGGATTTGGGTAGAAAACAGTTTTTCCCTATTTAATGCTCCTGAGAGATAAAATAGGAAACGCGATACTAACTATTTTCACGCGGGGAAAGCCGTGGTAAAATAATCCCGAAAGAACTGAAAATCCCGGGAATCCCGGTTCCAGCATAGGCGAGTACCGAAAATCCCGGTAATTTAAAACAGGATCGGTTTTCGATACCCTAATTATTACCGTGATACAAAAGATAACGTAAAAATAAAGGTAAATACAATCCATACACAAAAATGATTACAGCTTTAAAAAGAAGATATTCAGAACACTATTCTTTGAATGTTAAAAACGAATTCTTTATTGTTTTCTGTTGGTTTACAAAACAAAATATTGACAATAGTCTAGTATAATAAATTATGAGCAACGAAATCGCACTTTCCTCCCAAACCACTTGCTCTACAAGAAAAATGTATGGCACATAAAATGTCAATCTTTTTATGGGCTACAACTTTTACTCGATCCTTTCGGAAATCGTCTAGGACGCACCGTTTAGGAGATATAAGGAGTTTTCGGAAAATTTGGGAGGGGGGGGGGGTTAAGGTTGGGCCCAATAAGATTGGGTAATGTTGCAAGTATGAGTTCCACAGGGCGGATGGAAATTCAGTCGGAAATCGTCTAGGACGTACCGTTTAGAAGATATATGGTATTTTAGGAAAATTTGGGGAGGGGGGGGGTAAAAGTGGGTTCAGTAAGATTTAGCAATAAGGTTTGGGGGCTTACTAAAGGGGGTTGAAATTTCCGTCTAAACTTGTCTAGGACGCACCGTCTCCGAGATATCCGGGATTTCCGGTTTTCCAAAAATCTATATCCCGATATCCTGATCTGCCGATCTGCGCCTACCTGATGAGTGCGGTATTTGCCCGGACGGCTCCCAGATTATCACGACGTAAAATTCCACTTTTGGGTGAAGAACTGAGGGGGGGGGGGTATAGGGGGAGGCGAGGGGTTGTGAAGGGAAAAAATGAGAGGGTGATTTGTATTTGTGTTGTGTATTTGAGATACGTGAGTTTTGGGGAGTTGACGGAACTTGGGTGCACGAAAGTTTCCAAACAACGAATGTATTATCTTTGACTAATAATAAGTGACTATAGCTGACTAATGTCGGAGCTTCTATCATTCCAACATTTTGGCTTAGCAATAGGGTCCCGTTGACACCGTTTGGGTACGGAACTCTATAAAGTACAGATTGATCTAAAAGTTGTATAAATAAAGGGTATGTGTATACAAGTTATAATTATTTATTTATTTTTTTCTATGTAAATATGTAATTTACACATATAACAAAAAACCTAAATACTGTAAACAGTAACTAATGTCTAAAAACGGACAATGTTTTATTTCAAATTACAGCAGTGACTTCCAACCCAATAGGGGTTGAATTTCCAAAAATCCGATAGCCTAAAGCCTTCTTCGATAAATGAACTATCCAATACAAAAAGAATTTTTCAATTCAAACCAGTAGTTCCTGAGATTAGCGCGTTCAACCAAACAAACAAACAAACTTTTCAGCTTTATAATATTACAATAGTAATAGTATAGATTAGTATAGATATAGTTATATTTTGTACATATGTATGTTCGTGATTTTCTCCGTTACTACTTACACTACATAAATTGGAAAGAAATAGTTACTTAATTTCTATTGTTTTCTTCAAACCAAAGATGTTTAAAGCAGAATATTACGCAAACGGACCCCTGAATTGAAAAATGGTCTTTTGAAACCTATAATATTTTTGAAAGACCTTTTCAACGATACCCCACATTAAGGGGTAGACGAAGAAAAAATCATACGGAACGGACAGACGGACGGACGGAAGGACGGACGGCCGGACGGGCTAGCCGGCCGGTTGAAATAACGAACGGACTAGACATGATTCCGATTTGACTACAAAACCCTGAAAATTATAGAAAACTAAAAATAATACAATTGACTGTAACTAAAAATTCTCACGTGATCAAGACTGTTCAATGGCAATATAATTACGTTACTTTTACGAAATCTATTCCTTAGATGGCTAAAGCAAAAATTGACATAGGTCCGACGTCCAAGAGTGCTGCCGCACGACTGATTTGATTTCGCGCCAGTGCGTATCTTTATATGGTAAAGTAAATTCGTTTTAATAAATTATTTTTTGCAGTAAGATAAAAAAAAAATTACGTGTCATATTCGACAAAGACCATATTTTATTACTACATAAATTTTTGATGGGAAATACGCTTTATTGAATACAAAAATCGATGGTAAAGTCATGGCATAAACCATGAAAATTGGTAATGTTATTGAATTAATTTTGAAACGAATATTATAGTAATCGTATATCCCTTGTAATAAATGCAAAATATAATATATGAGTGTTCTCTAGACATTTTTTTTTACTCAATTTAATAAAACTTAATAAAGAAAATCAGTGTATGAAATTGACTCTGTCGTCCTTTTGCTGAAAAATAGTTATGCTAGATTGACAGTTACGCAGAAACAAATTAATATTTTCAAAATTCCGGTAAATGAAGATCCAAGATGAAGGATTGATCTATTTTATGAGTTCATTTGCCAGCATTAATATCTTTCTTATGATACTAATTTTTGACATCAAATTCTTCATTCCGCGCGTCTAACCGCGAAATGGCTCTTAAATAAGGCGTCGTTACTTGAGGCACTTGAAACGTGAACAATTACTCAAATACAAAAGACCGAATCTTGGTGATGTTATGAAAAGCAATATCCAAATCTTCAAACCGGTTATATAGTTTACAAAGTCGGGGTATAGGCGAGTTTGCACCTAAAACAGTCCTTCTTGGTGGTGGCACCAAAGGGGTTATTTTATGCCGAGGGTACCTTCGCGGCACTCTGAAGCGAATTTTTTCTAGAAGTTGTGGGCAGTCAATAAAGTTCCTTACAAGTTTAAAAAGAAATTGAAGGTCTAGAAAGTCTCTGCGTTTCTCTAGCGGATCAATCTTAAACTCTGCTAGTCTCACGTTATATGATATATCGCACCCCAGCAAGAAAAGTGTCACAACACATATTGTGTACAAAATGACATAATTACAGCATTAAATAGCGCGCACTTCATTTGTTCGGCTGTAAAAACGTCGTTATTATGTGACGCATGGTTATCGCTAGATGGCACTAAGTACTCTTTTTCACGGAGCCGTTTTGCTCCGATCACCGGCATGAACAGTGTCACATTTGTGTTAGTACGGAGTAAACGTGTATTATGTCGCCAGAAATCGTTTTATCATGTGATGTGACTTTCTATCGGTAAGTTTCACGTTAAAATAATAGTTTTTTTACGGAAAATGCGACACAATCTGTTTTATGACTGTATTGTTGACGAAAAAGCATTGTAAATATTGCCACGTCCTATAAAAAACAGACATAACCTGTAAAGGGTCTCTTTTTTCGAATATTTCTGATCTATATTCGCGTTTTATGGAATATTAAAGACGCAATACATGTAATGTATTTTTGTTCTAAAATATTTTAATAATCACGAATTATATTTTATTGTGTTCGGTCTTTTTTTCTGTATAACACTGAACTAAAACAATGTTATGACTAAATAATAAATTTTTATAACTAGTTTTTTAAATAGATGTAATTGTGATTAACCTTAATATAACATTTTTTAGAATTAAATAGTACCAGTCTTTACTAACAGTGTATTTTTTATAGGTTCAACATGAATAAAAATAGTCGAGCAGACACTACAACTAGCTAGCGAAAGATATAACACGCAAAATATTTAAAATCAGGATGCTATGAACGACGATGTTGATGATTTAGTGCAAGCTTAGTCAAAGTCAAAGTCAAAATATTTTATTCATATAGGTATCATTGATACACTTATGCACGTCATTTTTTGGCTTTTCGGAAGGTGCTTTGTCATGGAGGAGAAGAAAAGCCTAAAGAAACTCCTCAGCACATCTTTTAAAAAAAATATTACAAAAAAGATATTATCATACAAAAATTTACTATTCTGAGTGGAACTGGTTGCAGAGCTAATCATTTCCATGCGTCTTTGTCATTTAAATACTCGTTTACACTATAATATCCCTTGCCTAACAATTGTGTTTTTACACGTTTTTTGAAAGATTCAATTGGCAAATCACGTATTATTTTTGGGATTTTATTATAGAAATGTACACCAAGCCCTATGAAAGATCGTTGCACTTTACTTAGGCGAAACGAAGGCGTAACTAATTGATACATTCTTTTTGTTTGGCGATTATTAATATCAAAATTTTTTTTATACGCGTTTATATTCTTCCTTATAAAAACTACATTATTGAAGATATACTGGGAAGCTACTGTAAGTATACCTATTACCTTGAACTTTTCACGCAAAGATTCCCGAGACTTAAGTTTATAGATAGCCCTAACAGCCCTTTTTTGGAGAATGAAAATTTGTTCTATATTGGCTGCCTTGCCCCACAGCAAGATGGCATATGACATAACACTGTGGAAATAAGCAAAATAAACTATCCTAGCAGTTTCGACGTCAGTATACTGCCTTATTCTCCTAACAGCATAAGCAGCCCTACCAAGTTTTGTCGCGAGATTTGTTATATGTGGGCCCCATTGAAGTTTACTATCTAAGGTCACCCCTAAAAAGACCGTTGATTCCTCCATATGCAATGTTTCATTATTTAGTTTAAGAGATTTGCTGACTTTTTTAACATTAGGTAGCACAAACTCTATACATTTAGTTTTTTTTGCATTTAAAAGTAAGTTATTGATCGTGAACCAACGCGACACATGCGAAAGAGCACTATTTACGTCGTCAAAATTTACTTTATTCCTTTCACACTTAAATATTAATGATGTATCATCAGCAAATAGTACAATATCCGCTTGGTTCTTTACATAATGTGGTAAATCATTAATATATACCAGAAAAAGAAACGGACCCAATATAGAGCCCTGCGGTACACCCATCACAGCCGGTGACCCCGATGACTTAATATCGTTTATGCTTACTTTTTGTATTCTATCACTCAAATAAGACGCGATCAAGCTAAGGGCCTTGTTTTTTATACCATAGTGGCCAAGTTTAAGCAGCAATGTTTTGTGCTCAACACAATCAAATGCCTTAGATAAGTCACAAAATACACCTATGGCATTTTGTGATGCTTCCCATGCTTCAAATATATGCTTTAAAAGCCTAGCCCCGGCATCGGTTGTCCTCCGGCCTTTTGTGAAACCGTATTGCTCAGGATGTAATAATTTATTATTATTGAAATGGGTTAACATTTGATTCAGTATTATCTTTTCGAAGATCTTACTAAGAGTTGGTAAAACAGAAACTGGTCTATAGTTATTAACATCAGTTTTTTCACCTGTTTTAAAAAGTGGAATGATTTTGCTGCATTTCATAAGATCTGGAAAGATACCGAGATCTATACATTTATTAAAAACTACGACCAAATATGGAGCTATGATATCTATAATATACTGTATTATTTTTACCGTTTTTAGTGTTTTACATGATAGTATTTAAGTATAATTCTATTATCATTATTTATTTTTTGTGTACATTTTAGTTTGCATTTTTCACCACACGGAGCCTGGCTTCAGTTGTTCACTTATTTATTTTGTTTTTTAGATCTTGATACATCTACTTCGAAAAGATATGAATATAAGCAGCAAGAAACCGAAGATCAGAATATACTGCATACGCAATGTACAAGTCCAAGCATTATTGCGGATATTATAGAACCTTCTTGTACAGGTTATAAAGAAAATGTTTATTTCGAAGACAGTGATGATCCAAATTTTAAAATTGACTGTGAATATGAGAGTTCAACCAGCGTTGGTCGGCCGACTATAAGAAAGCGTGTTAAACAGAGTTCACTAATATTGTCGGAACAGAAGCATCAAACACAACCTTACGCAAATACTGGTGCATCAGAACATTTGGTTGTGACTCCTTCTACTTCTAAGAATATTCCACAGCGCAAGCGGTCCATATCTTCTGATTCTTCTTCATCGACTTCCTCGTCGAATAGTAGTAGCAGCAACAGCAGCAGTAGCAGCAGCAACAGCAGTAGTAGCATCAGTAGTGTCAGCAGCAACTATGCCGTTTCTAAGCCTAGGTCACCTAATACTCGCTGTGGTTCTAATTACGCTGTATTACCCCCTCTGCAGCCATGTAACCAAGAAAGTAATGTACTTAACGATAATGTTCCTGAGCAAATCTTGAGTCCAGTATGTAAATCTAGCAAAAAACGTAAATCCTGTGTGAACGAATGGTTGTCAAATAAAGAAAAATATTAAGAAATACCGGAAAACCTTACACTTCTCGTTCTAAGTCACAAAAAAATGTCTGAAATATGCTTGAAACCTCCGTGTGGTGAAAAATGCAAACTAAAATGTACACAAAAAATAAGATATTAAAATTAAAATATTTGAAAATTATTGGCAATTAGGAGACCTGGCTGCTCAACGTAATTTTATTCATAAGAGTGAAGTTAGTGATCGTTAATTAAGCCAAAACTAGTAATTTACATTAAGAAGTTCGTGTTTGATGTTTTTTTATTTTATTTTAATAAGAATTTCATAATTTGGTTACGTTTTCTTTATGTTTAATTAATATTGAATACTTTTAATAACAAAAGTAATGGTGATACATACATAAAAAAGTGTATTATTTTAAAAACTACAGACATTTCAATCGAAATAAGTTGAATCCAAAAAAAATTTTTTTTTAAACGCTTTTATTTCAATGTTTAGTTTATAAAATTAGCTACAAGTTGTGAAAATTTCAAGTCTCTACGTAAAATAGAACATAGAGAATTATGCGTCTAAAGTCTGAAAATCGTTTTTTTTAATTTAACAACAAATAAACAATGAAAATTAGTTTAAAATATGATTTTCGTGTATTGTCATCGGAAATACACATGTCTGCCAAATTTCATCAATTTTCATTAAAGGGAAGTCATTCAAATTAACGTTACAAGATTTGATCCTTTGATCCTCCGAAGTGAAGCTAAATATAAAAGCGATTAATAACCTTATTGCCGTGTAAATAGAGTAGCATTTTGATCATAATATTGAAGATTTGATGCGTTGATGCTCCGAAGTGAAGCTAAATAAATAAAAGCGTTTAAAAAGAGTCATAATATACATCTAATTAAAAGTTTCTTAAAAGTTAGTTTAAAAAAAATACGATTTTGCTGTTCAATTTAAAGCCTTTTAATAAACATTTATATAACCTATTTATACATAAAATTTCAGTAATCTGACTATTATAGTTTTTAAATTAGTGACGTTTAAATGAACAAAAATCTATAAAAGTTGCATTTTCTCGAAACAGGTATTTTTGTATTGTGACACTTTTTTTGCCGGGGTGCGATATCACTTTTAGCAAATTTAGTACCACGAGCTAGGTGCCAGAGAAATCTTTTCTGGATTCGCTCCATTCTCAGAACATGTACTGCAAAATGAGGTCGCCAGGCGGTGCAACAATATTCCACAACACTACGCACTAGAGAGTAAAAGAGAATTTTTTTGGTTTTGATGCTTTTAAACACTTTACTTTGGCGTATCACAAACCCGAGCATATTAGAAGCCTTTTTGACAATATAGTCTATGTGAGGCACGAATGATAATTTGGAATCAATTATGACACCCAAGTCTTTAATTGTGGATACTTCTTGCACAAAATTTTGGGAAATGCGATACCTGGTGGGAATAACATTTAGCTTGCGGGTAAATTTAATATGAAAACACTTTTTACTATTAAGAATCATTTCATTATTCTGACACCAGTGTACCAGTCTTTCAATGTCTTGTTGGAGCAAAGTTGCATCTTCAGTAGTATCAATGCACTTAATTAATTTAAGATCATCAGCGTACAGAAAAGGTGTTGAGTTCTTAAAGCAAGTAGTTATATCATTAATAAATATATTGAACAGCACTGGTCCTAAGTGTGAGCCTTGAGGAACGCCAGATTTTATATTTTTTAAATGAGACTCAAAACCTCCTAAAACCACATAAAATGAACGTTTCATCAGATATGATTCTAACCACTTCAATACATTACCTGAAAATCCGTAACTTGACAACTTTGACAACAAAAGCGTGTGCGATACCCGGTCAAACGCCTTAGAAAAATCCGTGTATATAGCATCGACTTGCTTATTTTGATCAATGAATTCAACTATAGATTCTATATACGAGACGAGGTTTGTGCTTGTTGATCGTGCAGAAATAAAACCGTGTTGATGAAAAGAAAAATACTGTTTCATGTGTATCTGAATCAAAGGACAAATCAAGGACTCAAAAATCTTAGCAAAAGTTGATAGGATGGAGATAGGCCTGTAATTATTGACCTGAAAAATATCCCCGTCCTTTAAAATCGGAATAACTTTAGCTATCTTCCAGTAACTAGGGAAGGTACCTGAATGCAAGGATTTATTAAAAATGTAGTAAAGCGGCTCTACGAGGTTATTCATACACTTTTTTACAAAAATAGCCGGTATCCCATCTGGTCCCGCTCCTTTGTTACTATCTAAGATTTTAAGTTTTAGAAGAATTTGTGCACGGGTTATCTCAATTGAGGAAAAACTACTACTAACTACCATGTCTACATTTCTTTGTTGTGGTAAGCTACTAGAAACGGAGTTATTATTGCTACAATACACTGATGAAAAATATTCTGCAAAAAGATTACAAATTCCAGTTCCATTCGAGACTTCGACACTGCCATCAGTCATTTTGGAGGGATAGGAACTAATGCCTTTCCTTTTAGCCTTGATAAAAGTCCAAAACCCCTTAATATTCTTGCCAATGATATCTTCAATGCTAGAAATGTATGTATTGTAACTTTGTGTGATCAATTTGTCACATAATTTATTAAGTGATTGAAGAACAATTTCGTCTAAAGGGTTATTATATTTCTTAACTCGCTGCCTAATTTTTTCTTTTCTCTTTAATGTTTTTATCAAACGGTGACTAAATCAGATGGGATGCTTGTTGTCATTGGATGATATATGCAAGGGATGAATTGTGTAACAGTAGATTTAATAATTGTATAAAAAGTATTTACCATGTCGTCAATATCTTCACTATTCGAAAATAACTCGGCCCAGTTCACGTTATTCAAAAAATTATTTATTTTATCATAGTCGGCTTTTCTGAAGTTTGGGATTCGGATATTAGTATTATATTTAAGGAAGTTAGCGGATTGTAATTCAACAGTCAATATAATAGGTGGGTGAAGAGGGTCCACGTTAACAAGGCCATTAGAAGCAGAACTAACGATACAAGAGTTAATGTTTGTTAAAACTAAATCAAGTATTTTATTTTTATTATTTACAATGTTATTATATTGTATCAAATTGTTTAAGTGTGCAAAATCAATAAGAGTCTGTTCCAGTGTAGTATGTGTAATTAATGAACATGACTCTTTTACATACTGCCACTGAATGCCACTTAAATTGAAGTCACCAATCACACACACAGGATGGTCAAAACTTTCAAGGATTTTATTACAGTTTTGAACAAAATACTCTAACGTTGTTTTCTGAACAGGAGGAGGGAGGTATATTGCACATAGAAAAATTTTTTGAATCGCACCTCTACAAGGAAGGTCGATACATATCCATAAATCCTCGCACAAGGTTTCCCAGTTATTCATACGTATCGAGTTTATATGTCTTGAAACGGCAATGATTACACCACCGCCCTCCCTTTCAGAATGAAATCCAGATGTCTCTCTATCCCTTCTGTAAACTATATAATTACTATCAAATAATTCACTACTAAAAACGCCACTATTTAACCAAGTTTCAGTGAGAATGATGACATCGTAATTAACAGAGCAAACATTACGGTAAAACATATGGGTCTTAGTTCGTAAACCGCGAGTGTTTTGATAGTATAGTCTATGTGATGACATAGGTGATTGAAGAATATAATTGACTTAATTAATTAAAATATAATACAACAAATAAGAAGTGAAAATGTAGTAGTCGATGCGCGTTATTAGATTACTCTAAGCTATTTAGTGATTCAATATTTTTAATAATTTTATGAGATGATGTTTCGTTCTTCCTCATGTAGATTTTTCCATTGCGCACCCAAACGAACTTGTACCCCTTTTCCTTTGCGGCCACCCTTGCTTGCTTGTTAGAAGCAGAAAGGTGCTCGACAACAAAAATTGGTAACTTCTCTCCGTTTAGCCCAATATGTGATGTGTTAAGCTTGTTCTTTGTATTAGACTTATTAAACTTAATCGATGCGGCCAAAAATGTGTCTCGAATCCTTGGTGAGCTAAACTGTACCACTATGGATCGGGGCCTGACACTCTTTGGGTTTAGCTTGGCAATGCGGCTGCAGCTTAAGATATGCTCATTTTTAATTTCACAACTAATAACTTGGCCAATACTTTCGACAATATTTATAACATTTTCATTACTTTTCTCCGGAACGCACTGAATTTCGACATTACTTCCCCTGGCAAACTGCTCCAACAGATTAATTTTAGCTACAAGATCCCGATTGTCCGACCGCAACGATGCATTCTCCATTTGTAAATCCTTCACTTCTTGCGCAATGCCGCCCTGTCTAGCAATTACTTCTTCATATTGTTTATTTACGTTAGTGATGTTGGCCTTCAACTCAAGTAACTCTTTTCTGATGGGGGCAAGCTCGGCCGTAATAGATGAGCGTATTTCTTGGCTAAAACGTATGAACAGACTCTCCATCTCAGAATGCAATATTTCCTTGACTACGCTCCCAATTTCATCATGAGTACACATTGTACACTCCGCATTAGGTGGTGAGTTTAACGCTACTCTTTTCAAAGGTCTTACAGTAATGTTTGTTCGAGAGCGCAGCGGCGTGTTATCCTTATTACCACCCTTTGGTCGTTTAGACGTGCATAAGGGGCATACCCAGGATGACTCATCAGTTATCTCCACACCCGTTAAAATGAGGCAAGTAAAGTGATAAGCTTTGTTGCATGTAGTGCATAAAACGGAATCTTCGTCGTACTTGCCTTCAGAGCAACATCCCCAGTCAATGGTTTGCGATGGTTCGGACATGATAAGTTAATAACACAAATTGTGTATTAAATACGAAGCAGAACACCCAAGTAAAAATCGGTTATGAATTCACCACTCACAATAAATAGCTATCGTCGCTTGAATGCATTCGCAAAAGGTCACAAGCGCCATGCAGAATGCGTCGCTTACGCTGTTGTTCTTGTAAACGCGCAAGTCATGAACACAACTCGTAGTAAACAACTTAATTGTTATGTTGTTTTTGATATCTTTAGATACGAAATTATGTAATACACCAGTGCCCTGACACTTTAGGTACACAATACACTTAATTAAAACCTTAAAAACTGACTGATAACCACTTTTTGCTTAGTATTTTCGAGAGCTCACATGAACCGTGCGCACATACCTGTGCGCACATAATCTGTTCTAAATTATTGACAATTCCCTAATCTAAATATGACATGACATTTCTTATATGCCAGCTTCTGCATCAGACAAGCGCTGTAGAATAAAGAGGTCCGTCCCTGGACCTTCACTGGAAATTCATGGCCTCACCGATATATACATATATATTATGCGTGTTTGTGTGTTAAATGTATGCATGTGAATTTAATGTTTATTTTTATGTATTATAGATAATATGTATTATTATTCTATTCATACCACATTGCCTTCAAATCCTGCGAGAGATTCGCTTAAAATCCCAGTGTTGTAATCTTTTGGGCAGCACACTATCAGTGTTCTGTTTTCAAAACCGCATACCTAGAAAATAAGAACGACTCGACTTTTCATCTTATATCATAACTAGCTGACCCGGCGAACTTCGTATCGCCTAACAATTGATCAGTTATCGACCGGAGAGGAAAAATGATTAAATTACTAAAATGGCTATTAAAAAATAAGGGTTGATCGTAGAAGGGTGAAAATTGAGGATTGTATGTATTTTTGTATGTTGTATCATAAAAAAATAGAAATTAAAAATTTTGTCTAAAAAATAAAAAAATAAATTTAGGGGTGGACTACCCCTAACATTTAGGGGGATGAAAAATAGATGTTGGCCGATTCTCATAGATACCGGATAAGCACAAAAAATTTCATCAAAATCGGTCAAGCCGTTTCGGAGGAGTATGGCAACGAAAACTGTGACACGAGAATTTTATATATTAGATCTCGCTGCATTCGTTGCTATGATTCGTTGACATAAAGTTCGAGGAGGGCGAAGTATATTGCGCTCTCACTCGCACTTAGGTCTTAGGTTTAGGCCCTGCTCGCACTTTATGTCAACGAGTGCAGCAAGATACTGGGACTAGTTATTATACATATTATAAAGATTCATTCAGACTCATTTTTAACCGACTTTAAAAAAAGGAGGAGGTTCTCAATTCGACTGTATTTTTTTTATGTTTGTTACCTCATAACTTTGGATTGGGTGAACCGATTTGGATGATTCTTTTTTTTAATGGAAAGCTGGTGCTTGTCGTGTGGTCCCACATAAATTTGAACGAGATCTGATAATGGCATCCATGTCAAAATCATATAAGTCTTAAATTTGCATTAGTATGTGCGCGATAAATGGACGAATAACTCAATATCGCGCCAACCGATTTCGATGATTCTTTTTTAATTGAAAGCTGGTGCTTGTGCGTAGTCCCACATTTTGAGCGAGATTTGACAATGGTATCCATGTCGAAAGTACAATGTACTTCATTTGAAGTCGGTTATTTTTTTGTTAAAATGTTAGCTTATAAATTAAAGTATAGTAATTACCAACAATTATGACGAATTGGTATTTTTTCTGGATCGCGATTAGTTGGTATACTTACAGAAGGATGTATTAGTTTGGGTATCAATTCAAGGGCATATTTGCACGTCTGCTCATATCTACATACTCCCGGCATTCCATCGTCTGTTTCACATGGATCATCTGTAAAACATGTTAATAAATTATTTAAGGTATGCATATGAAAAATATTGGTAAATATAAATAGTATGATAACTGGGTGAATATTAACAATTTGCATTTTGTTTCAATTTTGGTGGCGAATTTTTTTTTCAGTTTTTGTGAAAAATAAGGACCTGGTATAAAAATAGAAAGTCCATGCTAAAAGGATCTTCAATAACTTTTTGAGATATAATAATACTCTCTATTGTAAAAACAATATTATTATTTAACATCTATTCATCTATCAATCCATCAGTCCTTGGAGGTCCACTACTGGACATAGGCCTCCCCTAACTTGCGACATTCTGACTGGTCCTGAGCCTTCTGAATCCAGCGGGTGCTCGCTGTCTTCTTCAGGTCGTCACTCGTCAGTCCACCTGGATGACGGAAACTATGCTTATTTTTACAAGACGTGGGTGCCCTTCGAGGACCTTTATTCCCCAATGGTAATCGGTCCTTCGAACCATGTGGCCATTGCCACTTCATTCGACACGTTGAGATATGTCGATTATTCTTGGTCTCTCCATAACCCGCTGTGTGACGTTGAGTTTGTGAATAAGGTTAACAGTAAAGCACTACGTCTCGGAGCTGTATGTCATCACTGGCAACACACACTGCTCGAACACCTTCGACTTCAGGCACTGAGGTAGTATTTTGGACGACAAGATATGACGCAGTTTCCCGAACAGCCCATCCGAGTTGATTTCTACGAGTGACTTCTTTCTCAGAGTTGGACTTATTCATCTGGATCACTTGTCCTAGTTAAATATAAATAGACGAATGTCTACAACTTCGAGAGCAGCACCGTCAACAACAACTGGTACGGGTGTGACATGGACATTGGACATGATTTTTGTCTTGTCCATATTAATCTCAAGACCCATCCGTTGTGAGGCGCTATTTAAATCCCCTAGCATTCTACCAAGTCCCTCCAGAGAACCCGCCAGGATGACTATATCATCGGCATTTCGCAGGTGTGTGATGTATTCACCATTGACATTATTGCCACGTCGTTTCCACTCTTATCAGCTTGAACACGTCTTCCAATGCAGCGGTGAATAGTTTTGGGAATATGATATCCCTTTGCCTGACACCTCTCTGTAGTTGGATGGGGTTCGTGGCTATGTCGTGTACTCTGACGGACATGGTGGCTAATGTATAAAAACACTTCCATGATAGTCGATCTGGCACTGCTAATGACAATTTAGTACCACCGGGTCTCGATAGAATCAATCAAGGCTGTCATCGTCCGTTATCGTCGTCATCGTCCACATAGGTAACATACCTATTTTTGATTAAAGATGTTTAATGTTTCGGTACAATCCAACATGGCTACTCATATGTTGAAGAGATAATGCAGTCATTATACTCGCATGATAACCTTCCTGAGGTCAACCAAGTTACAAACAGGAAAAATGTTTAATACTGTTACTTAATGCAATATTTGACAAAAAGTAATATTGGGTTTATACGCGGTAAATACCAAAACAATGAAGAAAATAAAATATGTCAATAGAAGGGTGCTTTTCCACCAGAGATGTGCTATGCAGCTAGGTATGCTGCGAAGATATGAAATCCAATAAATATGATTGGTTCAATAAATTGATTGATTTCCACCAATGAATATGATTGGTGGATATCAAACGCATCCATAGCAACGTAACATAGCACATCTCTGGTGGAAAAGCACCCTTAAAAGAATCTAATGTAAAAATAATTCCCAGAATTTGATCCTTGTTAGCAACACTATCGAATGGTGTAATAATATTGCACCCTCACTGGAAAAAAAAGCATAAGCCGTCTCACGTTGAATTTTAGTTATTAATATGATTGGAAAGAGGGACAAAAGCTGCATATTGCTCAATTTTTTTCAAATTTTTATCATCTCTCCTGTAAAATTGCAATTTTCATCTTATGCCTTTTTTTCACTGAAGGTGCGAATATAGGGTGAGTTTTTTTTCAAAATGAGCGGGTTTGATTCCTGGCTAGAAATATTTATTTTTCAAAAATGTAATGATGCAGTTTTAGATTTCATCAAAATCGGCCCCGAGACTCCTTTGAGCATTCGTATTCCTCGTAGTTTCGGACTTGGCCCTCCACACTTGGAAAATTCACCCTGTTTATTGTTTTGTTGTTTATAAAGGCTTATATTGGAAAAAAAAAATACATACCCAAATAATACTGCGCATTTATACCACAAATAACACTTAATATGAACAAAACTAAGCGATTGTTGTACATTTTAGTTTCAGGCAACTAGGTGTAGAAACAGGTTTAACTTAGTTCATCACAAGCACAGCGGAATGTAACAAACCACTTATCATACTGACCGCAAAGTACATGAACACTACGTTTTAATACTGACGATAAGCTGATCAAAACGACCGTCAGTGTCTATAATATTATACGAGTAATACATGTCTGTTTATAGTACGGTCTATTGTATTAATACTTAAAGAAAAAATCTTTGTTTCGCTTTTTAACCGACTTCAAAAAAAGGAGGAGGTTCTCAATTCGACTGTATTTTTTTTATGCTTGTTACCTCGGAACTTTGGACTGGGTGAACCGATTTGATGATTCTTTTTTAAATTTTTTTTTTCATTTATTTAATACAAACAGATTTACAATTATGTTCTTAACTTATGGAGCTTTGCATAAACCGTATTGGTTTGTCCGCAAGCTTGTTAGCCTCTTATACAAATTACAAATAATGTTACTACTATTGCTAGACAATCTTACAACAAAACATACATCGCGTCTTGGTGCATTGAAAACCGGTTTTGACAACCGTGCAAGTGCAAGCAAGACAGAGTGCAATACAATGCTCATAGACATATTGTGCATTTTACGGAATGAACACAAAAAAAAAAAACAAAAAACAATGATGAATCATCATCATTAAATTTAAATCATTAAATTTTTTTATTGATTTATTTATATTATTATATGATATTATTTTGGTATTTTACGTAATATTGAATTTGAATTTGTTATACTGCTACATGTAACATTAAAGTCTTTGATAATTTATTTTACGTAATGTTTACATAAATTTATATAAAATTATTTTTAAGAATTTAGAAGCAGGTCATAGAAGTACTTTTATATTTAAGCTGAAAGTTTTGGTCCTTAATCTCTGATAATATTTTTGATAGAAATTCATTCATAAGAGTAGGTACTAGATATTTGTTTGTGCATTTTCCGTAATAATTATATGCCCTGGGGATCAAAAGTTTTTCCTGTGCAATTTTTCTTGTAAATATTGAATGCTCTATTTTTATTTGTACATCTTTATTCTGAAATTGTTCTATTAATATTAACATTTTTATTTTAGTATGGATTGGTAGTATCTTGCAATATTTAAAAATTCCTATAATGTCATTATTTTGGTACAGTCTAATTTAAACTTTTTTAGGTATTATTATTTTAAGTATTCTTAACTGTAAATTAAAATTTTTATCCAAATAAGATTTGAAAGTTCTCCCATAACTTGTAAGACCATACGAAATAATGGACTCAGCAAGTGCGTTGTACCAATTAATTAAGACTGAGAAAGGCTCTTTATATTTAAGGATCGCAAATTTAGCTAGCATAGCCCTTAATTTTATACAGACAAAGTCAATATGGTGGCTCCAGTGGAATGGAATCTCTCGTCTACGATTAGAGCTAAGTAAGTATACTGTGTGACTTGCTCTATACGGTCACATTTACATTTATTAACTACAGACATAGAATTATGGAGGCAATCATGATTATGTGCGACTATTGATAGTGGTTGATGAACATTCACCAAATGACTCGAACGAACATGTAGGATCTTAGTTTTATTTGCATTTAATACAAGTCCTGTGTCGTGTGACCATTTACAAAGGTTAGTAAAATCATCTGCTATCACTTTTTTCGCTAGTTTTAAATTTTTATTAGCTACTAAGAGGCAAGTGTCATCGGCATATTGGTACATCGTGCTATGTTTAACCAAATTTTTCATGTCATTGACGCTAGCAAGATAATGTACGGGACCAAGCACTGATCCTTGGGCTGTTCCCGCATTGACCTGTATCTTATCACTTAACTCATCTGCTATCCTAACCTGATATTCTCTGTCTCTTAAATAATCTTCACACCATTTTAATAAAGGTCCCCGAATTCCTGAGTCATCCAACTTCTGTATTAGCATATCATGTCTTAGTATTTCAAAGGCCTTACTAAAGTCTATAAACAGCAGAATTACATGCTGTTTGTTTTCTAGGCAGTTATTTATTTCGTCAGTAAATTTTGTTAGCAAAGAGCAAGTTGATTTATTAATGCTTGTTTCAGTGAAGGAATCTTGTGTGAAAATCAGCACCCCAGAGAGTTATCTAAAATGTTCTCCAAGTGAAGTCTGTCGCACATTTGACCGATGTGTGAGCGTCGTGGACAATTATGTACTATATTAAACCATTTTTTTCATAAAAAATTAAATATTCCGTCTCTGATTTAGGGTCCTACTCATATTAGGTAATATGGTTTAACGATTTATGATTTTTTTGTTTTTTTAAACCAGTTTCAGCTAGGGTTCAGAATCCGGTACGAAGTACCCAAATATATGGACGCTTGAAAGGAAAATTGACTAAGCGACATTAAGCTAACTTTATAGAAGAGCAGTTTAAAGTTGAGATTTTTAGAATAAAATCATATATTTTTTGTAATCCTCCTACCGACGTTATTCTTACTGTTTTGGAATCCTTATTTATCATCTATACTGTGGCATATTATACTACAACTTTTCTAAAAATTCAACTTTAAACTGTTCTCCTGTAAAGTTAGCTCAATGTCGCAGTCAATTTTTCCTTTCAAGCGTCGATAAAAACTTAAGATTACTTTAAAGAACAAGAAGGGGCTCAAAAATTTATATTTATTTACAAAAAAATATCTTAACGTCAAAATTTAACTTAACGTTAACTAATTTCAACTTTATTTTATTGTCAAAATACAGCTTTGGTTTGGTTGACAAACACATTTGGTAAATGAACATGCAATATAGTGTTCCACCAACTTAATCAGTTTCGAAGAGAGAAGAAGCCTCTTTGTATTCTTCGGGCCACACGGTCTGCACGATCCAGTCGATATAGGCCGACACGTTGGTGTAGATTGCGGGCTCGCCCTGGCCGCACACATTGCCCCACGACACCACGCCGTCCACCACGTAGTTGCAGCGGAACTCCGGGTTCCGCACCTTGTACATCAGGGGTCCGCCGCTGTCGCCCTGCAATTATTCGTACGTGATCACTGTTTGCGTCATTTTGTCGTGTCGCACGTGCCGATGTACTTTGTTATACACTACACGGCAGCAGTGCGGAGTCAGTCTGGAGGCGCGTAGGCGGTGCAGAGTTTTTATACATCTTAGGCGACTTCGGACTCTAGGTGTAGGTGCATAAAGTCCCTTATTACCGTTTGGAACAATACAAAAAAAAACTGCCTCCACTTCCGAGCAGTGTGTCAGGGCCGGATTTGGGGGAGGGCAGGTTCCCAGAGTCTCCAGAAATCCGGCCCTGCAATGTGTAAACAACATAAAGGTCCAAATCTCACCTGACAGCTGTCCGTCTGCACGCCCCGACTCTTCGTGCCTCGGGCACAAATCATCGTTTTGTCGTCCCAAACGAACCCCGGCCAACTTAGAGAGGAACTGCATTCTTTACCGTTGACTGTGGAAATGATTGCCTGTAACAAGTAGTATCGGAATTTGGTGACTCTTATAAATAATAACGTTCATATGCCTAATACGTTTCTTATACCTTCGTAATAAAACGTACACATAAATTGATTTCCATTAACGTAAGTAGATATAATTTAATTAAATTAAGAAGGTACCTTTTGCAAAAACTTCGTTGAGGAAGCCTTGTCTCCGGCTGCTCCCCAGCCTGCTACCAGTCGGCTGTCGTCTTCGGCATCAATACCAGGCACCGGGAGACAAATTGGACGAATGAACTTCGAAAATTCTACTCTGAAATTAAGTAGTGTTATGATAATATTTGAGTGATTTTCCCGTGCGTTTTACTTTTAATTCAGAAAATTCATAATGGCTGTCATACATTCGTAATCTATGACACACTAAATATGACACATATTTTCACTAATCTTTCAAATTAATTTTATTCTTTCAAAAAAGACAACCCTGACATTGCCAGAGAGGATAAGCGATAGTGTTAGAAAGGAAGGCAACTCATTACGCGTTTTTGATTAGCGCTGTGCGACCTGAATTACACTTTATTGCGTCGGAACTAGAGTCGCTATTTATTTAAATGATTTTGCGGAGTTGCGCCTTCTGTACTTATTATAAGTAGGTACTATTATTTCTTCTGTGTAAAAACTAACTTCAAAAGTCTATTCATTTGTTTTATAGTAGGACAAAACTTACGGTCTGTTGAGTTCAACCAAAGCTATGTCGTAGGGCTTATTTGCGGAAGAATATAGTTTATGAGGTATCGACTTTATTATACCAAACAGTTCTCCGCCGCGTATGTCAGTTTTATCCAAACTCCCGAGGAAGGCATATCGAAGTTGAACACTGAAAAAACATCATATCGTCACTGAAAAGGCAAATAATACTAAAGCGTCATTTTGGCGAAAATGATACAGGGTGTCCCAGCGCGAAGTGACCGCCCGGCGTCTTTGATTATTTCGACAAAACTATCAACAAATACCATTAAAGTAAAGGTCTTATTTGTTTTTTTATAAGCTGTTAAATTTTTTTGTAGAGAAACTTGAGTTGTTGCAATATTTTCAAAATATTTTTTTTGTTTTTACATTTATTTTCATTCTGTTTGTTTTATTTAACAGTTGTTATCATAGTTTATCTATTCGAGGTATAAAATCTACCCAAAATTAAATAGGATATTTTTTTAAAAGAAATCAAGTGAATTTTTTTTGAAAAAAAATGCTTTTGCCCTTTGATAGAATAATTTTAAAGGTAAGGAAACAATAAAAACAAGTGGAAATTTAAATCATTTATTTAAAAAAGCAGTAATTAATTCATAACGTTTTCGAAATGACCGCCATTGGCATTAATACAGGCTAAGGCTCTATGACATCCTATGAGTGGTTCTTTGCACTTCCAAAAGGGCAGCATCAATACTCCGTTTCAATTGAGACCTTGGAGGACCATGCTACTGGACCACCTCTCTTAGTGCAGTCATTGAAGCATTATTGCTCCGAATTTTTTTACTGTGAACCGATTTGCGTGAAATTTTGGAATTAGGTTCATCTTACCCTTAACTTCAAAAGTGAAAATGATTTAAACTCCGCACTCACCCTGGGGGTGGTTGCCACCCCTTCTCGGGGGTGGACATTTTTTTTTTCAAAATAACCTCGGATATCGATAGAAGGGCTAATTTTAAGCAAAAAATTACCTATAAAGTTTTTCGAAAAATCCAATACTTTTCAAGTTATTGGCAATTGAAAAATCGCAATTTTTTCACGTTTTTCATCGGTCTTTTGCAAATATCTCCAAAAATATATGTTTTATCGAAAATTTTATAAGAACCAAAATTGTAGCTGATAAAAAAACGAACTATTTAGTTTTTTTTAAATCATTCTAAGTGCAATATTAAGCTAGATATTGAAGATCAAAGCCGTTTTTTATTTTGTCTGAAATTTAATCTATGTGTTCAATGCCATCTAGCGGTGAACAGATGCATTTTATGCATTCTGCCATACAGAAAGTTTTTGTAGTGCTTGAAATAAGCTTTAAAATGAGCACTGTTAAAGGTCTTTTGCACGTAAAATAAGTGAGCTGTATTGAAAATAAGAATACCATTTAATATTTTTTTCTTTTAAATCAATGGCTTTCATAAGTGCCATTTCCGCCAAAATGAAAATTAATCGTATTCCGCCTAGAAATAACTTTATTATGAAGAGTTTGATAGATTGTATCAGTTTGGCTGCTTCCGGACACATATTTTTAAAAAAAATCAAGATTTAAAAAAATAAATAAATTTCAAATTTACAAAAAAAACACCTTTTTTTCATAATATCTCAAAAATGACGACAGATACGTAAAAAAGTGTAGGGATGAAAAATTTAGGTATTTTTCTGACGAACAATTTGGTTTTTTTTTTATTTCTGTCAAACAAAAATCGACGGAGATATGATTGTTTAAAGAGCGCGCGGCAGCGCAATCACAGTCTCTCTTAAGCCCTTTAACCCTTCACCGTTTTAAAAAAAGGTTTTTTTACTATATATTGCAATGAAGGATGTTGTAGCTCTGTTAATTACCTTTAAAATGGTTTGTTATAAATTGTGATAGCATGAAAATTGAAGGAGTTATGGTCCAAAAACTTATCATATTTTTTTCTACTTAGTAACTGAAAATTTCGGAGTGTGAATATTTGGAGCAATGTGAAAGTACGCAGTATAATAGAGACCCAAAACTATTGTAACGTGTATATATATACATAATATGGCTCATATATTTTGGAAACGTAGGCATGAATACATATGTAATTTGTAAATATTTTATTCAATAAATTGCAATTTTTTACTCTATAATTAAATTATTTTTAAATATGTAATGATATATATTT
This sequence comes from Thymelicus lineola, assembly GCA_963932265.1. Lineage (NCBI taxonomy): Eukaryota > Metazoa > Arthropoda > Insecta > Lepidoptera > Hesperiidae > Thymelicus > Thymelicus lineola. The sequence goes on along the minus strand of OZ010681.1, from coordinate 17,482,149 downwards.
ACTGTTTTAATTTAGGGGTAGTTTTAAGGGTAGCAAAGTTGAAGATTATGATAATCACTTTCGAGAGTGTAGAATAATATTTAAATCCTTTTCATTTAATCAAAAAAAAATTTTTAACAATTTTTTATCAAGGGGTTGTTTTTAAGGGTTGAAAGGGGGTTAAAAATTTGACTATTATTATAGAGAACAAAATAATACTTACTCTATACTTACATCTTTTTATGTCATACCAAAGTAATTTTTTTGTGATTTTTTTAATTTAGGAGTTGTTAGCAAGGGTTGTAAGAATTTCAAGGGGTTGAAAATGATTTTAATATGAGGTAATTGTGTTAGAAAACACTTTACAATTTCAAAACTTACTATTACACACGTTTTCTAGCGATAAAATGGCTCAATGTTAATTTTTCCATTAAGGGGTTGTTTACACCCCTTAAAAATAATTTGCGGAGTTCAGATTATTTTCACTTTTGAAGTTAAGGGTTAGATAAGCCTAATTCCAAAATTTCATGCAAATCGGTTCACAGTAAAAAAATTCGGAGGTAACACCGTATTTTTCGCTTCAATGACTGCACTATCTCTCTTGGTCTCCTGATTTAATGCCTCTTGATTATTATTTTTGGGTCTACATTAAACAAAAAGTGTATGCTTTGTATAGCTACGAGAGAACAATTGAAACAGAGGATTGATGCTGCTCCTACAAAAATAAGAGCGAACCTTTTGGAAGTGCAAAGAACCACTTGATGAGCTACGAGAGAATAATTGAAACAGAGGATTGATGCTGCTGCTACAAAAATAAGAGCGAACCTTTTGGAAGTGCAAAGAACCACTTGATGAGCTACGAGAGAATAATTGAAACAGAGGATTGATGCTGCTCCTACAAAAATAAGAGCGAACCTTTTGGAAGTGCAAAGAACCACTTGATGAGCTACGAGAGAATAATTGAAACAGAGGATTGATGCTGCTGCTACAAAAATAAGAGCGAACCTTTTGGAAGTGTAAAGAACCACTTGATGACATTTTAGAGCCTTAGCCTGTATTAATGCCAATGGCGGTCAGTTCGAAAACGTTATGAATTAATTAATGTTTTTTTAAATAAATGATTTAAATTTCCACTTATTTTTTTGTTTCCTTACCTTTAAAATTATTCTATCAAAGGGCAAAAGGTATTTTTGATAGTAAGACACTTAAATTGTCCACTAGCCTGGTTTAAAAAGTCTACTCTTCTTATTATCGATTTGGTGCATATTTCAAGAGTTTGCAAATCGGTAAATTATTGAGATAACTGCAAACATTTTTATGAGATTTTGTAGATAATATCATGTAATTTAATAATAATTGATAAAATAATAATATTCATAGGGCATTTTTCCAACTTTTTAGCGAAATTAAATAAAAAGAGGTATTTTTTATTAAAAAACAGTTAATTTCTTTAAAAAAATCTATTTAATTTTGGATAGATGTTATACCTCGAACAGATAAACTATGATAACAACTGGTAAATGAAACAAACAGAATAAAAATAAATGTAAAAACAAAAAAAAAAGAAAATGTGTGCAATTCACACGTGGTAGAAGTGAAACTTTCCAAAATTTTGGTTTCAAAATAATGAGATGAAAAAGCAATAAATCGAATCTTAAAGCAATAAATCGAAGCGCCATCTATGAATACAACTTAGCACTTTTTAAAAATCTATCTAGCAATAAAACGAATGTTCTATCTTATTCCTCGCGCCATCTATGAATACAACTTAGCATTTTTACTGTCTGTATAATCGGTTGGTAAATCGACAGAATGAAAGAATGAAATTCTTATTTTTTGTTGATAAATTCTTTGAAAATATTTAAAAGAGCATTTGAAAGTATTTAAAAACAGTATAAAAATAAAACTAAAAAAAAAAAAGAAAAAAAAAATACTTCGAGACGCGAACCTGCGCATCGGGTATTGTGTATCTACGTCCTGACCATTGAGCTACGTAGAAGTTAAGTTGAAAGTCGAAATTAGCGGTTATATTATCTTACCTGTCGTTGCATCCGGTTTCAAATCACTAACGATTCTAAAGAAGTTTCACTTCAAAAATTAAAATAGTGCATCAAGTCAGGTTTCTCTACAAAAAAATTAAAAAGCTAATAAAAAAAACCAAACCGATAAGACCTGTACTTAAACAGTATTTGTTGATAGTTTTGTCCAAATAATCAATAAACGTCGGACGGTCACTTCGCGCTGGGGCACTCTGTATACATCGTTAGATTGGATTTTTTTCTTCGTCAAATGATCTGGGTTTCATAACGATCTGAGCACTTTTTTGGCGCTTAAGCACCTGAAAAATTGGATAATTTTGTTCATTTACAGTTAGGGAAAAATACTAGCGAAATAAAAATTATGATAAAATTTTAATTAGGTATTGTCAGTTCAGTATTTTTTTTCGCTGACAACTGCCGCATTAAGGCTGTTCAGCAACGCAAAATACCCTATTTTAGCCTTTAATATTACTTTCGAATTTTTTGCCGGCCGTAAATACTTCTTGATAAAGAACGTTAGTAAAGCTTTACACAAAAGTTGATCTGCGTGGCGCGTTAGTACCAACCTATATCTTTATGCACTTTTCCGAGATGGAACGACTTGAGTAATTTTGCTTTACATAATATCGCTCACCCAGTAATACAACGGAACATCTACGTTTATCGTATTTTACAGAAACGAATTTCAAAAAATTTATAAATATATTTAAAATTAATTTATGGGTCCTGTTTACGTTTTTTACAAATTGTATGGGTTTGGTTACTAGTATAGACATTAATGCATATTTACCACTATGTACCACTTTTAAACACGTATACCATATAAACTCAATTTCGCATTTTTTGCAGATGTGCCATTATATTACTAGGTGAGCGATATGTATTTGGAAGTCTAGTTAGATATTGTATTCAATGACATAGAAAAAGATTCCATTAAGCATACCCAATTTTAAAATTAAATTTTGTATTGTGTACGGTTTGCTTAGTATTTAAAATTATTATATTACACGTGCGCACAGTTCATAATAAAGTACCTTTTATTAAAATTAAATACATTTTTATCGTGGACGACACGCTAACAGCGTAAATAGTAAATAATGTAAATGCCGCTAGGGCCAACACTAACTGCCCATTCGAAAATATATTTATCTTATACTAGCTGACCCGGCGAACTTCGTATCGCCTAACAATTGATCAGTTATCGACCGGAGAGGAAAAATGATTAAATTACTAAAATGGCTATTAAAAAATAAGGGTTGATCGTAGAAGGGTGAAAATTGAGGATTGTATGTATTTTTGTATGTTGTATCATAAAAAAATAGAAATTAAAAATTTTGTCTAAAAAATAAATAAAAAAATTTAGGGGTGGACTACCCTTAACATTTAGGGGGATGAAAAATAGATGTTGGCCGATTCTGATAGATACCGGATAAGCACAAAAAATTTCATCAAATCCGGTCAAGCCGTTTCGGAGGAGTATGGCAACGAAAACTGTGACACGAGAATTTTATATATTACATGACATGTGCAGCTGTGAGAATGTACTTGGAGCTGATGAGAGACCCGCCGCCGACCCACTTGATTTCACTTTCCGTGTTAATATCGCTGTCAACCCCCAGCACCGCCTGTAAATTTCACATAACAAATGTCAGCAATAAAAATACCTGTCTGACCTTAAGAGTATGCTTATTTTATGCTTATAAATGACGCCTTAAACGAATAAAGACTTCCAGCGAGGCATATTTGGTGGCTTAGCCATAAGCAGTTACGTTGTGAACATACCATGTGTGGAAATTCCATGGAGGAAGCAGATACCCCACCAGATATCCTCTGCGAGGTGAAGGGTATGGAGCAGGTGTAACGTCTGTTGTAAGAGTTTCCGTTGTGTTCACAAATGTTGACATATCGTTCGTTCGCCACACACTCTGTGAACAGAAATATTGTGGAGTGTAACTTGGCAGTTTCGTAGAACTATTTACATGTTTAACACATTGGATTGGATTCGGATTGCCGCACTGGAGCAGCGTAGTTTAGTATGCTCTAGGCCTCCTCAAGAGGAGAGACTGTGCTCATTAATGGGTTGAAGCCACATTGCATGTCATTTAATTTTTACAAGTCCTTAAGAGTATCACTTACGCCCCAACTCAAGAGTCACTAACGGTAAATCGCTCCTTAATACAGAATTTGTACGGTGGTTCTTTACTAAGGAATGATTAAAGTAATCGTTAGTGACTCTGAGTTGGGGCGTTAGTTATATCTTATATCTTTAAACGAGCAATTCTTGTATATATACTCGTATACAGCGTGTCCGGTCACGACCTAGCGATAATTTAAGGTTACAAAATATACCTAATTTCATCGACAAAAACACCCATATATGGATGTCTACCCCCCCTCCTGTCGGAATGGCCGCCATTTAAATTTTTTTTATTCTTGTAGATACCTCTGCCGAAAGATGCCGATTTCTCTGGACAGAAAGGTCTTGCAGATGTAAAAAAAAATGTTATTTAAAAGGTAGAAATAACATCTTTCAAATAAAAATAAACATTATGGAAAATTTTCCCTACAAAATATCTTAAAACATTTACAATGCTAATTTAAGTGAAAAAAATTGACTGTTTTTTATTTTTCTTAACATGTTTCAAAAACTAGCACATTGATACTAAATTTTTTATTACTTTCCTAATACTTAAGGATATTACTTACAAATTGACGTTAAAATTATTGTTCTTAATTGCATAACTCAAGAGATAGGGCTGTTTGAATATGACCCTTTTGCGAGGATCATGAATGTAGAGCGCTATTAATTTTCGATAATGGATTAAATAAAAATACACTATAACTTTGAAAAACTTTTAATGGCATTACATATTATTATTAATTTAAAAATTGTTCAAAATGTCCACCTCTATTTTGTAGACAGGTCACTGACCTTACAGCCTGTCTACCTGTCTACCTGTCTACAAAATAGAGGTGGGCATTTTAAACAATTTTTAAATTAATAATAATATGTAATGCCATTAAAAGTTTTTCAAAGTTATTGTGTATTTTTATTTAATCCATTATCGAAAATTAATAGCGCTCTACATTCATGATCCTCGCAAAAGGGTCATATTCAAACAGCCCTATCTCTTGAGTTATGCAATTAAGAACAATAATTTTAACGTCAATTTGTAAGTAATATCCTTAAGTATTAGGAAAGTAATAAAAAATTTAGTATCAATGTGCTAGTTTTTGAAACATGTTAAGAAAAATAAAAAACAGTCAATTATTTCACTTAAATTAGCATTGTAAATGTTTTAAAATATTTTGTAGGGAAAATTTTCCATATTGTTTATTTTTATTTAATAGATGCTATTTCTTACTTTCAAATAACATTTTTTTTACATCTGTAGGACCTTTATGTCCAGAGAAATCGGCATTTTTCGGCAGAGGTATCTACAAGAATAAAAAAAAAATTAAATGGCGGCCATTCCGACAGGAGGAGGGGTAGACATCCATATATGGGTGTTTTTGTCGATGAAATTAGGTATATTTTGTAACCTTAAATTATCGCTAGGTCGTGACCGGACACACTGTATAATTGGAATATCGGAATCGGCTCAACGATTTTCATGAAACTTAGTATATAGGGGGTTTCGGGGGCAATAAATCGATCTAGCTAGGATTCATTTCTAGAAAATGTCGTTTTATCGGTGTTTTCAGGCAATAATAAACTTCTACAATATACTCTTCCTGACATCTATTGGCAAGTAACAACACTAAAGCTACTTCAGTAAATGGCGTTGTTAAGCAACACTAAACCGGGCAAAGCTCGGTCATCCGGGTACTAAATAAATAAACGCTCACACACTCATACCCCCGCAGTAGGTTTTCACCTGTGTCGCGGGTGGCATGGACGACAATGGATGGCATCACAATAACACCCATCACCCGAATATAAATAATTCGACGCTTGAAAGGAAAAATTGACTAAGCGACATTGAGCTAACTTTATAGGAGACCAGTTTAAAGTTGGAATTTTTAGTTTTCCTGTAAAGTTAACTGAATGTCGCTTAGTCAATTTTTCCTTTTAAGCGTCGAATTATTAATCTGTGAAATAAATATCTACGCCACCCGGGAATCGAACCTGGGACTCCTCGCTGGCTGGGTCGCTACCAACTAGTCTATAGATCCCTAGGCTATAGGGTCGTCAGACTGTGCGATGGCTGAAAAAACGCCAAATCATACTTTCTGCCCAAGATATGGAGACTGCAGGAATAAGGCTTGTACAGTTAAACCACTGTATAAGCAGTAAGGGGCATGACTCGCTATGAGGCCTGATACTTTACATCGAAAATATTTAAGCTTGTGAGTCTAAGCACGCAGTTTTATTTGAAATGAAATGAAAATGCCTTGGCAAGGACACTTCACGGCCCTTATACTCGTATGAGGCTAGAAGATAGAAAGATAAAACTTTCAGTTGTAGTGCTGAACATGAATCCATCATCATCCATCCATTACTAAGTAGAAATTGTATTACGTTCCCAAGCGACTTTATGAGCAGGATTCTGGAAGGGCGGAGTCCGGATCCGGGGGAGAGGAGGACACCCCTCGGGCTCCGGAGGCTGTGGCTGCTCCGCACTATTTGGACAGCACATCATTGGTAAGTATCCGTCGTAGTGACATGTCTGTGGAGAGGATGAAAGAAAAACTTCTTTATATTCTCTTCTAAGCCAAACCTCCTAGGGTTGCCAGGTGTTCGGGATTCGTCTGGATTGTCCCGACATTTCACATGATGTCCAGACAAATTCAAAATGTCCCGAAATTGCACTCGATTCAACAAAACGCTTTGGCGCCCGCGGCTTTTTTTAGGGTTCCGAAGTAAAATCGAAACTTTTATAGTTTCGTCATGTCCATCTGTTCGCCTGTCCGTCTGTCTGAAGCAAAGTACCGAGACCTTTAGTTTTAGAAAGCTGTAACTTGGATATACATATTTATTAAAACTCCATAATCGTAGAATAAAATATTGAAAAACATTTTTTAGGGTACCTCCCCTACAGGTAACGTGAGGATGAATTTTTTATTTGTCGCGTATCTTATAGTGTGGGGTGTCGTTGAAAAGGTCTTTCAAAAATATTATGGGTCTTGTATGACCATTTTTGAAATTAATGGGTTTGTTTGCGTGTTTGTACGCTATTTGTTATAAACTAGAGACCCGCTCTACGGTCAAAATTCGACCGTAAGTGTCAAAGTTCAAATTGAAATTTGTATACATAGCAGAAGGAGGTATTCTATGGTATTGGTTATGAAATGATATTCCTATTACTTTGCACCATGATATATTTCCAGTTCTCCTAACATTTACATCAATATTCCAAAGTACTTCAACACTACGTGATCAATAATAATCTGTTCTACATTATTGACAATTCCCTAATCTAAATATGATATATTCTATATCATTTCTTATATGCCAGCCTCTGCATCAGACAAGCGCTGTAGAATAAAGAGGTCCGTCCCTGGACCTTCACTGGAGATTCATGGCCTCACCGATATATATATATATATATATATATATATATATATATATATATATTATGCGTGTTTGTGTGTCAAATGTATGCTTGTGAATTTAATGTTTATTTTTATGTATTATAGATAATATGTATTATTATTCTATTCATACCAGATTGCGGTTGGATAGCATGCCTTCAGTTCTTGCGAAGGTTCTGCCGAAAATCCCACTGTTGTAATCTTCTGGGCAGCACACTATCAGTGTTTTGCCTTCAAAACCGCATACCTAGGAAATAAGAACGACTCGACTTTTCATCTTATATCATAATCTCGCTGCATTCGATTCGTTGACATAAAGTTCGAGGAGGGCGAAGTATATTGCGGTCTCACTCGCACTTAGGTCTTAGGTTTAGGCCCTGCTCGCACTTTATGTCAACGAGTGCAGCAAGATACTGGGACTAGTTATTATACATATTATAAAGATTCATTCAGACTCATTTTTAACCGACTTCAAAAAACGGAGCAGGTTCTCAATTCGACTGTATTTTTTTTATTTTTGTTACCTCATAACTTTGGATTGGGTGAACCGATTTGGATGATTCTTTTTTTAATGGAAAGTTGGTGCTTGTCGTGTGGTCCCACATAAAGAACGAGATCTGATAATGGCATCCATGTCAAAATCATATAAGTCTTAAATTTGCATTAAGTATGTGCGCGATAAATGGACGAATAACTCAATATCGCGCCAACCGATTTCGATGATTCTTTTTTAATTGAAAGCTGGTGCTTGTGCGTAGTCCCACATTTTGAGCGAGATTTGACAATGGTATCCATGTCGAAAGTACAATGTACTTCATTTGAAGTCGGTTATTTTTTTGTTAAAATGTTAGCTTATAAATTAAAGTATAGTAATTACCAACAATTATGACGAATTGGTATTTTTTCTGGATCGCGATTAGTTGGTATACTTACAGAAGGATGTATTAGTTTGGGTATCAATTCAAGGGCATATTTGCACGTCTGCTCATATCTACATACTCCCGGCATTCCATCGTCTGTTTCACATGGATCATCTGTAAAACATGTTAATAAATTATTTAAGGTATGCATATGAAAAATATTGGTAAATATAAATAGTATGATAACTGGGTGAATATTAACAATTTGCATTTTGTTTCAATTTTGGTGGCGAATTTTTTTTTCAGTTTTTGTGAAAAATAAGGACCTGGTATAAAAATAGAAAGTCCATGCTAAAAGGATCTTCAATAACTTTTTGAGATATAATAATACTCTCTATTGTAAAAACAATATTATTATTTAACATCTATTCATCTATCAATCCATCAGTCCTTGGAGGTCCACTACTGGACATAGGCCTCCCCTAACTTGCGACATTCTGACTGGTCCTGAGCCTTCTGAATCCAGCGGGTGCTCGCTGTCTTCTTCAGGTCGTCACTCGTCAGTCCACCTGGATGACGGAAACTATGCTTATTTTTACAAGACGTGGGTGCCCTTCGAGGACCTTTATTCCCCAATGGTAATCGGTCCTTCGAACCATGTGGCCATTGCCACTTCATTCGACACGTTGAGATATGTCGATTATTCTTGGTCTCTCCATAACCCGCTGTGTGACGTTGAGCTTGTGAATAAGGTTAACAGTAAAGCACCACGTCTCGGAGCTGTATGTCATCACTGGCAACACACACTGCTCGAACACCTTCGACTTCAGGCACTGAGGTAGTATTTTGGACGACAAGATATGACGCAGTTTCCCGAACAGCCCATCCGAGTTGATTTCTACGAGTGACTTCTTTCTCAGAGTTGGACTTATTCATCTGGATCACTTGTCCTAGTTAAATATAAATAGACGAATGTCTACAACTTCGAGAGTAGCACCGTCAACAACAACTGGTACGGGTGTGACATGGACATTGGACATGATTTTTGTCTTGTCCGTATTAATCTCAAGACCCATCCGTTGTGTGGCGCTATTTAAATCCCCTAGCTTTCTACCAAGTCCCTCCAGAGAACCCGCCAGGATGACTATATCATCGGCATTTCGCAGGTGTGTGATGTATTCACCATTGACATTATTGCCACGTCGTTTCCACTCTTATCAGCTTGAACACGTCTTCCAATGCAGCGGTGAATAGTTTTGGGAATATGATATCCCTTTGCCTGACACCTCTCTGCAGTTGGATGGGGTTCGTGGCTATGTCGTGTACTCTGACGGACATGGTGGCTAATGTATAAAAACACTTCCATGATAGTCGATCTGGCACTGCTAATGACAATTTAGTACCAGCGGGTCTCGATAGAATCAATCAAGGCTGTCATCGTCCGTTATCGTCGTCATCGTCCACATAGGTAACATACCTATTTTTGATTAAAGATGTTTAATGTTTCGGTACAATCCAACATGGATACTCATATGTTGAAGAGATAATGCAGTCATTATACCTACTCGCATGATAACCTTCCTGAGGTCAACCAAGTTACAAACAGGAAAAATGTTTAATACTGTTACTTAATGCAATATTTGACAAAAAGTAATATTGGGTTTATACGCGGTAAATACCAAAACAATGACTTTTAGAATTTTTGTCTGTTTGTCTGTGCGTTTTTCAGGCTAATCTCTGAAACGGCGCAACCGGTTCTGATACGGTTTTCATTGATATGCTGTTGTCAGCTTGGGGTTTCATTTATTGTTGAAGAAAATAAAATATGTGACTATTATAAGAATCTAATGTAAAAATAATTCCCAGAATTTGATCCTTCTTAGCAACACTATCGAATGGTGTAATAATACAGGTGAGTTTTTTTCAAAATCAGCGGGTTCGGTTCGTGGCTAGAAATATTTATTTTTTATTTATTTATTAATATATTTAATCTTTATTGCAACAACCTAAATATAGGCTTACAAAGGGCGTACTTAATGCCTATTGGCATTCTCTAGTCAACCCAGGGTGATGGTGAGAACATGTGGCAGGTGACAATAAATTGATCATTGAAAATTCTGTTCAAAAGCAAAGCAAAAAGCAAAGCAACAACCCATAATTGTCCCCCTGCTGGGCTCGGGGTCTCCTCTCACAATGTGAGGGGTATAGGCCATAGTCTACCACGCTGGCCAAGTGCGGATTGGTAGACTTCACACACCTTTGAGAACATTATGGGGAACTCTCAGGTGTGCAGGTTTCCTCACGATGTTTTCCTTCACCGAAGCAAGTGATAATCAACTTGTAATACGCACATAATATTTGAAAATTAGAGGTGCGTGCCAGGATTTGAACCCGGGCCCCCGCGTTCGGGAGACCAACGTTCTAACCACTAGGCTATCACTGCTTAAAATTCAAATTCTGTTCAATTCGCAGTAATTTCAAACCAAAACTGCATCATTTCATTTTTCAAAAATGTAATGATACAGTTTTAGATTTCATCAAAATCGGCCCCGAGACTCCTTTGAGCATTCGTATTCCTCGTAGTTTCGGACTTGGCCCTCCACACTTGGAAAATTCACCCTGTTTATTGTTTTGTTGTTCCTAAAGGCTTATATTGGAAAAAAAATACATACCCAAATAAAACTGCGCATTTATACCACAAATAACACTTAATATGAACAAAACTAAGCGATTGTTGTACATTTTAGTTTCAGGCAACTAGGTGTAGAAACAGGTTTAACTTAGTTCATCACAAGCACAGCGGAATGTAACAAACCACTTATCATACTGACCGCAAAGTACATGAACACTACGTTTTTATACTGACGATAAGCTGATCAAAACGACCGTCAGTGTCTATAACATTATAATACATGTCTGTTTATAGTACGGTCTATTGTATTAATACTTAAAGAAAAAATCTTTGTTTCGGTTTTTAACCGACTTCAAAAAAAGGAGGAGGTTCTCAATTCGACTGTATTTTTTTATTAAAGTTAAACTTTTATTACATCGTCTCAAACTTTTTGGTCTGTGTGTCGCATGTCGCGTGACGGTCGGCCGCGGAGTGGGGGGGGGGGGGGGGGTAAAGTGAAAGGCGCTCGACAGAGCAGCCGAGGCCAATATGGCGGCGCGCCTTTAATACCCTAAATCTTTTAATACCCTAAATCGAATATTTATCCAAAAAAATTTAGTTAAATGTCTACAATACGAAAAAAAGTTTCACCTACCTACCGTGGTTTCATAAAACCACACAATTGCTTTTTTTATGTTTGTTACGTCGGAACTTTGGATTGGGTGAACCGATTTTGATGATTCTTTTTTTAATCGAAAGCTGGTGCTTGTCATGTGGTCCCACATAAAGAGCGAGATCTGACAATGGCATCTATGTCAAAAGCATGATGTCAGTTATATTTGTTAAAATTTTAGATTATTAAGAAAAATGCACGATTGTAGGAGTCTGACATTATAACAAGTGCAGAAACTACTCCTAGACTCCATTTTGAGATATTATCACAGAGACATAACAGTAACATAATAGTATTATTATGTACACTATGGCAAATATGATATCGAGAATTATGACAATTTTAACAAATCCTACTACCCTACTAAAATTATGAATGTGGAAGTTAGTTCGTGACGATGTATGATTGTTTATTACTCGTTCACGCAAAAACTACTCAACGGATTTTCATGAAGTTTAGCGCACAGATAGACCATTATTTGGAATAACATATGGGATACTTAATATCCTGTAAAACGCAGGCAAAGCTGCTAGAGCGCTAGTCTATACTAATATTATAGAGTTTGGTTGAACGCGCTAATCTAATAAAACTGTTGGTAAACCTACTAAATAAATAATCTCAGGAACTACTGGTTCGAATTGAAAAGTTGTGTTTGATAGTCCATTTATCGAGGAAAGCTATGACTATATAAGATCATATATTTTACTAGTTAATTTTATCCACAAATTAACGCAGGTAAATCCACGCGACACAGCTAGTACCTAAATAAAAATAAATTATACTTCGGATTATAAGTTTTTATGCCTTTAGTGGTTTCTTAGTGACGTGAGAACCCTAGTAAAAGCTCTTCAAGTGAGCACTGGCAAGGAAATATGAGTTTTGTTTGCCGACATGGAATCTATTTTACGCTAGTTGCTGATCTAATGAACTATTGACATTTATGGGTGATACGCCATTGAATTATTGTTTATTGTTCTTGATTTCATTTATTTTTAAATACTTTAATTTGTAAAGCTATTTACATAATGAAAGAAATCGTAATCAGATTAATTACTAAGAAAATATAATCAAGAAAACTAAGTATCAAAACGAGTCAATCCTTCGAGATGGATAATATAATATTATTGTAGATTGTCGTTTAAATGGGTGGATTTCCCAAGTACATTTTTGAGACGGCGAGGTTGAAAATTAATGTGTGGAGGTAAACTACAATTATGCATAATTTTATATAGGTAGTTTAAGTAGTGATCTACATGATAGTGAAGTATTCAGAGGTATTTAATACATAGATTCTTAATAAAAAAATATCTAAGACCTAAAATCTAATTCCGGTGTACTGTCCAAACTGCGTTTATTTACATATTTTATTAATTTAATTTTTTTTTGTAAATAAATTTCATTGAAAGGGAATTTTTTTTAGAAATACATTAAATAACACAACTAATATATATTTATGGAGTAATTTAAGATTAAACAACAGCTCTTAAAACATCTTTTAAAAATGTCCTAAAAAAAAGCAATACCGGTGGCGCATTTTGTATACTTCATTACTTGTTACTTCACGATTTGGTAGACACCTTACTGGCTCTCCCCGCACCGTTCAGTTGTGCTCTTGAAAACTGCGTGTTAGGATGACCGACTGGCTGCGTAATTTTCCTGCCAAACACGTAAGTACTAACTGCGGTGGCGCAGGAATACAAAATCATCCAATTCCGATGTCATGTATATTAGTAAAAGTACAAAGCAGATTATCTAGAAATTTTATGGAGGGTTCCATTAACGGTTTTCAGCTACAATTGTGAAATAAAAGTTAACCTGTGACTAAAAGTTTTCTTTAAAATTCAAGTTTTGTCTCTGATTCTAAGTCCGGTGGCGCAATCTCGGTGGGTCCGGTGGCAAGTCAAAGCGTATAGGGAAGTATAGGCCATAGAAATACAAGCGTGTCTCCATCTATCCATCAGCCCTTGGAGGTCCACTGCTGGACATAGGCTTCCCCTAACTTGCACCACTCTGACAGGTCCTGAGCCTTCTGAATCCAGCGGATGCCCGCTGTCTTCTTCAGGTCGTCAGTCCACCTGGTCGGGGGGCGTCCTATGCTCCTTTTTCCGAGACGTGGGCGCCATTCGAGGACCTTTCTTACCCAACGGTTATCGGTCCTTCGCACTATGTGGCCCGCCCATTGCCACTTCAGCCGGCTAATTCTTCGAGCTATGTCGGTTTCCCTTGTTCGTCTACGGATCTCCTCATTTCTGATGCGATCATGTAGAGAAATACCAAGCATAGCCTTCTCCATAGCCCGCTGCGCTTCTCTGAGGTTGTGGATTAGGCCAATAGTAAAGCACCACGTCTCCAATTCGTATGTGATCACTGGCAACACAAACTTCTCGAACACCTTAAACTTCAGGCACTGAGGTAGTGTTTTGGACGACAATATATGACGGAGTTTCCCGAACGCAGCTCATCCGAGTAGGATTCTACAAGTGACTTCTTTCTCGAAGTTGGTCTTACCCATCTGGATCACTTGTCCCAGGTAATTGTATTCGTCTACAACTTCGAGAGCAGCGCCGTCAACAACAACCGATACGGGTGTGACATGGACATTCGGCATGATATTCGTCTTGTCCATGTTCATCTTAAGACCCACCCGTTGTGAGGCGCTGTTCAAGTCCCCGAGCATTGTTCCAAGTTCTTCCAGGGAACCCGCCAGGATGACTATATCATCGGCATATCGTAGGTGTGTGATGTATTCGCCATTGATGTTAATGCCATGTTGTTTCCACTCCATCAGCTTGAACAAGTCTACCAACACAGTGGTGAACAGTTTTGGGGATATGACATCCTTGTCTAACACTTCTCTGCAGTTGGATGGGGTTCGTTGCTGTGTCGTGTACTCTGACGGACATGATGGCAGATGAGTACAAACACTTCAACACCTCGATATACCGGTAGTCGATCCGCCACCGCTGGAGAGAATCTAGTACCACCCAGATCTCGATAGAATCAAAGGCCTTCTCATAGTCCACATAGGCTATACATAACGGCAAGTTATAGTCCTCGGTCTTTTGTATAATCTACCGCAATGTGTGTATATGGTCTATGGTGCTGTAGCCTTTTCGGAATCCTGCTTGTTCGGGAGGCTGGAAGTCGTCAAGCCTGCGTGCAATGCGATTTGTGAGGACCCTCGAAAACAGCTTATAAACGTGGCTCAGAAGTGCAATGGGCCTGTCTAATCACCGCTAAAAGGAGTCCGTTCATCTAGACTCCTATTCTTCAAAATGTACATAATATCTTTAAAGTATTAAATGATCCTGCCTTTATGATTTCTCATGGGCATAAATCAATTTCGGTGGATCAAATTCTAATTCCAGTGGTCCTAATTTCGGTGTCATTTGGTAGTGTAATTTGATAATATCTCCGGAACAAATAATTTTTTTTTCAATCTCTACTATATGACTAATTATCACTACTATTTACATATTATTTATGCCAAATAAAGTGTATTAGAAACATCAAGTTTAAGTTTAATCAATTTCGGTGGCTTGGATTTTAATTCCGGTGGTCCTTTAATAATTTCGGTGGCATTTGATAATTTCAAATGGAAATATCTCATGAACTAATCATTTTTTTTCGATCTCTAGTATATGATTAATTAGTACTACTCTTTATCTATTATTTAAGCCAAAAAAATTTATCAGAAACAGCAAAGGAGAATGCCCATTCAGTATGGAGAAATGTACTGACTTTAACATTTTTGTGTCTTGATAAAAATATCTTTAGTTGATTATGTTATCTTAATAAATTACCCATACTAACTTTAGTCAATGATAATACTAGGAAATAAGAGATTTTAAACAAAATTAATTTGTATTTAGGTTATAGTAAACTCACAGTAATATGGACTCTATGTAGGCGTATTAAAGTCGATTGCGTATGTAATGGCGATCTTTTAAGTTTCAAATTCATTTGACAGTCCCCAATCACCATGTAGTTTGTAATGTATTATAATCACAGAACACTATTACTCCTGGCTGATTATAATAATTTTCTAATTCATTTGACAGTCCCCTTACGTCATCTAGTTTGTTGTCATGGATATAATAAACTATAATGCCGGGTCCATACGCTTGGCAAACAATGGCAAACAGCAAACAACAAACACGAACATGTAGGTGTTTGTTTCTGTTTGCCTGTTGGTGTTTGTGTTCGCCAGTGATCGGCATCGTTGTCGGTTTTCCTTCACAAATCAAAGGATGTTCGGCAAACAGTTTGCGTTGTGTCCAAACGCTTGTGTAACAATCATTAATAAACGAGAGCTTGAGGGAAGCGGACGTAGAATCTAGTCTTTGTGCTAAAATAGAAAAAAAATGACTGATTAGTGTGAATACATAATTCTAACGTTCTTAGAAGCATATAAAAATGAGCCATGTATATGGCTAATCCTAAACATGTGAATCACAAAAATAGGCATAAAGTTAATGATGCATAGACGCGGATAAGTAGGTATTATTGTAAATAAAAATTATTTTGATCATCCACCACCGTCTTCGTTTCCTTGATTTTCTCTTTTTTATTTGATTTTGTTTTAATTTAAAGTAAAAGAAGGTCAACCCAAATGCAATCGCTGCAACCAGTTCGTTCTCCGCCATGTTCGTCTATTTGGAATAGACTGACATGTTCGCCAAATGTGAGGAAGCGCTGTTTGAATGGGTGATTGTGATCGGTGTTTGTGGTGTTGCTTGCTGTGTTTGGTGTTTGCGGCAAACACCAAGCGTGTGGACCCGGCATTACTGTTGTATCATAATTATAATCGAATCAATGCAACCTATTGGCCCGAAGGATCTTAAAAGATTCCTGATTGGCCCTTATCCAAACATAAATGGCCCAATGGTTTTCTTTTGTAAAACGGAAGTAAAGTTACTTATTAATTTCAGAAAATTATTCCCAATAAGGATTTTTCAGGAAATAGGATAAAATACTTGAAATATTTATTATACGTGACAGTGAGTACTATTTTTAACATTTTAAATTAAATGTGTTTAATTTATTGTGATTGATTTCAATAAAATAATAATATTTTAGGCGTTTAAATGTTACCATAAATATTTAAACATAAATTAATATGCATTTGCAATTTGTTTCAACATCCCTATTAACGAATTTTCATAAAATTTAACACACAGGCACAGACTTAAAAAAAGAACAGACGGAATGTCAACAACAAATTCAGTGAAGCAACCAACCAGTAATACCAACTCCTCTATTCGTACGTATCACACGCACACATTGACACCATGCTGTTATTAATCGGCCGCCCGCGCCATTACCGCATCGGACCGCACTAAAATTTACGCACAAATGGTAACCGTGCGGCGTCACTCTCGATAAGACAAGGTGACGTTCGGGTTATTTTCACATCCATGCACACAGGTAGATGATTTGGCATAGGATATAAGGTACTTTTTATCCCGGATAAAGCGGGCAAAGCGCCGACCGTGTCTACCACGGGCCACATGACTCGCTCAAGTGTGTCGCGACCACAGATTACCTCCAATAGATACCGCATAAGTGAAATTTTCTCAGAGTTTGAACTCACAAAATTTGGCGGAAGGTGCGGCTTGCGGGGGACATCAAAATGCGCTGTGATAGGCTATTTCTAATTCATACTTGAACTTGACGGGTCAGTATTGGTCGAAATTAATGTCGTGAACATGCAAATGCACGTACGTGTTGGCGCGCGTCAGTTGCCGTGTATGCGGTATCTATTGGGGGTGATCTGTGGTCACGACGCATCACGCTCGTCCGCCTGAAGGGTACCCGCTTTCGCGGGAGCTCTTAGAGTCAGATTGAGCCCCCCATCTGGGGGCCGCCGTCTGACTGCGACACCAGCTTAGCTTAGCTTCCGTAAGGACAGGATAGGATTTCCCGCTCGACAGCGGGGCCCATCCCTCCACCGGGAGACATAAGTTCTCCTGAATTTAAGCCCGGGTAAAAAGGTTCGCCTTGAGGCCCGCAGAACCCTTGCATCGGTCCGCGTAAATGATAGCATTAGTTAGCGGGCAAAGGCTTTGCCGCAAAGCGCTAGTGGTAATGCATAGAGCACTGTGCTCTATGTACCAAAAAACCTCTACCCAATGTTGCTCTGCGTACTATTTAATAAGCAACAGGTGTACAGATTAGCTTTAACATTTTTATTGGAAAAGTTTCCAACTTTGACGACCTCCTCCCAGCGTGCTAAGTATACTTATAAATATCAATCATAATAAGTTATTTATGAAAACCAAATCGATTTAATAACAACGAGTTAAGTAAATTGGATATAGTGATTCACTGATTTTACCAGAAATGCAAGGAATAGCAATAAATAACAGGGAATAGTTCTTTTATAATAGTTTTAGCAGTATCGACAGTGAACATTTAATAACTCTCTCTTTTTGTTTCTCTCTTCTATTGTCAGCAACGGATCGGTAATGCCTTTGATGAAGATAACCACTTACTTACCATTAAAAATACGACTTCAAATGAAGTAGGTACTGTATCCTTTCCAATAAAAGAAGAATCATCGAAATCGGTTGGCGTGATATTGAGTTATTCGTCCATTTGTCGCGCACATACTTAATGCAAGACTTAAGTGGATGGTCAGATCTCGCTCAAAAAGTGGGACCACATGACAAGCACCAGCTTTCGATTCAAAAAAGAATCATCAAAATTTGTTCACTCAGTCAAAAGTTCTGAGGTAAAAAACATAAATAAATACAGTCGAATTGAAAACCTTCTTTTTTTGAAGTCGGTCAAAAATACAGAATCAATGTAGTAATGGTTCCTAAAATCAACATAATTTTAGCCGTATTGGGTTTAGAATACTAACTACAATCTCACGCCGGATATGTGTCGTGAGAGGAGTCGGCGCCGGCCACACAGAAAAGACGCAAGACACGGACCCGTTGCAGTCGCGGCGCCCGTTTAATCTACTTTCATACAAAATGTATGCAGCCGTCGCGACGTAAAACATACAGAAAAGACGGGACGCCAACATGACGCTTTCTCGTCGGCGCCCTATTGGAAAACATACAGAAAGGACAGGACGCGGGCCTGCTTAGGCGCCAGCGGGGGAGCGGAAAGGACGCGGAGAGCAGGTCTCTTAAAACGTAGTGATTAAGTACTCTGTGGCCGGGAAAAGCCCGGGTGTGCGCCGGCCGTCACGCCCGTTCCTTGTCTTTTCTATATGTTTTAACGGCGCCCTGTCTGCGACGGGTCCGAGCCCCGTCTTCGTCTTACGTCTTTTCTGTGTGGCCCGCGCCTTAATTCGGCCCGGTGGCCCCTAGAAGAGGTTACATTGGTAATATGGTGTATTAATATTATTAGTATAATATGTGAGTATGTAAATATAGTATGTATGTATTGGTTTATATGTATGTATACATAAGTATGTATGTACGTATAATTTGCTATATGTTTTCATATGTAAGTAGTATTTAATTATGTGGTACGCACTGAGTTTGCCTCATTAAATCTCTATTCCACTTATGGGCCTACTGGAAGAGATTTCTTAATAGGAATAAGTAGTGCCCTTGTACAAACTGTCTCTTAAATTATTTATCCTGTAAATGTTTTTGTGTGTACATAATAAATAAATAAAATAAAATAATATTGATTTTAATATTCGATATAATACTACCTACTACCTACTGTTATTATTTCTTTATGGGAACCGCCTCAATACCTACTACCATCATGTTTGAGTCAGCTGTCAAACGACTCGTGTTCCGGCTGAGGGCTTGAGAAATAAAGAAAGAATTGGCTTTCTTTCTTTTTCTTCTCTTTCTTTATTGGCCAGCAACGCATCAGGCACTACCTCTGATGTCGCATATCCATGGGCGACGGTAGTCACTGATGGTAATCACAAGGATCATCAGCTCGTTTGTCGGTTTTTTTCCATAAAAAAATTAGAGTGAAGACTACAAGACTTCATCCATCAAAACGAAGGCACAAACACCCTACGAGTGGCTACTTTTATGGTCAACTTCAATCAAGCCTTGGTTGAAATTGTTCATCCTATGTCACTCTTCAGTCAATGATCCGTCTTCAGGTAGGTATCTTTGCGAAGCTTGCTGTCCAGTCTTATATATAAACCTTATAAACATAAGAGTTCCTTGGACCATACCCAGAAAACCCCTTACAAAAATTTTCTTACCCTCTTCTTACTCAACAAAATTAGGAAAGGATGCTCCACTTAATAGATTAATGCAAAATTACAACAATATTCACTCTAACAGCGATGTACACATCTTCTACATGGAAAATGTGAAAAAATTTATCGGCATAATATGTTGCAAATACCTTTAGTTAGCCCAACTCTTTATTAAAAAATATGTAGTTAAAATTGTTTTAATTTCTCCATTTTGTTAACTATTTGGATTATGTAAGTTTGTCTAGCTTTAAGAACATAATTATTATGTACCATACAAATTTTTAGTTTCCTATGAATGTAAAATTACTTGGTTTTGATATTAATTAATACTGTGTTAGCTGTTATTAGCCATAAAAGTTGTATACGCCTTAGATGACAAATCACACTGGATGGATCAATCGTAACAATTTACTTACAATAGTTATCAATGCATAGTGATAAGTCAATGGTGTATCTAATAAAGATAAATAAATAAATAAAGATTCTTGATTCTCGGTGCTTTATGAGCAGGACAGGTTAAGAGTCAATGATAGATGAAGTCATCCTTTTTCACAGTATAAAAAGGAATGTTGTGTTTCTTATAAGACATGTAAATTAATACCGCAAAATAAATATTTCACTCGCGTATCGGATCGCCTACGCCCATAAGTAAACTTTCCCTGATATAAAAGGGGAAATATTCTTTCAACCCCTCACTCTTACATCAGCTGCTCAACGGCCGCCATCTTGTTAAGAAAACGTTCCGTTTCACATTTTAAAATGTTTAAGCTAACCGCAGTTATTTCTTTAATGCTCATTGGTAAGTGATATTTGTAGTAAAGTTTTGTTTTCTTTAGCCTAATATTTAAAGTATTGGAAAAAAAGAATAATAATCTTTTTTATTTTTCCAAAAATAAATATAGCAAATTAAAATAAGAAACTTTATTCAATATGCTTATTAAGGTGCCTCGCCATATTTTATTATTATTATTATTTCATGAACCGACCTATAAATTATTGCACAATATTCGCTATTTTGCGATTTTCGTTTTTCATTTTAAAAGCTTTGGTTTTTATTATTGTCTGTAATCCAAATTTATTTTTTACATTTATGCCTTCGTCTATTTTAATAGTTAATCATTTATTTCATGAAGTATTTGAGGAAGAAATGTGGTAAACCATTACAATAGCAATTTTGTACTCAAATCAAATATTTTTAAACTATTTTAAAATCAGAATTTTATGTTTAGCAAAATATATTATGTTTTGGTCTTTATAATTTATTTATTTATTTATTAACCACAATACAGGATTAAGGTACAAATGGCGAGCTTAATGCTTTATGCATTCTCTGCCAGCTAACTATTAGGCCAAACAGAAATACGAGTACACGATTAATAATGAGTATTTTCTAAAGAGGGGTGACTACGCGAATGGCATTAAATGAATAATTGATTGAAAATCAATCTTTAAAGAGAGTAAATAAATCTGGAGTTTCAAAAGGTGTCATTTTTGCACCCATAAGTTTATTAATTTAATTGCATTGATAGATTTATTGTTACTAAACAATATTTATTTGCTTATATTATAATTTTATTCAAAAATTTATTATTTGCTATCAGCGACTTGGTCGCAAGCGGAATTAAGGAGAACTAAGAAGATTGGCTCTCCAATGGCTGATTTTGATTCAGGTATTCGTTTGGAAATAACTTGGATTACTTGGAATGTCAAATATTACGCGAAATACCCGTGTAATTGCATGTAAGAAACGCATGGTGATGACCTCATCTTTGACAATGCATGAGGGTTTCTGTAAAATGTTTGCCTGTCTGTTTTATTTCTTCAGTCGTGTATTTGTGTGAAGTTTACTACACAAACTGTTCCTGTGGTATTTACACCTTCTCTCTCTGTATATCTACATTGCTCTGTGTAGTTAGTGAGGAAGTAAGGAACTAAGTAAGGGAACATACCAAAACCACGTGCCTCATTTAGGGGGGGGAGGGGGGTCTTCAAAACACCACGATTGGTCACAGAGGGGAGGGGGGGGGTTTAGGTTTTTGTCACGTAGTCAATATTTTAGCAACCATTGCGCCAGAAAGTCGTCAAATATAAGCAAAATTATTATTTTTTAACTCTGTTTTTGCAAAAAAGTATTGAAAACCGTATTTATCAATTACCACCTGAAAACTAGGGGGGAGGGGGGGGGGTCTTCTCATATACTACGGATGGTCACGAAGGGGGGGGAGGGGGTTAAAAAGTTGGAAAAAATGGGTTACGTGGTTTTGGTATGTTCCCTAAGGAATAAACTTTCACATTTTTAATGAGTAATAATAGAAGATAATTTATTGCTATTGATAATATAAATATATTGATGGATTGAGAGTTCTTCTTATTCATGATTCATATCCACGACGAATCTTCAATTTCTCAAATATTTTATGTATAATTTTTGAAATTTAAAAACAAATCAATTATTTTCTTTTGATGAAGAAAAACTAATGCCATAAATTAATTATGGCAACCACAACTCCTATACGATAAATTATGATAATAATATTCATTTAACTCTTACGCCCCAACTCAGAGTCATTAACGGTTAATTTAATCGCTCCTTAGTGAAGAATCACCATACAAATTGTGTACTAAGGAGCGATCAAAGTAACCGTTAGTGACTGAGTTGGGTCGTTAGATTTTTTTAATTTAATGATTATACAGGCACAATGATATTAAACTGTAGATGGGTGAATTTCAACAAACTCGAATTTTGCCTAATTACAGTGGCGAATTTAAATTTGCTGTTTCTGATAAATTTTTTTGGCCTAAATAATAGATAAAGAGTAGTACTAATTAATCATATACTAGAGATCGAAAAAAAATGATTAGTTCGTGAGATATTTCCATTTGAAATTATCAAATGCCACCGAAATTATTAAAGGACCACCGGAATTAAAATTCAAGCCACCGAAATTGATTAAATTTAAACTTGATGTTTCTAATACACTTTATTTGGCATAAATAATATGTAAATAGTAGTGATAATTAGTCATATAGTAGAGATTGAAAAAAAATTACTTGTTCCGGAGATATTATCAAATTACACTATCAAATGCCACCGAAATTAGGACCACTGGAATTAGAATTTGATCCACCGAAATTGATTTATGCCCATGAGAAATCATAAAGGCAGGATCATTTAATACTTTAAAGATATTTTGAAGAATAGGAGTCTAGATGAACGAACTCCTTTTAGCGGTAATTAGACAGGCCCATTGCACTTCTGAGCCACGTTTATAAGCTGTTTTCGAGGGTCCTCACAAATCGCATTGCACGCAGGCTTGACGACTTCCATCCTCCCGAACAAGCAGGATTCCGAAAAGGCTACAGCACCATAAACCATATACACACATTGCGGCAGATTAAACAAAAGACCGAGGACTATAACTTGCCGTTATGTGTAGCCTATGTGGACTATGAGAAGGCCTTTGATTCTATCGAGATCTGGGTGGTACTAGATTCTCTCCAGCGGTGGCGGATCGACTACCGGTATATCGAGGTGTTGAAGTGTTTGTACTCATCCGCCATCATGTCCGTCAGAGTACACGACACAGCAACGAACCCCATCCAACTGCAGAGAAGTGTCAGACAAGGATGTCATATCCCCAAAACTGTTCACCGCTGTGTTGGTAGACGTGTTCAAACTGATGGAGTGGAAACAACATGGCATTAACATCAATGGCGAATACATCACACACCTACGATATGCCGATGATATAGTCATCCTGGTGAGTTCCCTGGAAGAACTTGGAACAATGCTCGGGGGACTTAAACAGCGCCTCACAACGGGTGGGTCTTAAATCATGTCGAATGTCCATGTTACACCCGTATCGGTTGTTGTTGAAGGCGCTGCTCTCGAAGTTCTAGACGAATACACCATTACCTGGGACAAGTGATCCAGATGGGTAAGTCCAACTTCGAGAAAGAAGTCACTTGTAGAATCCAACTCGGATGAGCTGCGTTCGGGAAACTCCGTCATATATTGTCGTCCAAAACACTACCTCAGTGCCTGAAGTTTAAGGTGTTCGAGCAGTTTGTGTTGCCGGTGATCACATACGAATCCGAGACGTGGTGCTTTACTATTGGCCTAATCCACAACCTCAGAGAAGCGCAGCGGGATATGGAGAAGGCTACGCTTGGTATTTCTCTACATGATCGCATCAGAAATGAGGAGATCCGTAGATGAACAAGGGTAACCGACATAGCTCGAAGAATTAGCCGGCTGAAGTGGCAATGGGCGGGCCATATAGATCGAAGGACCGATAACCGTTGGGTAAGAAAGGTCCTCGAATGGCGCCCACGTCTCGGAAAAAGGAGCATAGGATGATAGGACGCCCCCCGACTAGGTGGACTGACGACCTGAAGAAGACAGCGGGCATCCGCTGGATTCAGAAGGCTCAGGACCGGTCAGAGTGGTATAAGTTAGGGGAAGCCTATGTCCAACAGTGGACCTCCAAGGGCTGATGGATAGATGGAGACACGCTTGTATTTCTATGGCCTATACTTCCCTATACGCTTTGATTTGCCACCGGAGCCACCGAGATTGCGCCACCGGACTTAGAATCAGAGACAAAACTTGAATTTTAAAGAAAACTTTTAGTCACAGGTTAACTTTTATTTCACAGTTGTAGCTGAAAACCGTTAATGGAACCCTCCATAAAATTTCTAGATAATCTGCTTTGTACTTTTACTAATATACATGACATCGGAATTGGATGATTTTGTATTCCTGCGCCACCGCAGTTAGTACTTACGTGTTTGGCAGGAAAATTACGCAGCCAGTCGGTCATCCTAACACGCAGTTTGCAAGAGCACAACTGAACGGTGCGGGGAAAGCCAGTAAGGTGTCTTCCAAATCGTGAAATAACAAGTAATGAAGTATACAAAATGCGCCACCGGTATTGCTTTTTTTTGTAGGACATTTTTAAAAGATGTTTTAAGAGCTGTTGTTTAATCTTAAATTACTCCATAAATATATATTAGTTGTGTTATTTAATGTATTTCTAAAAAACATTCCCTTTCAATGAAATTTATTTACCAAAAAAAATTAAATTAATAAAATATGTAAATAAACGCAGTTTGGACAGTACACCGGAATTAGATTTTAGGTCTTAGATATTTTTTTATTAAGAATCTATGTATTAAATACCTCTGAATACTTCACTATTATGTAGATCACTACTTAAACTACCTATATAAAATTATGCATAATTGTAGTTTACCTCCACATATTAATTTTCAACCTCGCCGTCTCAAAAATGCACTTGGGAAATTCACCCAGATACGTTATGCCCTTACAAATCAACCAAAAAATCTGTTCCGACCGAGCTACAACACACACACGTTTATCTTTTGTTTCACTACACCAATCACTATTACATTGGTAAATTATGTAAAAGGGATGGCACTACTAAAACCATGATAGTGAAAAAGACAGCTAGACGGCCTCACTCAGAGGCAGTTATCAACTGTCTGAATTAAAATCGCTACACTTGTCTAAATTCGACTGACATAATTTCAGCGCCATCTTGGTATATCTTGTATATAATATGATTGTACAGGCAGTACACTATGGGCAGCCAGTATGCCGTGCGACTCTTGCGGTAGTGAATGTGCGTCGGCGTGTGGCACCAGACACTTCAGGTCCTGCTGCTTCAATTACCTCAGGAAGAAACGTGGTCCAGATTCCGCTAAGGTAAAATCGTACCCTCAGTGGAAAAAAGTCGTCTTAAGTTGAATTTTAGTTATTAATATGATTGGAAAGAGGGACAAAAGCTGCATATGCTCATTTTTTTCAAATTTTTATTATTAATCTTGACGGTTTTGTGCAAGAAATCGTAATGTAAATTCCTTAGACTACTTACTGATATTTTAACAGATTTTTTGCTCTCTTGTAAAATTGCAATTTTCATCTTATGCCTTTTTTCCACTGAGGGTACGAAATGTGTTTATGTGTTACTATTTATGAACTCCGTCGCCCGCTTTAAAGTTAGGTAAACTGCAATTATGTCGGCAAAAGATGATACTAGATGCGACTGAGTAAATCATGTTTTTACCATTCTACGAAAGTCATTAGCATCGCATGAAATGTAGGTATGGTAAATTGTTTCAAATAAATATGTACCTATATGTTAGTAGGTACTCTGTGCTAATACTCGCGTAATTTTTTCTTGTTTCAAGTTTATAAATAACTAGGAAATCGCCCTTGCTTCGCTTCGGGAAAAATAGTAAAAAATATAATATACCCTATGTCACCCGGGGATAGTGCAGCTTCCCAACAGTGAAAGAATTTTTCAAATCGGTTCGATAGTTTCGGAGCCTATACAATGCAAACAAACAATCAAATCTTTCCTCTTTATAATTAGTATAGATTAGCTTTAAGTATTTACCACTGCCCATGGATATCAGTAACAATGAAAGTATTGAATCACCGATGTTCTGCCGCCAAAAAAAGAAGTGCAAGAAAATTCGATACGTATTTAAAAATCATCATGTTCTGTGACAATAATTTTTTTTTCTTCAACAGCTCTGGTTCCAAAACCTACACGACATGAAAACAGAAAGTGCTCAAAGACCGAAGATGCCATTCCTCGTCGAAGAAATCCCAGAGACCTGGGCCAACTTCATCTCCAACGAATACAAAGCCTACCCCATGGACGAAAACTTAGAAAATCGCATGCAACTTATATACGATGTTTAATCTGTCATTACAGGCTGCAATACTATTTTCATATTTTATCTTTAGTCAATTGAATTAAAAAAGTGTATTTTATTACCATATTTATAATAGATGTGTTATTATAAAAAAGAAATTATTGTATAATATTTTGAAATGGTAAATATTTTATGTATTGTAATTTATGTCTAATGGCTGGTTAGATATAAATTCAAATAAATTAAAAATAAGCAGTTTTTACTTTCATTAATATTCCAATACATTTTTAATTAAGTATCTACATAAAAATTACTTTTAAAACGTCCAATACCCGTTGTGAGTGTTCACATCGGAGAGGTTAACAAATTTTCAAAATTTTTAAGTTTAATTAATATACTTACTAACTTACTTATTATTAGGTACTATTAAATAAAACAAGAAGCTTCGTGAAGTTGTTTTATTACTTCAAATTGATAGAACATTCACAATGTACTTACATTTTAATAAGTACTTATTTAAAATTATGGACAAATATAGCTCCTAAAATTAACTATAAGAGTGTGAAATACATTAAATTTAAATACTTAAACTTAACGGCATCGTAATAAAATTGTACGAACCAAAGAATGAGAGTGAAGACTGTTGACATTTGACAATTTGACAGCTGTCAAAAATTTCGTACGTATTTAATTTTTGATCTACATCAAATCGAGAACTTATGTCACAGCGTCACAGGGTAAGGTTCATACAAAAACTGTTAATTACTATAGAACAATATAATATTTTATAAATATTTTATAAACTAGGAAAGTTTATCAGATTTTTAAATTCTTTCTTTGGTATTTTTACAAAATAACCTTATAGGCAATAAAAGTATTAAGAAATGAATTATAAAACAGTGCAAATAGTTACAAAATTCATTCAGTCATTAGGTAATTTTAATTTCTTTAGGTAATCCGGTCTTAAGTGAAATATTTAAAAGTAAAAGTTTATCAGACTAGAATAAGACTAGAATTCTACAACTTTAAAAGTCAATCAAAATCTTATGTACGTAAAATATTATATAAACTCTACAAATATGTCACCTCCTAGGATAAAGTTATACATTATACGATGATTATAATTTAAAATACTAATTTCCATTCATATAAAGAAATAAAAAAAATATAATGTGCTAGTTTAAAACCTTAACAACTTAAATTTATGAAAAAAAAACAATAATTTAATTTAAATTATAGGTAGTTATTGAAAAGTTATCCTTATCAAAATCAATCAACAATTTGTTGCAAAAAAATATAATAATATTGAGCTCTTTGAAATTTTAAACGTGGAAAACAGCTGTCAACATATTTTTATAATCGAAACGCTACGGCAATCGCATTTTAGTCATTCAGCCAGTTATTATTGTGTTCCTCTTACTGGTTGTAGGCTTCCTTCTGCTTTCTTCTGGCTATTTCTGCGCTCGCCTCCTGGATAGCTTCCCAGAGTCTCGCTTCAGACAGAATTTGACGAGAGAGGTCGTCTATTGCGTTTTCCGAATCCATGAAGTTATCTTCGTCTACGTACTGGAATAATATAATATAATTTTATTCTTATATCTCTTATAAGTTTTATAAATGTACTGAAACTATTTTTGTCGCTCGTTTCTTTTTTAAAATATTAAAGAATTTCATTTACGTCGTAGGCAACTAATAACTAAATACTACTATATACAACAACGTACCCAACACGTTCCATTGAGAAAGAGAAACAAACTAGGGGAGAGGAATCGGGAGAGAGAGAGAGAGAGGAGGATAGGTCGAGAGAGAAGATATATAGAGAGAAAATACCTGTCGCTGTCTCATAATTTCCTGGACGGGCATTCCCGGAGACCCCTGCGACCTCTTGCGCCCACATCCTGAAATATCAGTCGTTAACTCCGTATATCATTAAAACTGACTTAATTTTTATTATTTGCTATAGCTTGAAGCGCTCTTAGCCCAGCGGCTTGCGTCGATCCTAAGTGATCGACAAAGTTAAGCAACAGCGGGCGTGGTCGGTAGTTGGATGGGTGACCGCTAGTGGCAAAAATTCTTGAGCGTTTCCGTGCTTCGGAGGGCACGTAAAGCCGTCGGTCCCGGTTGTTATCATAAGATAACAGTCGTTAAGCTATGTCGGAGGCCCTCGGGTGGTTTGAAAACTTCCGACATTCGGGTTGGCCACTAACACAGAACATCTAATAATTAGTTAGAAGGGGCATAGCACGTAATTTGTATGGGAACCGCTGTCGCCGTTTCAATAAACACTACTAACGAAAATGAACAAATACGCATGAGGATTGTTATGTGTGCATGAAGTAGGCGTGACTCTGTAGCTAGGGATTGATTGTCGATAAATTTTTATCAGTATTTATTTTCGCAAGGTATACTTATTCATTATATACTTTTATACTTTTTGATTTAAACTACTTACTCCGTCGACAGACTCATATTTCATCATGGCCTCCGAAACAAAGTCTTTTCCAATTACCGCACATGAAGGCATTTTTACGTAATTAAGTCGCAGTATTTTGCAGTACTTTTCTCTGTTGGAGTTTGCGAGTCACTAAACAGCGCAATCGCGTGTTTTTGTGCGATGTGCGCATTTGATCACAGTATTGGCGCGCCTACCTTGCCCACAATTCCTTTCTAACTAATTATTAGATGTTCTGTGGCCACTAACCCCTCCACCAATCCGCACTGGAGCAGCGTGGTGGAGATGCTCTAGGCCTCCTCAAGAGAGACCCGTGTCCAGTAATGGGCCATTAATGGGTTGAAGACTATAGCTATGCCCGCGTTTTCGGCGATAAACAAATACCTGTGCGCTAAATTTCATGAAAATCCGTTCAGTAGTTTTTGCGCAAAAGAGAAATAATCCATACGAACTTTCAATTAAAAATTTGCTGCGATTATAAGGATTAAGATAGTTAAATCATATTAACTTTATTTAAGAAGGGCACCACGTTTTGAAATGTAGCAAGGTACGTCGATAAAATGATGCTTAGTTGGTCGTCAGAGGCCCCTGGGGGTCCCATATAAATGATAGGGCCCTTGACATACACTTACCAGTAAAAGCGTTGCAGAACGGTCTTTTCTTCGGAGTGAGAATAACATCGTCGTTTAGTCGCGGGTCAAAGTTTCTTGGGACCTGCAACGTTCGACAAATAATATTTATGTTTAGTATAGTCAATAGACATGTGACTTTACATGCCCACATCAAAAACAATATTCTCAACCTAAATTCAGATACTTATGTAAATAAAAAATGTATTATTGTTTTGTTTATCTTATTTATTATTTATCTACATAAGAAGCTAAATTAAGTAGTTTGAATTCAAGCACCTGCACGAATAAAAACGGTAAAATAAATTAATATTTTCAATTAACTTAAAATATGAGTTAAAACGTTTTTAAAATTAAATAAACAAAATTGATTAAATGTTTGATTTAAAAAAAGTTTATTACGTACAGTAGCCGAATAGCATCCTGCAATCAAAATGACAAGCAGGAGCAGCGAGAAGCGGGAAACGGTTGACATGGCGGCAACTGACAGCTAAATCAAGATGGCGGATCTGGAACAATTAAAGCAATGCATTTTTAATTTGTAACCTGCCTAACATTTTAAACCTACGTTTACAAAGCACTAATTCAATCAATGATTTTAAACAAGTTTTTAATATGTTGAAGTGACGTATGAGTGAGTAATTAAAACACATCCGATTAGGTTTATAATTCCTCCCTCTCAATTCTATTGTATCAGCTGCAGACTTAAAAAAAACCATACGTCACCTTGTCTTATCGAGAGTGACGCCGCCCGCTTACCATGTGTGCGTAATTTTTAATGCGGTCCAACCAATCCGACGCAGTAATGGCGGCGGATTAATAACAGCTTGGTGTCAATGTGTGCGTGTGATACTTGTACGAATAGAGGAGTTGGTATTACTAAGGGTGCCTCATTTGTTGCCGACAATCCGACTGATTCTTTTTTTTAAATCTATGGTATCAGCATAAACAATAATTAACTCGTACAAGAGACCTAAAACCATTCTTGCGTGTGTACGTCTGTGTAAGTCTGTAAGTCTGAGACGGATTTGTAGTAAACCGGATGATCATTAGTTCCTGAAGTTCCAGTAATCTATTAATCTCGGTAATGTCTATCTCGTTAATATGTCATCAAAGAGATTAGGCACGGACGTAGGCATCTGCTACGACGTAGCTACTCGTAGAGGGCTACGCGCTACGCCTAATCTAGGAAGAAGATAATCCTAGTAACATTATAAATGTGATTTGTATGAAAATTGGTACGCTCATTCAAGCAAAACTACTGAACGAATTTTCATTAAATTTAACACACAAGTAGACCATGAAATAAGAGTGGAAAAGTCAAAGCCACCGAATAAATCGAGTATAAAAATCACCTACAACATACATATAAATGTCAACCTTTAATATTTGAAGAGTTCAATCAATAAGTTCACTCAATATTCCGTCATCAGAACTGAATTTAGATTCATATTGGACCAATTTGGAAGTAAAACCGCCGTTTCAAATAAAAAATTAATTTCCAAATTGTTTGATAAATGACGGAGTTTTAAGGTTACAAAAAAAAGAATTAAAATCAGAACCTCCTCCTTTTTGGAAACTGGTTAAAATATAGTTTGACCTTTACAAGAAAACCTAACTATATAAAAAAGTTAAATAAAAAAATCATCGCAAACAATTAAACTGTAAATTAGTTAACCTGTAAAGTAATTTACCTGTTACCAATTCTCGTTAGCACTAAGTTAACTTAAACTTATTGTTAGTAACAAAATTACTCAGCGGCAACTCGAAGTTCAACTGCCGATCGCTAATACAGTTAGCTGTTTTAGACCTTTTGTCGAGTTTAAACTGTTTTGTCGTCAGATGATACAAGTTGTTCAACAAATTAAAGATAACTAAGTCTCAACAAACTATTGAGAACGGATCTATTACCAGCGATACAAAGTATAGCAGCATGTCTCAATACTTAATCTATCTACCCATAATACCTCAGTAAATTAACTAGCAACTGTCAAAATGATATTAGTGTTATGTAATGTACAATAATAATATATTTTCTTATAGAAATAGCCGGCAAACGAGCTGACTATCCACTTGATGGTAAATAGCTATCGTCGCCCAAGAACATCAGCGACACCAAAGGCATCACTGATGCGTTACCGGTCAAGAGAGGGAGAAGAAAAAGAAAGAAAGAACTGGCCCTCAAGCCCCCAGCCGGAACACGACGAGTCGTTTTGCGGTTGACTCAAGCTCAATAATAATAAGTTCTTGCTAATAGACGAGAATAAAAACCATCACACAACACCTGGAAATTGAATCAACACACCTCATACTACATTTTAATTGGCCACGGCCCGTAAATATAGTTACTCCAGTCTTTCGTACTGGGAAAAAGTAACACACTAACTAACTCCCCGTGCGATATGACCATCGATGGCATGAAGGGGCGGACATTGGCAGCATTAGAAAGAAAGAAAGAAAGAAAGAAAATATTTATTTCGTAAAGCATTATGCAACAGGCTACAAAATGCAATCAAAACAGCAATTACGTTGTAGAAAATGACAATCCGATACAAACTCACAAATGACTAATGAAGCCACAGTAAAACCTATATGCGATGCGACTTAGAAATAGAAAACTGCCCCAGGCGAGTACCGATACGGGAGAATCCTGCCCCAGACCATCATCAGACTTAGACTGCCCTACGTATTCTGGGGGCAACGTATCGCCGAGATCTGCCCAGTCCATTACTGTAGCTCTACATATTAACAATTCATCACCAATTTCATCTAAACGTAGCTTATTTCAGTCACCCAGCTCATCGCCTTATTCATACGAATCATATCAATCATCCCGTTCCACAACCAGATCCCGATCTAAAACACATCACTTATGTCATGCAATGTTACACAAGAAGCTCTTGCTAATTCTCTTGTGCCCACCAATGACATCACAAACTCCACGCGAATATTACCAAATGATCATCATAACTCACAGTCATCACTTCTCGACATTAAATAAATAAATAAATAACGCTTCACACTTATAGCCCCACACTGGGATTCCCTGTGTCGTAGGTGCCATGGACAATACACAAGACAAGGACATTCACACCCAGACGAGAACAGAAATTCAAACATCATTCAAATTTCCGCCTCGCTGGGAATCGAACCCAAGACCCTTGGCGCGGCGATCCGGCATGGTAACTATTGCGCCACACGGGTCGTCAATTATTAACACACCAGTAAGAAGTGTTATGCGGAAAATGCTTCCTACAACCATCCTTGCTGGTAAAAGTACACAACGAATGAAATTGACTAAAGAAATTAACAGAGAACTCCTCCGTTGCTACTACACTGTAACGCTATGTGAAACATTGTTACACAAAATGTTATAGAACAATTTTCAGAACAGAGTCATATTACAGAACACCGTCTATCAGATCACATAAGAGTCATACACAAAAACAATAGAATACCATTAACCTAGCGAGGAAGCATAATGCTGGCCATATATGATCAAGTAAGTATACTTGTAAAGTTTGCAGCTGATTTGACGCGGCAAAAAAGTAAAAAAAAAATACACACATTTTCCAATTTTAAATTATAAGTAATTAGTTATCTATCAATGATCAATTAGTTATTAATAAAACACGATCGTAGTGACGCAAATAATCGAAATATTCCCGAAATAATCAATCGACTCGAGAACAGCCTACGCAGTTATAATATTTCGTTTACAACACCGGCCAGACCATTACGGCCGAATGTAATACAATTGTGTTGTCATCATGATATTTACCGAATAACATAATAGTAGTTTTACGACAATTGTTTAGACGGAAACAGTAACGTAATTCGTCCACTTGACACGCCATTTTCTGGGCATTGCCTAAATATGACGCGGGAACGCCTTTGTTTTATGTGAGCCTGGTACCTGGGAGTGTAAATTGAATGTTGGTTTTATTTTTATTTATTTATTTATTTATATATTTTTGTACACGAATGTTACGTGCCCTACATGGAGGAGGACCGCTGATTCCGCACGCCACCGCGAGGGACCGATTACACGTGTAGCCTAATTTCACAATTCTCAGATCAGCATTTCCATATTTCATTTTATTTTAATTTTATAATAATTGTCATTCATTGTTAGCTCTCAGCATTAGGCAGCAGTGTTTCTTTAGAATAATTATTAAATGTAATAATCTTAATTTTAATTAAATTAGTTTAAAAGTCTTTGGTTTTTTTTGAGTCCTCCGGCTGTCGTTAACATAATTGGCGCAGTCGGTAGGATATCTCGAAGTAGTTAGGCTCAAGACCAAGAATCGGACGAAGACCAGCTGCTTACACTTTCAAGTGTTTCATCGGGGTATCCAGAACATCCAACGTTCAGCCGAGGCCGCACTCAAAAATCAGCGCCGGAAAAGACCAGGGAAGGCAATACATGTAAGTGCTTTGAATTGCATTTCCTGTTAGTGTTGCTAATCCTTTCCACCATTTTCCACCCTAAGTCTGATAGGGCCCGGCAGTCTGAACTTCGTCAGGCTCGCCGTAGCGTTAGTGATAGCATTAGAAATCTAGAATCAGATTTAGATTTAGAATTAGATAATCTTAGTTCAATTAATTTAGAAAACACCATGGCTGTTGACCCAGACACTATCTTTAAAGCTCTTCGTCTTGTTCCTGATTTTGATGGCAACCCCAATATTTTAACAAGATTTATTAAGATATGTGACCAGGTTGCCGCCCAGTACTTAAGCAGTGCTCCAGGTAGTGAATTTTCTAATACTTGTTTGTTGAACGGCATTTTAAATAAAATAACAGGGACCGCTGCCTGTACGATCAATTCTAACGGTATACCAGATAGTTGGGCAGGTATCCGCGCTAGTTTAATCAATAACTTCTCTGACCAACGCGACGAGACGACTTTGTATAATGACCTTTCCCTCGCTACTCAGGGTAATAGATCTCCCCAGGAATTCTATGACCATTGCATGACTTTATTTAGTACAATAATGACGTACGTGACGTTACATGAGACGTTAGAGACTACGGTGGCTGCGAAACGGGACCTTTATAAAAAGGTAACGATGCAGGCGTTCGTGCGTGGGTTAAAAGAACCACTAGGTTCCCGTATACGTTGCATGCGTCCCGTAACCATCGAGAAGGCGCTCGAATATGTCCAAGAAGAACTGAACATATCGTACTTACAACAGCGCCACGAGCCCCATAGGTACCAAGTAAATCCCAAAGCACATCCCTCTAATTCATTTCCACCACCACGACCACCACAAAATTTCCAAATACCTGCACCCAGGTGGCCGACACCCGTAGGGCAGCAGCCCATGAGGCCCCCGCCTCAACCGTTCAAATTTAATCCACCCATGCAGCAACACCGCATGCCTACTAACACCCAAAAGATGCTCGGTGCGCCACCACCTAATTATAACAATACCGGTTTTAGAATCCCACCTAGAAATCCATCACCTAATCATAATGGTCCTAAGCCTATGAGTGGAGTAAGCCACTTCGTGTCCAAGCCCATACCACCTAGAGTCCCTGGACATGACTGGCAACGTTACGGTAATCCCCCTCCGTCTAACTACTTTAAAACTAGAGAAGTTAACTTTAACGAGACTTATGACGATTATAACAGTTACTACCCCGACTACTATTACGACGACCAGACCAACTACATGGACTCGTACGATTACAATTACTATGACTATGAGAATACACAGTTACCGTACGAAAACGAATCACAGTACTATAACTCACCTCCCAGCCTTCCTATTGAGTCACCACAACCTTCCACCAGTCAGAAAGAGCAGGATTTTCCCAAGAGCCGTCACAATGTAGGACCAGAATAGAGTTAAATTTACATTCTAAGAAAGAACTACCTTTTATTCAAATATACGAGCCTCCTCTTAAGCTTCTTATAGATACCGGTGCGAATCAATCTTTTATAAGTCCTGAAGCCGTTGAAAAATTTTATTCGCACATACCTAAAAATTATGATCCGTTCGAAGTTACTAATTCACAAATAACTAGTGTTCATGATTTTTCAATTACGATACCCAGTTTTCCGGAGTTTAACGTAAGAAGAGACATCAAGTTATTTATCTATAAATTTCATAGTTACTTTGACGGTCTTATAGGTTTAGATTTATTAGAAAACTGTAAAATAGATCTTAAACATAACGTTTTATTCACCGAGAATGCAAGTATACCTCTACTACGTTACCAATGTAGGAAACCAAGTTCTCACAAATGTATTCCTCCTAATTCTTCCCGTTTAATTAACATCCCTATTTCTTATCCCGATGGTGACATATTAATTCCCGAACAATTCTTATGCAACTGTGTTATCTCTGAATGTATTACGACAGTGACAGATAGGACTTGTATTGTAGAAATTAAAAATGTGACAGACAAAGTCGTGACAGTTAGTTTTGACAGTCCAATCCAGTTTGACGTATACAATGTTGAGTGCACGCGAACTGAACAAAGCCTAGACCGTGTTAAAGACGTATTATCTCGCCTTAGAACTGACCATTTGAACGCTGAGGAACGAGCCAATTTACAGTCGTTATGTGGCCGTTACGCCGACGTATTTTACATTGA
The DNA here is from genome assembly GCA_963932265.1 of Thymelicus lineola. Lineage (NCBI taxonomy): Eukaryota > Metazoa > Arthropoda > Insecta > Lepidoptera > Hesperiidae > Thymelicus > Thymelicus lineola. The sequence goes on along the minus strand of OZ010681.1, from coordinate 17,445,890 downwards.
AGGCGAACCCCTCACTTTCACTAACAAAATTAAACATCATATTCGAACTCATGACGAAATCCCAGTACATACAAAAAGCTACAGGTATCCCCATATACACCGTCAGGAAGTCAGAGACCAGATTTCCAAGATGCTGGAGCAAGGTATTATCCGACCATCGGATTCAGCATGGAGTTCTCCCATCTGGGTAGTCCCCAAGAAGGCAGACGCTTCTGGTAGACAGAAATGGAGACTTGTAGTCGACTTTAGAAAACTCAACGACAAGACCATTGACGATAAGTATCCCATACCGAACATAACGGACGTACTCGACAAACTTGGTAGGTGCCAATACTTTACGACCCTTGACTTAGCATCAGGCTTTTACCAAGTCGAAATGAACCCCAGCGATATCTCTAAGACAGCTTTCAACGTGGAACATGGGCATTTTGAATTTCTACGTATGCCCATGGGTTTAAAGAACTCCCCGTCCACATTCCAACGAGTAATGGATAACGTACTCCGAGGATTGCAGAACGAGATATGTTTAGTTTATCTAGACGATATCATTGTGTTCAGTACATCCCTTCAGGAACACATGATTAATCTCGAAAAAGTTTTTAGTAGACTACGCGAATCGAATTTTAAAATACAGATGGATAAATCCGAGTTAGAGCTAGAAACTGCATATCTTGGCCACGTAATTACTAGGGATGGTATTAAACCCAACCCCGACAAAATTAGAGCCATTCAAAACTACCCCTTACCTAAGACCCCTAAAGAAATTAAACAATTTTTAGGATTATTAGGATATTATAGAAAATTCATACCTGACTTCGCACGTGTCACTAAACCCATGACTAGATGCCTTAAAAAATCTAACAAAATTACTTTAGATTCCGACTATGTAAACTGCTTTGAAACTTGTAAAACCTTACTGACTAATGACCCCATACTTCAGTACCCTGACTTTACTAAGGACTTCATATTGACGACAGACGCCTCAAACGTAGCCATAGGAGCCGTCCTTTCCCAAGGTTCAATAGGTTCCGATAAACCGATTTGTTACGCTTCCAGGACTCTAAACGATAGCGAATTAAATTATAGTACCATCGAAAAGGAACTCTTAGCTATTGTTTGGGCTACTAAGTATTTTAGACCCTATTTATTCGGCCGTAAATTTAAAATTTTAACAGATCATAAACCCCTGCAGTGGATCATGAACTTCAAAGAACCTAACTCGAGACTGACTAGATGGCGTCTCAAACTTAGTGAATATGACTATACCATTATCTATAAAAAGGGAAAATACAATACTAACGCAGACGCTTTATCGCGAGTTCAAGTTAACAATGAGGAGATCGAATCCCTTCTTCAAGAATGTGGAATAGACCTCTCAGTTATACCTGAAGCCCCTAGTTCCTCTACCGCGACAATCCATACATCAGCCGAGGATCCCATCCTTGAGATACCCATCACTGACGAACCCCTGAATAAATTCCATAGACAAATTTGCTTTACTATTGTAGGTGACATTAAACGACGAACGACAGCGACTAAACCATTTGAGACTCACACACGGACACATATACAAGTATCAGAATCGACATTAGAACAAGATGTGGTTAATGCAATTAAAGAATACGTCAACCCTAAGATCAAAACCGCCCTTAAAATTACACCACCCTTAGGAATGTATTCTATTATCCCTATTCTTCAACGTAACTTTAAAAGCTCTTCTATGAATTTAGTTTTAGCAAAAACTGAGCTAGAAGACGTTAAAGAATACCTAAGACAACAGGAAATAATTAAGCATTACCACGAAGGGAAGACGAATCATAGAGGGATTAACGAATGTTACCTAGCTCTGTCCCGTCGTTATTACTGGCCCAAAATGAGAGAAGAGATCTCCAAGTATATTAATGAATGCACAGTTTGTGGTCAGAGTAAATACGATAGAAATCCTATTAGACCCCAGTTCAATATTGTACCACCTGCGACCAAACCCTTCGAAATAGTCCACATAGACTTATTTACAGCCCAGAACGAGAAGTACTTGACCTTTGTCGACTCTTTTTCGAAGTATGGACAAGCTTATCATCTACGTGACGGTACGGCAATTAGCATTTTACAAGGACTACTGACTTACTGTACTCATCACGGACTACCACTGACTATAGTTACTGACAATGGGACTGAGTTCACCAACCAACTCTTTTCTGAGTTTATAAGGCTACATAAGATCAACCATCACAAGACCTTAGCTAACTCCCCCAATGACAATGGTATCATCGAACGATTCCACTCGACATTACTAGAACACTTACGTATTTTACGACTGAAACAGAAAGACGAACCGACGGTTAACCAAATGCCTTATGCCCTGTTAGCCTATAATAGTTCAGTTCATAGTTTTACTAAGTGTAGACCCCATGACATAGTTAGAGGACATTTTGACCCCAGAGACCCCTTGGACATTGACTTGACAGAGCACCTCATGCAACAGTACATTCTTACTCACCGCGACCAGATGAAAACCGTATATGAGCTCATCAACGAATCTACCATAGCAGAACGTACCAACCTAATGACTAATAGAAATAAAGATCGTGAGCCAGAAATCGAATACCAGCCAGACCAGCAGGTTTTCATTAAAAACCCGTTAGCCAGCCGACAAAAGTTAGCACCGCGCTACACCCAGGACACTGTACTTGCCGACCTCCCTATCCACATTTACACATCCAAAAAGAAAAGACCCATAGCCAAGTCACGACTCAAACGAGTACCTAAGACAAAAAAATTGTTTCAGGATTCGACTACTGCTGTTAATCTGCCTGACAGTGGCAACCGAGATACGTCTTGAGCAACTTGACAATGGACCTGGACTTCTACCTTTTAAACTTGGATAAGCTAAACTTATTACCCAATACCACTCTTTTATACAGTACATAGAACTTTCTGACTTAGAACGACAACTTGACTGTATTAACAACCAACTAGACTTCTTTAGATCTAGGCTAGATAACAATACTCTTCCTATATTTGAATTGCAGATAGACTACTTAAATTCGAAGCTAATTAAGATAACTACCCAACTACAGAGTTTAGAACCCAATCGCGTTAAGAGAGGATTAATCGACGGACTAGGATCCCTTATTAAAAGTGTAACAGGTAACTTGGATCATTCTGATGCCGAAAATTATAACAAAGCTATTAAATTATTACAGAGCAATGAAGAAAAATTATCGTCCGAATTTAACAGTCATATTAGTCTTAATAAAGATTGGATGTCTCAGTATACTCAAATAATAACTAGTTTAGTAGAAAACCAACATAAACTTAATGATACATTAATGTTAATCTTAGATAAACGTAATTTTTCCGAAGTTAAGTTTGCCAAGTTTGCTCAGTTGTTAGCTATTATAAGTGAAAACGCAGATGATTTATATTTAGAATTAATAAGATTAGAAAATATGTTAGCATTTATTCGTGCATCGAGCACACATCATAGCATGTTAAGTGTAGATAATTTAGAGAATATAATTATTAGACTTAAGAAAATATACAGTAATAATGAAATTCCAGATGCTGAATTGAGAGATTATTATAATATAATTAAACCTGGTAGCTATTTTACTGATAAACGGATAGTAATAGTTTTTAAATTTCCCATTGTATCTCCTAATAATTTTGAATTTTACCGACTATCAATTGTTCCTAATAAACTCCAGCAAACCTTCATACCACCCTTTCCCTATATGGCAACCGATAGGAAGTCGTTCATGTACATGGAGGCTGAATGCCCGAAGTTTGGTCAACACCTTCTCTGTGAAGAAACAGGCAATCATCATCTGCGGGAACAACCGGATTGCATCCAGGGCATTATAATCAACCAGTCCTTGGATAAGTCATGCCACCCGACCAAGATCAGTTTCAACAAGGAAGCAATGGAGCAGTTGGATGACCGTCACTACACCCTGATATTCCCAATACCGACGAAAGTTGAACTACAGTGTAGCCGCCGGGAGTTCATATCTCTATCAGGAAGTTACCTTGCCACCATCCCACTGGAATGCTCGCTACGCACGGACTCCATAACCATTATTAACACCGACGACGAGATTAAAGGCCAGCCGCTAAAGATAACTGAAGTACTGAATACCCCTGAAGCAATAGAAGATGACGAAATCCCTCACATAACTCTAAACACTATTAACCTAAAAACCCTGCATCACCTAGAAGACAGAATATCCCTTCAAAGCGCAATCAAACTGGACCATGAAGATTCAACCATATATCACACCACGATACCACTTTATATCATCGTAACTGTTATAATATCTGCACTTATGGTAATTACTTGTACCCGACGTCGCAAGCAGAAGACCAAAGCTAAGACCACCAGCTCAGAGAACCAAGCAGAAAGGAACCAGGACGAGAATCACGCCGTGCCAGGCAAACCCGACATGCCAGCAACTTTTTCGCTAAAGGTTCTCAAATAGTTGCTGCTCTGGGGGTGGAGGTGTTACGTGCCCTACATGGAGGAGGACCGCTGATTCCGCACGCCACCGCGAGGGACCGATTACACGTGTAGCCTAATTTCACAATTCTCAGATCAGCATTTCCATATTTCATTTTATTTTAATTTTATAATAATTGTCATTCATTGTTAGCTCTCAGCATTAGGCAGCAGTGTTTCTTTAGAATAATTATTAAATGTAATAATCTTAATTTTAATTAAATTAGTTTAAAAGTCTTTGGTTTTTTTTGAGTCCTCCGGCTGTCGTTAACATAATTCGAAGGAAATCTTACACAAAACAACAATCATAGATAAAATTTGCACAAAGGAACTGCTTATTTCTTTAAGAAATCTCTTCCAGCAGCCCTGAGAGAGGAGATAGTCATTGGATGGTAGACAGAACATTTTTCTGAATGGACTTTAGTTGTTGGATATCGAACAGCGGTTTCTAGGTCAGCTGTTTTGAGGTAAGCAAAGCTGGTCTATTTAGATGAGTAGGTTTTGCCATTAAAAGCTTAAAAGCATAATTATTCTGGAATGCTTTTGTATTAAATAATTTCGGATTTGATTCAATGTTTCATTGATTGTAATAATAAAACCAGTCAAGTGCGAATCGGACTCGCACATTTTATATTTTCTGTGATGTCATAAAAAAATTCGGTTTCGGATTTTTATTGACATGTGCTGCTATAAAATATTGCTTCTTACTAAAGTTTATGATTCTAAAATGGCTCCTACAGACCATTTTTCCATTCAGACTGTTTAAAAAATATTCGGTTTTAAAGCATTAAACTATTTATTAATATTTTAAAGTTTTTCCCGCTTTTTCCGGAATAAGAAGTGTGTGCTCATTGTGTACTGAAGTTTTTGCGTGAAAGAATAATAAATATCCATACATTCTCAGAAACAAACTTTCACGTTATATAGGATCATTGAGGTTTCATTGAATTAAATTAAAAAAAAAAACAATATTAAAATAACGAAAGTAACATTTTGTAGCACTAAAAAGTGTAAATCCTGTGTGCAAAGATCTATGCTTACAGATTAATCGAAAGCAATCTTTTCGTATTTTATTAATCTACGCTCTGCGTTTCCCGCCGAGCGCCGCAGGTGGTTACCGCGTAAAATCAGACGCCATCTTTTTTATTTTTTTAACACTTAGCAATCATTCAGCCAAAGTAGAAAATGCCAGTTAGACAGTAGAGGTCGTCTACTTAAAATCAACGTGGGGGCACGTCATAGGTATTATAATAATTATTTTAATAACGTGTACCTAAGTGGCAATATTTAGGAAACATTTTATTATACATATATTATATAAATACTTTAAGAAACGAAGACAAAGTTAACCAAAGTAAGCGCGGTCGGTGATTGGATAGGTGGCTTGTGGCAAAAATATTTTGAGCATTCCCGTGCTTCGGAGGGCACGTAAAGCCGTCGGTCCCGGTTGTTATCGTAAGATAACAGTCGTTAAGCCATGTGGGAGACCCTCGGGTGGCATGAAAAACTTCCAACACTCGGGTTGGCCACTAACCCCTCCACCAATCCGCACTGGAGCAACGTGGTGGAGTATGCTCTAGGCCTCCTCAAGCGGAGAGACCCATGCTCATTATTGGGCCATTAATGGGTTGAAGCCAAATAATATAATTATGAATAAACATTTACACTTGTATTCGATAGATATCTCCACTTACAGGTTGCAACAATAATATTTAGTGGGGGCAGGTTCACGTTCAAAGTAAAGGCAGACGATTTCTTACCATAACTTGTTAGTTTGCTATATAAAATTGTTGACGATAACCTCAAAATGCCAGGTTTTTAGTTTTGAACCATATTGCAGGGTGAGGTAGAGCTGACATATTATATAGGCATTGTGGTAGAGTTGTTGCTGGCCATACACGATCAAGTGTACTTGTCAAGTTTACAGTTTGACTTGATGCGGCATCAAGTATGCATGAGATAGCTATATAGCCAGATAGCCATACCGTGGCCATACTGCGTCAAGTTTACTGGATGCCGCGTCAAGTCCACTGCAAACAAAAAGGTTCTCAATTTGACTGTATTTTTTATGTGTGATACCTATGTTGGTTTTATGGGCCTACATGACCCCATTTAAATGTAAGCGAGGTCTTACACCGTCGGTTATTTTTGTCAAGAATTATTAAGTTTAATGAAAGAGTCAAAAGTTTAAAACAATGTTGTTAAAATGAGTAGGTACGACGCGTAGATTTTATTATCTCTTTTAATGGCGAGAATCAGCGTGATAACTACCACAGGCACCATAGCTAATGAGAAATTAATATTAAAAAATACATAAAAGTTACATAAAATAGCTTTGATGTAATACAAAGCTTAAGTTTTGATATATGTAAGTAATAATTATGTTATAAAGAGCGCGTAGAAGTTTCTTCTACACTTTATTATGGAACTAGGAAATCGCCTTTGCTTCGCTTCGGGAAAAATAGTAAAAAAAATATAACATAGTCTATGTCACCCGGCGATAGTGTAGCTTCACAACAGTGAATAGTATATTTCGTTACAAGTGCGGAAAGCCTGTCATTGCAAAGAGTTCTGACAAATGTCTACCCGAGCCGAGGCGCAGCCGAAGGCGAGTGTTGACAGTCGGAACAAGTTGCAATGACGGTTCCGCACGTGTACTGAACAACTATTTTTAATACAGTTGCGAAAAAATGATGCAATTTAATAGAATAATAAAAACACAATCTTTTTGGAAAATGGCGCTAACCGTAAAAGAATATAATAAGCAGATATTATTTTTTGTTTTCTTCACCCATTCTGGGTAGGCAAAGGGAATTATGCCCATACAGCCAAGTCTTCAGTAGATTTTTTTTATTGTTATGAAATGAAAATGAAATTTAATAAGATGAAATAAAATGAAACCTAATATAACTCATTGAATCAAATCAATAAATCTGATATTGAAACAAATTAGTAGCTTCTTTTTAGAAATATTTGCATGAATCATAAAAACTTCTATGATTTTTTTTTGTAAAAACTTCGTGGTTAGTTTTTTTTTTAATACACATTATTTTGACAGTTGGGAAAGAAAAAGCACGAGTGTGTAATAGCCCACTTCCCGAACGCTATACGTCCCTGCAATACGCCACTTTTTGAGCAACTGTATTAAAAAGAATTTTTCAAATCGGTTCGGTAGTTTCGGAGCCTATTCAATGCAAACAAACAATCAAATCTTTCCTCTTTATAATATTAGTATAGATATGGTCGATATGGATAGTGGAAGTGTTTTGCTGGTAAAAATACATAAATAGATACTTAAGTAATATGAAACTGTATTTTTTTTTCTTGTTCTATAATCTGAGATTGGAATCACATACGCGCTACCTCTACCCTTAGGTATTTTAATATGAACGTTACAATACAAAGTTTCTAAAATGTACAACCATATTTTCATCACAGTAATACAAAGTAAATAATCTTAAATGCACAACGCGAGCATTAAAAAGATAATTGTTTTCTTCTAATATGAACGGTATTTGTACTCTGAAATGATTATTATCATGAGATGTTTTTCTTTGAAATGTTATCTACACAGGTGTATTTTCATACACCTTTTGAAATGTGATAAATGTAATAACTTATTACTCATTTGAGATTCATTGTATTAAAGCTTACAGGTAATATATTTATAATAAATAAATGCACTAGGATCTTTGTCGAGACATGTTTTTAAGTTTGGGCTTCAACATAATAAGGTGGGTGGACCATGGAAGGCCATGCTCCTTGTAAGGCCAATTATTTAAAAGTCGCATTTATTGCCATCCGATGACAATTTCCTTCCACTTACACTAAGATCCATCGAATTCAAGTACACAGACGTGGCGGCGAGTCCCTCGCACCGCTATTTTATCAATGCGGGCCCTCTCTTTGTTGACTTCGGTCATCGATGTTAAAATTGTAATATTTGCTCTTAGTAAAATGTAAATTTTCAAGTAAATAAACTATTGTTTTCTTTATTTTTTTACTCTAAATTGATAATATAAGGATTTGCTACGGCACTGAAGAAAAAAATATTACTTTAATTCCAATACAATTAAAATATTGGTAGTTTTCCTAGGAAAGCCAATGGTTCCTTGTAAGGCCGATCAAAAAGTTGACAGTTGGCCTTGCTAGGGCACAAGGTTCTTCCTAGGAACATCTAGAAACTATGAAAATATTAATACTTTGTTTTCACTTGTAAATACATATCTGGAAATTTAAACCAATGTGCAAGTTAATATATTGCTACCACTTAGTTAAAGGCCCCCAATTCCGAGGTGTTCTAACATTTTGGCCTTACAAGGAACAGACCCTTAAGAAGGCCATTTTAATCAGTTTTATATTTTTATCATTTTACTATAAAGGTTATTGGCAACTTATTTGATTTCGATTTATTACTCATTTATATTATTTTTAAAACAATTACACAAATACATTCTTAGTTTTACGATAGAGTTCTAGTAATGTTCGTTGATTATTTTTTATCTGAATATGTGATGGTAGGCATTTAATATTCCGTTTTAATGAAACATCTTTTTATGTAGTTTAAGTATAAGTAGATATTTTAATGTTCACAATGTTAGTTTTAAGTTAAACGACTGATTTATTATATTGGCCATTTGGCAGAGGTTATTTAAACTTAAGTTTATTAAATAATGGTTAAACCTTTTATAAAAAAAAATGTTTTATATGATACATAATAAGACAAAGCGTTACTTAATGATTTGTTTGATTCATTTAACCAGTAAATAACGAAGTAGTGACTGTTTAATCGTTAGAGTGGCCTTCCATGGTCCACCCACCTTACATTAAAATTCAAGTTTAGATGTTTCCTATTATTGTTATTTTCGTAGTGTTGACGTGTGTTTTGAGTTGTCAAAGATTGTTAATTAATTTAACTACAAATCGTCACTTTATAAATATTAAATAACGTATTTAGAAAGGTAAGTAAAGGTAAGCGATTAGCAAAGTTTGATACAAAAGATTTCAAAGTTATTGTTTATTTTATTGTAAATGAAAGTTTGAGAAACATTTCAATGAAATACATTCAATTACATTTCTATTTCGTTCCTTAAAACATTAATAATTTTTTTTTGACCTTGTTTATTAAACTATTCCGAAGAATCTAAAACTTTTTGGGAAATATAATATTATATTTGATTCAAGGTGATAATTGTTTACTGGAGTTACATATTATTTATAATTATGTCTCCAAGTAGTTCGGATTCAAATCCTGGCACGCACCTCTAATTTTCAAATATTATGTGCGTATTACAAGTAAATTATCACTTGCTTCGGTGAAGGAGAACATTGTGAGAGTTCTCCATAATGTTCTCAAAGATGTGTGAAGTCTACCAATCCGCACTTGGCCAGCGTGGTAGACTATGGCCTGTACCCCTCACATTGTGAGAGGAGACCCTGAGCCCAGCAGTGGGACAATTATGGGTTGTTGCTTTGCTTTTTTTGCTTTATGTCTCCAAGTCAGACCCAAAGAGGGTCAATAATATGAGGAACATTGTGGTTTTGTAAATTTAAAGTAATCAACTACAAATTTCTTAAAACACTGTTAGTATTCGTACTTATTAAATAGTTACATATTTTATTCCTAAGACACATCATTATATATTATACTCTGGGAGTCTGAGATGGTCAATTATGAACTGGTATTGATATTATAATTAATCTATACTAATATTATAAAGAGGAAACCTTTGTATTTTTGTATGTTTGCAACGAATAAACTCAAAAACTACTGAACCGATTTTAAAAATTCTTTTGCCATTAGAATGCTACATTATTCCTGAGTAACATAGGCTATATTTATTATTAGAAAAAATTAGGGATCCTTCCTAAAACTTCAGTAACGTGAACCAAGGTGTAAAAAAATTATACATAATTTCCGCGTGCGAAGCTGCGGGCAACAGCTAGTTATATTATATATTAATATTATCAATATCAAATCTAACACACGATTCAGATACTTCCACCCATTGAGGAGTATTATTATTATTATTAGTATTCCAGAAGTCCTCATCAGATCCTCTCCATGGGACCAATCTGAAGCAATTACATTCATACTAATACGTGGGAAATGGAATTCTCACGTGAAACTCACAATGCTTTGTCACGATACCATAAATTGTGTTTTATTTATTTGTGACCCGACTGAAATAAAACAAAATGTGGGTTGTGCTTGTTAGCTTACAGTACATCAGAAAAACCGCATTAAAATCAATTAAGTTGTTCAAAAATAATGTTATGATATCTGTTGCATTAATTAATGCCCCAAGCAATTTATTTTTTCTAAAATATTTATTTATTCATAAATATCGTTATTTATCTTTTTATTACAATTATTATTTACTATTTACACATGAACACACAAACATAGGCACACACACGCACACACGTGTGTGTGCCTATGTGTGGCACACACATGTACACTCACACACACACACACACACACACACACACACACACACACACACACACACACACAAGCATAATTGTGAGCGCATTGCTTTTCTTGTTTTATGTGGTGCTTACTTTGTGACAAATTAAGAAATATAAGAAAAATGTAAATCCGTAATTGGCTTAAAGACCTATGTAATTAGTTTTGTCTATATAACATTGTAAAAAAGCTGTGGATTTTGTTATAAATAAATAAAATAAAAATAAAAATAAAAAAAATATATAATACATTGATTAATAATAGTTTTATTATATGTGTGTAGATTACGAGATCCGGAAATTGGTATTTTGCCACCCTAAGTTAACAAGCAAAACCGCTGGTAAAAGCTTGTGTAATATTTTCGCCGCATTTCAGTAACAAAATATTTTTATTTATTTATCGTACCTAGTTTGATTTTTAGACGACACGTGTTTTTAATTAAAATAAGTTTAATAGAATAATTAATAATAAACGGAAATTAGTTTTGTCATTTAATTATTATCTTTGTTTAAATTATTTTCATTTTGTGCCAGCCTCATTTTTAAATTACAAGTTAGGATAAAATACTATAAGATTGGTTACCAAATAGGACTCGTATCATTCGTGAAAAAAATGGCGTATCTATACAAATAAATAAAATTGGAGAGTTTGTTTGTAATATTAAAATAAAAGCTTTTTACTAAGTGCATTTGGATTGGATTTACACGGTACATATACCATAACAATATTTTTTTAATTTTTGTCTGTCTATCTGTTTGTTTTGGCTAATTTCTGAAATGGCTGGACTGATTTTGACGGGACTATCACTGGCAGATATCTGATGTAACAAGGAGTAACATAGGCTACTTTTATTTTAGAAAAAAAAGTTTTAGAAAAAACGCGATACGAAGTTCGCTGGGTCAGGTAGTATATTATAAATTAAACTACCATTGTCCATGCTAGATCAAGGGAAAGCTATAACTAAACATATAACTAAACTAAACTAAATATATGTATAGTCGCGAAATCAACTTCTGTACGCTGCACATTGAAGTATAATGTCATAGAACAGACATCTCGAACAAAATGTGTACCGCCCGGGAGGTTCCATTTTCAAAATTGAGTCCCCGTTCTCCTTTCAAAATCGAACGAATCCATTGAAGATTGAAGCCACGTGGCGCCAATGCATGGGACATACATGGTGTTCGCGGTGTCGGTCTTATACGCTAGTAGGTAATAATACTTCAATGATGCTGCACGATAAAATTCGTTTGGGTACCGTATAGGTAGTTTATGACACTCGTAAAAGTGGTATCGGAATGTCCACGGGGCAATTGGTTTTTTTATGGAAATAGCCGGCAAACGAGCTGACGATCCACCTGATGGTAAGTGGCTATATATAAACATCAGCAACACCAAAGGCATCACTGATGCGTTACGAAAAAAGAGAGAAGAATAAGAAATAAAGAACTGGCTCTCAAGTCCCCAGCCGGAACACGAGTCGTTTGGCGGCTGACTCATGCTCGAGGGTGGTAGCTATACAAGACCCACGTGGTACCATGGTGGTATAATATGTACGCGCGACTGAAATTCAGTCACTGAATGTACAATCGCTACACATACTGAAGTATGGAGAAAAATAGCGCGGTAACATAAATAAGCAAAGATTTATATAATATCCTGCTTATAAATGTGAAAGATTAATATAATATCCTGCTTATAAATGTGAAACATAAATATAATATCCTGCTTATAAATGTGAAACATAAATATAATATCCTGCTTATAAATGTGAAAGATTAATATAATATCCTGCTTATAAATGTGAAATAAATATAATATCCTGCTTATAAATGTGAAACAAATATTATATCCTGCTTGTAAATGTGAAAGTTTGTGAGGATGTATGGATATCTGTTAATCTTTCACACAAGAACTACTGAAGTTATTTTCATGAAATTAAGCACACAGATTATGATCTGGAATAAGACATAGGGTAAATACACTAAATACTTATTATACTGGATAAGCCAGGTAAAGCCGCGGGCACAGGGCCAGCATAATATATTTTTTTTAAATTAATATTATGATGCTTAATTAATTTCAGAGTGAACTTTATTTTTATAAATCTATTTTATAGTAGAACCATATTATTATGTACATATTTCTTCTGTGGTAGAACTTAAGTTTTGAGTGTGGCCGATTCAACCGAAAAATTCAGCTTTCTGCACTTCTTTTGCTTGCAACTTTCAACTCATAACCATCACCCTTAACTCATTTCATAACTCATTTCCTTTCATATCATTGAAGTATTATTACTAGCGTATAGAACCGACACCGCGAACACCATGTATGTCTCAATGCATTTTCGATACGTGGCTTCAATCTTCAATGGATTCGTTCGATTTTGAAAGGATAACCGGAGCTCAATTTTGAAAGTCGAACCTCCCGGGCGGGACACACATTTTGTTCGAGATGTCTGTTCTATGACATTATACTTCAATGGTTTTTTGTACTTCTTTTACTTCAACTTTGAACTAGAACCTTTCATATAGGTATCTTACATGCACGCCTTATTCCTAAAGGGATATCTAAATAGTTTACTCTGCACATGTCACGTCAATTTACGATCAAATATCTTAAATAAGAAGCCTAGTAAATGAATTTAATTCTTACGCTTGATTCATAAAAATATAATAAGTACAGGCATTCAAAACAATTATATTTGAAGTTAATTTTATTTAAGTTATAGGTACTTACCTATAACTCATCCATATAAAAAAAATTGCACAAAATAAAATTAAATCTATACTATAATAAAACTCAAAGTGTCTGTCTTTTTATTTGTCTGTCCGGGCATCACATAAAAACCCTTGAACGGATTTCGATGAAAATTGGTAAAGTTGTTACTGATACCCTGGGTCATATTTTAGACAACAGGATAAAAGTTTGAATAAGATAAAACATAATTTCCGTATGCAAAGCTGCGGGCAACAGCTAGTGCTAAAATAAAAGTATTTTTATAAAAATAGCCGGTAAACGAGCAGACGAAGTGGTATTCGTTGCCCGTCGACATCAGTGACTGAAGGCATCACTGAGGCGTTGCCAGCCAAAACAGAAAAGAAAACGAAACAAAACAAAAACTAGTATAAATTAAAAAATTTAAAAAAATCCGCTTGTCAAAAAATCTATCCTGATAATATATGTACCTTTTTGAAGTCCTTATGGTGAGCTCTTTAATTTGACACCCATATTGCATTATTCGATTTATTTTTATTTTTTGATACTTCAAACAATGGCATCTCACAGCCACCATATTTGCCTTTTTTATTTCACTAATCTAAGAACACTTGGGTTATCAGACGAATCTAACGATATCTTAATTATATAAATCCGTTCAGCTGTTTAGAAGATACTTCCTGGCAGTCAGGTAAGAATTGTACCATGATCGAATCACGTTAAACCCTCACATTGTTATCACAACCACCGTCAATGCCTTCACCAGTCATATTATATTTGAAGTCAGTCACTTAAGGACTGACTTAAGTTAATACCCCGCATCCTAACAAGACTTATACATTATCTAGAACAGGAAAGGAACTTACCTTCCGAAGGCTGGAGTATGAATGCAGTGGAGAAATGTACCCTCGGCTTATATATAAACTTTTGGAACTAGCACAGGAGTGCCGTGGAGTCGAATTCTTACATTAATTATACAAGGCTTTTTTCAGTTTAACTCCAATGCCATAACACTTTCTGTACTGAAACTAAATAATATGTTTTATATAAATTACCAGAGTTGTGTGTGCCATAATTTTGGAGATACAATTGGGACAATCAATGTACTGAATAATGCATCTTCTCCACCTTACTTAAAGGAAAATATTCAATTTGTTTGTGACACTCACAACAAAGTCCTTCGCTCTTCATTAAAAACACTCCACATTCCACCAGTCTCTTCTGGTTTTTTCTATCACTCATTTACTATTCAGGCAGTACTGCTCTGTAACGCTCTACCTGTAAATATCCGGAAGGCCTCAACTTTGTGGACATTCAAAAAACTAGTACGCGAGCATTTTCTTACCCATAGTGACTGATCTGCCGTTAAGAAACGCTGTTGATATATATATTTGTATGTATGCTGTATATATGTATATTGTATTATAATCAAAAGGCAAAAGTAAGAACAAATAATTTATTGAATTCAAAATTAATAAAACACACTTCCATGAATTTCTGGTCGAGTTAATAAACCTAAGGTACGATACCGCGATGTAGAACCTAACAAGTGATGCGCCTGACCGTCTCGCACGCTGTCCCGAGCAAAAGTAAGTCAATTTCACATCACACCATCTGTCACTTCATATAATTTGACGTTTAGTGACAACGAAGATGACGTTACTTGTCATAATTGACAATGTCTCCTTTGATTCTCCTTATACGGCCTCTCCTGACATCCTGGCGTCCTCGGCAGGCTGAGATGGTCCGGCTTCTGCGGCGTATCTGCTTGTACCGGCAACTTCGGTAGGGTCATCAGCACTTGTGGAGGACATCGACTCATCTGGTTGGTCTGCGGCTGAAAAGTAACACAGACACATTATTTGCCTTATTGATTCAAGACACAAAAATGTCTAGCAGGAATTCAAGAAACTAGACATAACATAAAAGGTCTAGTAAGATTTCAAAGGACTAGACATAACTCAAAAAGGTCTAGTAAGTATTCAAGAAACTAGACATAACATAAAAAGGTCTAGTAAGCATTCAAGAAACTAGACATAACATAAAAAGGTCTAGTAAGAATTCAAAGAACTAGACATAGCACAAAAAGGTCTAGTAAGCATTCAAGGAACTAGACATAGCACAAAAGGTCTAGTAAGCATTCAAAGAACTAGACATAAAACAAAAGGTCTAGTAAGCATTCAAAGAACTAGACATAAAACAAAAGGTCTAGTAAGCATTCAAAGAACTAGACATAACATAAAAAGGTCTATAACTAGACATAACACAAAAAGGTCTAGTAAGCATTCAAAGAACTAGACATAACACAAAAAGGTCTAGTAACTAGACATAACACAAAAAGGTCTAGTAAGCTTCCCAAGTAGACATAAATAACAAGGTCTAATAGGTTTATAAGGCTAGACATAAAAAGGTCTAGCAGTCACTGAAGGGGAAATACTCACAAGCAAAGAAAGCAGCACACTCATCGGGAGTCCATTCCCCCTTCCAAGGTACCATAAACTGAGCCCCAGCATAAGTCAGCTTCCCATAGGCGCCAGCAAGAAGTTGTAATTCATAGCGCCCATTTTGAAGGACCCTTGTCACCTTATAAGGGCCCCGCATTCCAGGATCCAGTTTACCTTTGGATTGGGAGTATTTGATTACAAATACCAAATCATTAACCTGATATTCTTTAGGAGATGAGCGACCCTTGTTGACATATTCATTTTGCTGCTTTTGATGGTCTTTAAGTCGCTCGGCCGTCCTTTGCCTAGTTATTTCTCGTAAAGATTGACGGTTACGTTCACCAAAATCATTCGCTACATCACGGACTAAAGATTGTATCACAGGGGTAGCGCCTTCAATGCCAATTAAAAGATTTAATGGAGAAGATTGAGTCGTCTTTTGCTTTGTAATATTGAGTACTAATTGCAAACGCCACAGCTCCTCCGACCAGTTACTTTTCTTATGATTAGTCTCTATGCGCAGCATATTAAGTACAGTGCGAACGTATCTCTCCACCTGGCCATTTGCGTGGTGCATTTCAGGCGTTATATGATGAATACTGCATCCAGAATCATTCATCCACTTTACAAATCCGGTGGACTCAAACATTCTGCCCCTGTCAGTAACAACGAGTTTCGGGGTACCAAACAGAGACATAACATTTTTAAACACACGCTTTAACTCATCGAGATCTTGTTTGCGGAGTGCATACATAAGGCAATATTTAGAAAAAGCATCGATCACTATCATTATGTGCTTATATCCATTGGATTCTGGTAAAGGACCTAACACATCTACATGAAGCGTGTGAAAAACAGTATCCGGTTTAGGCCATGAAATTATAGGCTGTAATGGAGCTCTCGGTACTCTTTTATGTGCTATACAAGTCAAACAATGGCCTATGTATTTTTTCACAAATGGAACAAGACCAGGAAACCAAAAGTGATTTAAAATTAAACCAACCGTTTTATCCACACCCACGTGACAATTTTCATCATGAAAAATTCTAAGCAGGCTTAAACGGTATCCTTTAGGAATGTAACATAGCAAACGTGCTGGCTCACCAACTGGTGTGTATTTGTAGTAAAGAATGTCGTTCTTTTTATGATAACGTCTGGCATCTAACCCTCCCTCATCTAACTGACTTATCAGCTTTTGAGTTTCTTCATCCCCTGATTGCGCTATCTGAGCCCAGTTGCGCGGTTTATCAATGTTATTTACAACCCTGATGGGATTGCGACTCAAATAATCAGCATGAGGCATTAAGACGCCTTTTCGATACACGATTGTAAACGAGAAATCTTGAAGGTATACCCACCACCTTGCGACGCGTGGCAATAAGTCCTTTTTATTTTGAGTTGCTTTTAAAGCATTGCAGTCAGTGATCACCTTGAACTCAATCCCTATAAGATAATGGCGGAAGTGACGTAACGCTTTGACCACGGCCAAGGTCTCTAATTCATAGGAATGGTATCGCACCTCTGCCCAGTGAGTAACTTGACTAAAGTAGGCGACAACACATTTACTACCGTCCCTACGAATTTGCAATAAGATGGCTCCATATCCTAGACTGCTGGCATCTGTGTGTACTTCGGTATCAAGTTCTGGGTCAAAAATCGCTAGTACCGGTTCACTCGTCAAATAATTAATAAGATCCTGACGTACTTGTTCGTGCCTTTCGCCCCATAGGAATTCAGCACCTTTCTTTGTCAAACGAGCGATGCATGAAGTTTTAAGAGCGTAATTCTCGATGTATTTTCGAAAATACCCGGCCAATCCTAGAAATTGTCTAGCCTGTCGGACATTTTCAGGCCGAGGGGAATTTACTAATGCAATTATTTTCGATTTAGAGGGTCGCACCTCACCATTGGCAATAATACGACCTAAATATTCAATCTCTTTATTTAAAAACGAACATTTTTTCAAGTTTAAGGAAAACCCAGCGTTAGTTAAAATTCGTAATACATCTCTCAAAAGCTGTAATCCTTCCTTGATACTATTACTGACTAACAAAACGTCATCAATGTAAACCATGACCTTGCCCTCATTTATAAAAGAACGCAACGTATTACTAATGATACGTTGAAAAACAACCGGTGCATTAGCAAGTCCAAACGGCATTTTTAAATATTCGAAATGTCCCTCTGGTGTTACGAAACCCGTTAAAGGAATGGACGCGTCATCTAAGCGAATTTGGTGGAACCCAGACGCCATGTCGAGAGTAGTGAAATACTGTCCCTTACCTAAACGATCTATGTGATCGTCTATTAAAGGTAGCGGGTATCTATCCTTAATTGTTATCCGATTTAAGGCACGAAAATCTACGCACATTCGATCCGTTCCGTCTTTTTTCTTAATTAAAAGTATAGGACTTGCGTACGCAGATTCGGATTCGCGAATAATGCCTTTCGATAAAAGATCTTGAATTATTTCGCGAACTCTCATTTTCTCATTAATCGATAATTTATACGGTCTGTAATATACAGGCGCATCACTATTTAAGCGAATGTGCATGCTACCCGTAGTAACAGTAGAAGTAGCAGTTCCCGTAATCATAAATTTTGAAAATTCTTTTAAAATTTCATTTAGTTTATCGTAATCGGCGCTGCCATTCAACGACGTACTGATAGCATGCTCTTCCGCTTCTATGGCCGAAACTTTTGCTGAGACAGTACTACACGTTAGACGCTGGTAATATTTCGTACGCACATATGTAACTCCTTCGCGATTAAGTACATCCGTACCAATTATAATTGGCGCTGTGATACTTTCTTCCGGTACAACTAACAAATCTACTTCAATTGTTATCGCTTCAAATTCAATTATAAGAGTAACGTAGGAATAAACACGAGTAATACTATGACCGACACCCTTCAATTCTCGATATATCGGTTTCATGGAACATGCCAAATGTTTCACCACTGAAGACGAAATAAGTGACACCCCTATTGCACCGCTATCTATAAGGATATCAATGGGTATACCTTGCACTACTCCAATCATCACATCCTTCGGATTATTCTTAGGTAACGAACAAAAATTTACATTGCTTTTTCTGTGATCAGAACGCTGCTTAGCAAAACACTCATTTATATGATGACCTAATTTTTTACAGTATGCACATGTTATTTTAGAATTAGGCTTTTCATCGCTCTTAACTGCAGAAGTACTAGGAGATGTTGGTTTTTGATTCTTAGTGCAACTAGCTTGCTTGTGTCCCGTTTGACCACATGAAAAACACTTATAAAATGCTGATGGGGCTCCTCGTCTAGCCACATTCGTTTTAATCATCTGTCTACGCGTTGTATAATTATGCGGTAAGTTAGATTCATTTTTAACTAAAGGAGGCTTAATGAAAGTAGATAAGTAATTGACTAAATCGCACGGCATAAGTTTTTCATTCGTGGCAGACGATTTGATATGTGGCTCATTAATGCCCCGTATGACAATTGCGGTTATGAGTTCTTCACTCAACCCTTTTACCATCCGCAAACGGAGTAAAGATCTACGAGCATATTCGGCATATGTAGGATAAGAGTCAGAGTTAGTACTCATAACATCGTACAAAATACTAGCGACATCTATATTTTTAATACACAAAGCTTTAAAATCTTTCTTAAAGTTACTCCATGACCGATCCTCTGTAACCCAATCATCTAGCCACGACTTCGCGTCCCCTTTAAGACAGTGACCGATACGGGACAAGCATTCAATATCACTCCAACCATTAATATTTTGTGCGCGATCTACTTCATCGAACCAAAAATCAACATTATGTACATTAGGATCAAAATTAGACACATAATAATCACGAGAAGAACCAGTTTTTAAAGAATGAATAGCCTCAACGATCTTTTTTGTGGAATCAGTAGTTGTAGCATTTATTTCTACATTAGAATTAGACGAAGCCGTCACCGAAGATCTATCTTCTAACGCATTTAGTCGAGATATAATGGTTTGTAATGATTCACGCAACTCCGAATTATGAGAATTACTTCTAGATCGCGAAATGCGGGTAGAACGGTTATGGGAGCGACCACGACGGCGACGCTTCGAATCATTACGCTCATTAGAACGGCTACGAGGGCGCTTTTCTTTGCCCATAATCACAATTACTAAATACAACAAAATACAAACTACAGATTACACACGACTTACAAGAAAAAACAAAAATGACCAGAAATTAATAAAAGATGTGGGTATACATCGCACTTCTGATATAATCAAAAGGCAAAAGTAAGAACAAATAATTTATTGAATTCAAAATTAATAAAACACACTTCCATGAATTTCTGGTCGAGTTAATAAACCTAAGGTACGATACCGCGATGTAGAACCTAACAAGTGATGCGCCTGACCGTCTCGCACGCTGTCCCGAGCAAAAGTAAGTCAACTTCACATCACACCATCTGTCACTTCATATAATTTGACGTTTAGTGACAACGAAGATGACGTTACTTGTCATAATTGACAATGTCTCCTTTGATTCTCCTTATAGTATTATATATATGTATATGATGTGTATTTATGTATGTATGTACGTATTTAAGTATGTGATTATATATTTATTTAGTAATAATACTCTTTTTTTAAAGATATATTTAATATTTAAATATAATTTTTATTTTATTTTTTGATGATTAACAGAATTTTATTTTTGTAGCACCTACTCCAACTTTTAGCTTATCGCCCTGGGTTGACTGATGGAGAATGCCATCAGGTATTAAGTCCGCCCATTATGATCTAGTTTATAGGTTTACAATAAAGAGTAAATGAATAAATAAATAAATAAATCAAGAAATATAAATCAATTTCTGCCCTCGCCAGGAACTGAAAGTAGTAATGCAGGTATTACACTAAAATATGTCGGACTACGAGGTTTTCTATAATTTGAATAGTTGTCCTCACTATATAAAGAAGAAAGAATCCGTAAAAATTACGTAGTAGAAGGAACTTTTTCTGACTAGTTTCGCAATAGCAGTTATATGATTATATGCAAATTATTATACATTATCATATGTTTCTTCCATTATAATATATATTACATAAATAAAAAAATGAATTACATTAATATTTTTCTTGTAAAATCACGACTTGACGCAAACTCACCCTTTTTTAGTATTTTATATCGAATTTTCGACCCGGTTACGATCATGATACATTTAACCGTCAAAATATCGGTGTAAAATACTAAAATTGTGGCATTCAAAATGTTTAGTGACCGTGATGATATAGGTTTAAACATTCACAGTTTCCTCTCCACCCCGCCTCTGTTCCCAGACCGCCCGTAGCGCGAGCTAAGAACCTATTCTTCACGAATCGCTCTATTCCATAATAAGTACATTATTAACCTATGCAAGTAAACGATCCTGTTTACTTAGCTCTGTGGTATATTCCTTTATGGTAATCAACTTATTTTTATAGGTGGGTAGAACCATTGTATTTATGGGGCGCTAACATTATATTATGTATATTATACTAGCAGAGGCCCGCGGCTTTGCGTTTTCTGGCATAAGAGGTACCCTATGTGTAGTAACCCATACCTAGGGTACCTCCAGGGTCACGGTCACCTGTGTCCTGAATTTTATGAAATACAAAAATTGTAGTTTTTACGTGAAAGAGACATTCACACAAACTATAATATTTACAATATTAGTAGGATTATATCGACGCTTGAAAGAAAAAAAATACTAAGCGACATTGAGCTAACTTTACAGGAGAGCAGTTTAAAGTTGAATTTTTAGAAAAGTTGTTGTATATGCTACAATATGGATGGTAAAATAAGGGATTCCAAAACAGTAAGAATAATGTTGGTAGGAGGATTACAAAAAAATATATGATTTTTTCTAAAAATTCCAACTGCTCTTATGTAAATTTAGCTTAATGCCGCTTAGTCAATTTCTTCTTCAAGCGTCGATATGTATCCATGTATTTTTTATATGAATTGCTAACAAAAGAGAGGTACTATGTCACCGTCACCCGTGGATGACCCGTGTAACACCAAACGATGACGTTAATAATTTAAAAACTATTTTGCAGTGTCAGTTAAAAAGTGACTGCTGTTAAGCGATAGGGATTTCCCTCTTCTGGAGCCGAACTTGAGTGCAAGTCTAGCTTATCAAAAAAATACATTGTCATCATAACTAAAGTAATATACAAAATTACTGGCCATACACATTAAGTTTACTTGTCAAGTTTGCAGTTTGCCTTGATGCGGAACATGTGGAACTACGCGAAAAAGGGGACTACACTGTGTAAACCAGCAGCCGTGGTTCCTAGCCGCTCCATGGCACAGGCTGAGGGTAGTCCTTTTTCGTCAGGTTACGTGGTACCCAACTACCCACTAAATATATGTATTATGTCACACATTTCTTATAACCTTGTACCATGTTATTTTCCATGGCGAAATAAATGTTTCTTTCTTTCTTTCTTTAGATAGCTATAGGTATGGCCAGATAGCTGTGGCATATACCGTCAAGTTTACTGGATGCAGCGTCAAGTCCGCTGCAAACTTGACAAGTATACTTGATCGTGTATGGCCGGCATTAGGATAACAGGAAGTATGTCTAATTATTATTGCAAGATTTGACTCACACAAACAAGGTGCGCTTAATAAAACTGTTTTAAAAACCTCCTCATTTTTTATTCGGTTAAATAGAGAAGTCCTAACTCATCAATATTCAAAATACTAATTTAATTTGGCTTCGCGCGTAGATACCTATTTAATATAAAGAGGATTCATATTGTTGCTTTAAATAAAGCTTCAATTTGATATCTGAGCGGGTAATTACAACCACTATTCTCTAGATATTTCAAATTTCTTCGGGAGGGTAATACAGGGTTCAAATTTTTATGTACATTTAAGTCGCCCTATTTATTTTGTCTGTATCTATAATCTAATTCTTTACAGTAGGAATCCGCTCTCGTTTCGCTCCGAGTACATAACCTAAGTCACTTCCCCTTACCCTGAACAACTGGAACTCTTTTTTGTCAGGAAATATATAGTTATTATTATAAATATAATTTGTCTGTGCATTAGTTCCCGCTCAGAAACAGCTTAACCGTGTGGACGTGGTTGAAACCGTGGAGTTAGCAAAGATTTAGGTAACTATGTAGGGCAAAACAAAAACAATCTGCAATGCAAAATTTATTTATTTATTTAAAACTTTATGCCCCATACATAGGTACGTACAGATGACAAAGGCGGACTTAATGCTAAAAGCATTCTCTCCCAGTCAACCTTCAGGCAGTATGAACACAACGATTTGGCGGCAAGAGTAAAAATAAAAATAATTAAAATACAGGATATTGCGTGAAAAAAATTTAATGGTAAAATGGTAAAATTTTGGCTATTAAGTGTGGGTATTAAGGTCTAGGTTTACTGAAAAGAAAAAAGAGCGTAACAAGTCACTAAGTAGTTATAATATATTAATAAAACACTCACACCCTCGCCCTTGGTGTGTAAACATGATGTTCCCCTGACAGAAAATATTTGATTAAATTACCAATATTGTTATGAAGTCACACATGTTCTTATTGGTATTATTACCTTTCCGTGAAGTTGCTTCGTAAGCTACCACGTACTTGCTTGTGTAAGCTGGCACGACAAGTAATTTTGGCTGGAGGTTTGATAATCAGTTTTATCTTGGTTGGCAACTCGTCGACGATGCCTATGTTGCTACGTTAGATTAGAACTGATTCCAGGTGTATATAACATGGACGTTTGGAATATTAGTTGTTTTCTTGGCTGGTAGGTATATGGTTGTGGAATCATACGCACCCGCAGTGGAAAAAAAACATAAGTCGTCTTACGTTGAATTTTAGTTATTAATATGATTGGAAAGAGGGACAAAAGCTACATATTATGCTCAATTTTTTTCAAATGTTTATATCATTAATCTTGACTGTTTTGTGCAAGAAATCGTAATGTAAATTCCTTTGACTGCTTACTGATATTTTAACAATTTTTTTGCTCTCCTGTAAAATTGCAATTTTCGTCTTGTGCCCTTTTTCCACTGAAGGTGCGAATGTCTCATGTCTCAATTATATACATAGTACTATATTTGTATAATTGTATCTTTATGTAGTTTTTACTTCCTATACGGTAAGCTACATTTGATGTAAAATATTTATTACATGGGTTTTATTATTTATGCTTATTTATTTCCATGACATCTTACCATCAGGTGGTTGGTCTACTCAGTTGTCGGCTTAATATAAAAATAGGCACAAATGTGACACAAAACTGAAATGTAAAAAAATATTATATTATTGTATGTGAGCTAGTAGCTACCAAAAAATATATCATATTTTTTCATTTTCATCCCCTGACAATGAATGTCAAAAGGGAATTTCCCTGTACCAAGTCTCGGGCTCTGCTAATGATTGAATGATTTGGAATTACTTGGATTATTATTTGGAATTTGAATTCCAATGTTGTCATTTTTGTAATTCCATTTGAATTAGGTTTAATTCGAGTAACGTGTTTATGTAAAACATCAATACGCCCGCGACATCTAGCTTAAAAATAGCAAACGAAATATTATATGGAAGACCCTAAAGTTACAGGAACTTTTGTATAAACAAAATTAAATTCAATACGAAGTAACATAATACTTTTATAAGTTTAGGCGAAGAGAAAAAGGTGAAGTTCAAATTATCTAAAAAGATATCCTATTTACTGAAATCCTACGATATGGTGATAACTGATACCTACACATGAATAGCCCTACAATTTATTTTGTATTAGCTTCACCTGCCTACGCTTTATAATACAGATAAATTATAATAAACGCTTGCACACTCATATCCCTCGCAGTAGGTTTTTACCTGTGTCATGGGTGACATGGATGACACATATAACACATCACAATAACACACATGACCCAAGTACAATTATTTATCTGTCACAGAAATATCAGCCCCGGCCGGGAATCGAACCCGGGTCCCCTCGCTTCGCAGGCAGGGTCGCTACCAACTAGTCTTTGGTATGGAAACGATTACAATATCAACGGAAGTAGCAGTTCCAAATACTTCTATACATTCTGCTAGATCAGCTGTGCTGTAGTAAATAATTCTTCTAAAAATTAACTGACTTCAAAATTAGGGATAGATAACTCAAAAACTACTCGTCAGATCTCGCTCAAATTTAAATAGGACTACATGACAAGCGGCAGCTTTCGAATATAAAAAAAATAATTAAAAAAAACCAACTGCGTAAAAATATATAAAAAGAAAAACATAAGTTCAGTAGTTTAGAATGTTGTTAAAAGCAATGATGTTTAAATAAATATAGATAAGTTATGCAAGGCACGCTTTATTGCTTTATCGCACGTCTTTATCGCTCTCGCGTCAAAACTACATCGCTATCTCTTTCTTCACCTGAATAAGAGTTCCCAATTGGGAACTTTTTGAGTCACACAACGCGCGCGCTTATGACATATCTGCCTCTTTTTAATATATAATATCATTGGTTAAAAGTAATACTGAACAACTACACTATAGAAGGATTAACAGTCGGGACCCATTCTTCAACCAATCAAATCTTGTTTGTTTTTTCCCAAGCAGCGGTCCATCTCAGATCAAGAAATGATCTGAGGGGTCCATATGCTGGTTCTCGCTGTGATGAATTTTGATTAATTGTCATATCTTTAGTGACATTCGCAGTGTTAAGATGAATCGATTGACATAAGAGTCATCTACAACGCCACATAGGAATAAACATACATACATAGACTGATAAACACATTACCCTCCCTTGCGTTGCGCAGTCGGGTAACTAGAATCATCAACATCAGCATCCTTAAATGAGGTAACACATTAAAAAAACAGTCGAATTGCGAACTTCCTTCTTTTTTTGAAGTCGGCTAAAAATAGCACACTCTGTCTTCTTACACACCATGAATATTTCCATTGTATAGCATTGAAGTATAATGCCATAGAACAGACATCTCGAACAAAATGTGTGCCCCGCCATGGAGGTTCAATTTTCAAAATTGAGCCCCCGTTCTCCTTTCAAAATCGAACGAATCCATTGATGATTGAAGCCACGTGGCGCCAATGCATTGGGACATGGTGTTCGTGGTGTCTGTTCTATACGCTAGTAATAATACTTCAATGTTGTATAGGTACTTAATTCTACCACGACGAATCCTATACTACTAATATTATAAATGTGAAAGTTTATCATATGTTTGGATCATTCGATGTTTGTCTTGTTATCACTTATCACGAGCTAACTGTTGTTCGGATTACGATGAAAGTTGGCACACAGGCAGACCATATCCAGGACAAGAAAATATAGATTGTATCCCGGTTGCGTGTTTCAGTGGAATGAATGGAACGTTTGTATGGTTGTGATCTCTTTGGGAAACCACTCTTCTGCGGGGGAAACCAGTTATTGAATCCTACTAATATTGTAAATGTTTGTGAACTTTTGAACGGATTATTAGACCTCTTAGACCTTAGACTTAGATATTAGACCTCGATCTAGAATGACAGGATACTTATTATCAGGAAAATGCGAGTAAGGCTGCGGGCAGAAGGTAGTATTAACATAAAACCCTGGCGTTTATTTTAGATTTTGGAGATTATCCATACTTTGATATTCATAGCAGATGATCTCGAGCTTCATAAAATATTAACCTTCGCTGATACGCAATAATTACTCCTTGAGGAATGAAATATTATTTTTGGTGATCCCCAAGAGTAAAGGTGCTTGATCGGTTAAAGGGAAAGCGACACAAAGTAAACAAATCATGCCTTAAACTTACAGCGTAAATTACTTTGTACCACATGACAAGCACCAGCTTTCGATTAAAAAATAATCATCAAAATCGGTTCACCCAGTCGAAAGTTCTGAGGTAACAAACATAAAAAAATACATTTGAATTGAGAATATCCTCTTTTTATGAAGTTGGTTAATGAACAACCCTCCACTACCGTATTGCATTATTATTACCTTCAGAAATATCTTTCTTCTGTTCTTGGTCGGCGCTATCTTTGGTGGAACCATCAGGTGATTTGTCTGCTCATTGGTCACATAAAATATATTTTAAGGAATATTCTTCATACCTAGGTAGGTACGTACTACCAACCTAATGTCATTAGTACAACATACTTTCAAATATTACCCTGCAGTGCTAAGAAACTATTTTCTATTGAGTTTGTGAGTTCTAAGGAGACAACAGTTTTATTGTAAGTTGTAAGAACTCATTAAAAACTATACGAAGTCGCAACCTTTGCAAACTTTGGACAAATAAGACAATCAAAGAAGGAGAGGTCTTTGTCTGACCAAACAAGAAGCTATCTAGTTTATCTAAGTAGTTATCTAATCGCAATCTAGGCACGACTTGTTGAATTTGAAGTTTTATAGAAATATCCGACAGACGAGCTGATGGTAAATGGCTATCGTTGCATTAACATAATCCCTTCCAAGGACCCTACCACCAGCGGACCGTATTTAGTCGCCTCTTATGACACACATTTGGCGGCGCGGGATTATATTGTACATACAATGCCCGATTCGGCAGGCGGCAAAATCGAATATATGGGTGTTATTGTTTATTTATTTATTTAAACTTTATTATACCAAAAAAACAATGTGGTACAAAAGGCAGACTTAATGCTAAAAGCATTCTCTGCCAGCATTCTCTCATAATATCATAAGATAACAGTCGTTAAGCCATGTCGGAGGCCCTCGGGTGGTTTGAAAACTTCAGACACTCGGGTTGGCCACTAACCGCGCCGGAGGAGCGTGGTGGAGTATGCTCTAGGCCTCCTCAAGAGGAGATACCCGTGCCCAGTAGTGGGCCATTAATGGGTTGAAGCCAATGAGCAGATCAGGCACCTGATGTTAAGTGCTTTATCGTCTCTCTTGGACGTCATCAATGAGTTACCTACCAAGAAAGAAGAAAGAAAAAAGAAAGAACTGATGAAGTCAAAAAAAAAGCAATTGTGTGGTATTATGAAACCACGGTAGGTATGTGAAACTTTTTTCGTATTGTAGACATTTAACTAAAAATTTTTGGATAAATATTCGATTTAGGGTATTAAAAGATTTAGGGTATTAAAGGCGCTCGACAGAGCCACATTGGCCTCGGCTGCTCTGTCGAGCGCCTTTCACTTTACCCCCACTCTGCAGCCGACCGTCACGCGACATGCGACACACAGACCAAAAAGTTTGAGACAATGTAATAAAAGTTTCACTTTAATAATCGCCAAAATTGTTGTGGAAAATAGATGCGCGAACTATCGCAAACTATCGCCAACGTCGCGTCTATAATTGAACTTCACTTGCTAACAGTGAAACATTGTCTCCATCGCAACTTCACTGCTAACTTTTATAAGGATCAGGTTATCTTAAATAGGTTTAACCGATGATTGTTTTCAAGTCTCGTACTTGCTAAGATTTTACATTTCATCTCTCAAATCTCACTTCGTTCGCCTAATTATATTTTTTTTCTATTTTTCCCGAAGCGAAGCGAGGGCGATTTCCTAGTAAAATAATAGACGTACCTAGTCTAAGTGCATAACTTTTGTTGACTTAACGAATCTAAGTTTATGTTATTATTTCGTTATATTTTTTTACACTTGATTTATCTTGTTCTAAAATAATATTTCAAGCTATAGAAGGTGTATATACTCCCTATCTGGATTTGGTTAAACTTAAAATAGTTTTTTATTTTATTTATTTTAATGTTACTCATATAAATTCACGATATTATTACGGGCACGGTTTTATCATACCTCCGCACGATATTATCAAACCGGTCTGATAATACCACGTTTTCCCATTTTTTTTAAATATCGAAATAACTACTTTCTATTAATTTTTAAAAATATTTTGCCACGCTGTACGTGTAGCTAAATAAATTATCTACTACTTGAGTGCTATTTTGAACCTGTACATCAAACCCTGTCTGAATTATAGGTTCAAGTTCTTAGGGGCTCGATAATATCCAACTCTCCCCTACTGTACAACTTTCTGAATCACGCTAATGGCGCTGTACAACAATACAATACTTAAATCGAAAGGAACTTCGTTCCATCCGGGTGTCCCTTGACACCTCTCATGTTTTTTTTAATTCCGCAAAGTAAATTGACACATGTCACACTTAATGTCAAATTCAAAAATAATATTTTCATGATTCCGGAGGATTCCGGTTACACGAATCGTAAGATATTTATTTGTTTAACCAGTAAATATTATATTAAATTTTTTAAGTAAGATAACTGATGGATTAAGTGATTCATAAAGTTGAATAAACTCTACCCGACCCGTGTGGCGCAATGGTTACCATGCCGGATCGCCGCGCCAAGGGTCCTGGGTTCGATTCCCAGCGAGGCAGAAATTTGAATGATGAGTTTGAATTTCTGTTCTCGGTCTGGGTGTGAATGTCCTTGTCTTGTGTGTTGTCCATGGCACCCACGACACAGGGAATCCTAGTGTGGGGCTATGAGTGTGAAGCGTTATTTATTTATTTATTTATAATAGACTCTACGTAACGTAAAGAGAAATTCCTAGGGTGGCGGACTTTTTCTACAAATATTCCTACTAAATTAATCAAAAAATTTATAGTTATGAAATAAGATGCGTTTTAATTTTAATTACCTCGGTAATAGTTTTGAACACAAAAATCGGAAAATATTGATTACGTTTTATAGATTGTGGGACATCACTATTTAGAAAACAATGAAAACTTGCAATACTGGAAATGTATTATGTAATGTATGCTTTGCGGAATTAAAAAACAGTTTAATGTTTAACATCCCTAAGTTACAAGAACACCGAAAAAAAAAACTTTTGATGTTATAATAGAGATAACTATTCGCGTAAATATTGTAGAACTCTGAAATAAAACAGAATGTTTTCACAATTTTTATTTTAATGACATTAACAGCACAAAAGCACTCTTTTTTAAAATCCCAAAAAAATCTCCCATAATAAACAGCCAACATCAGCCAACAGCCAACACCAACCAACAGCCAACACCAACCAACAGCCAACACCAACCAACAGCCAACACCAACCAACAGCCAACACCAACCAACAGCCAACACCAACCAACAGCCAACACCAACCAACAGCCAACACCAACCAACAGCCAACGCCAAACAACAGCCAATCAATATATTGCTTCTCATCGGTAAATCGGTACAGCCCATACACCTCAGCATACGTCACCACTTCTTTTTCTATTATACTATTCTACTACTCTATTCTACTCTGTCACATTATGTTACATTTTGCGTAGGAGTCCGTGTCAAAATATTTTGCGTGATAAAAGTATTAGGTATATAAAAGTACGAATCTGGTAATAACGTATGAAATTGGCAACATGACATGGGCCCATTCATGTAAAAAATATACATGAGTGTCAATCAGTCATATCATATCACATCTATCCGAAACCTTCGAAAGTGAACATCAAGTAATCGTATTTGGCTTGGTAAAATGATGCATTATGAAGATTCAATATATGTATACTTACATTCTGGAGTAAAAATGGACCTCATCAGCAAGTTAGTGGTGACCACAACGGACGTAGTACAGGCAAATTGAATTTCGAATTTCGGACATTCAACAGCTTCGGTGATGGCTAGGGGAAGGCCGGGCAAAATGGACACCTTAAGCTTTGGCGGGCTATAAGAAGGGAGTCGATACAGACATATACAAAATAATGACTGAGTTTGAAACAGTATTTATTAAACTTTTTAATATATTTAACTAAAATATTGTAACATCAGTACTTAACTTAAAAATTTTAATAACCTTTAACTTGGTAACGCTATCCGCTTTGCCCAATCCACCGGGTAAAGTGGATAGGCTCATAGGGTAAAGTGAACACATGGTTAACTAAGGAATGATTACCTAAGAACATAAAAGAAAATATATGCAATTAAAGGAAACATTAATAAAGAATACAACTAATCAGTTATCTAGCAGTTGTCACAAAGAAATATGCCATTTCCCTGGTAAGCCGTGCATTTCTCGTGGAAGTCATCAATTGCATGCAGGAATTGCATTGGATCCAATCGTCAACCGCCTGTTCGTTAATTTCTATATGTAAAATCTTTTTCACAAAAATAGCACATAAACTTTTCATCGTTTTCTTTGTCCTTAGATCCTTTGGCTTTAATATTTTTGGTCGTTTTTTCAATTTTAGTTGTTTTGGTTCTTTTGGTCGTTTTAGTAATTTTAGTAATGTCAGCATTTTTCTTTCGCGTGGTTTTTGTTTTAGTATCGAAATTAGGGATGTTGCAGATGCGGATGTGGATGCGGATACGGATGTTTAAGATCTTATATGTCGGATCGCCGAGGCCCGAGATGTTGTGATTAATCCTTTGACAGTGTGTCCGACATTCTTTGGTTTTATGTCACAATGTCGAATACAATGTCAAAGAATTAATCACAACGTCTCGGGCCTCGGCGATCCGACTTATAAAATGTTAAACATCCAGCATCCACATCCACATTCGCATCCGCAACATCCCTGATTTAAATCTTTCTCAATGTTTCTTAATAATTTGGTACTTGTTTTAAAACAAATTTAGTTTTTTGTTCGTCCTTTACAGGAGTGCTAGTAAGCACACTTTTGACAATCAGACTTTTGAAATTATTTTCTTTTGCGGCTACCCACAAGAACATGAGCAGTTTGGAGTGCACTTATATGTATTTTTTGGACTTTAATAAGAAGTAGGCGTACTAGTGGAAGATTTTTGAGTGGCGTTATATCTGAATGGATCTTCTTTATCAGGTTTAGATATATTTGTGGGTAAAGTGGCATCAAAAAAAGTGATTATTTAAATGAACACTGTTGGGCAAAGTGGATACAGTGTCCACTTTGCCCGTGTTCATTTTGCCCAACGGATACTTGTTTAATTTAACCTAACCTAAAATTAAATCCAGAAACAGAATCTCAATAAAACTAGCAGTAATTCTGCAAGGAAACGTGCACTTTGAAGAGAGAATCAAGCCAAAACATTAATACTATATAAACATAAGTAATTACAAAATTACGTACATTGAAAAGTCGTAAGCAGTGTTCACTTTTCAATTTTTGTTAATTATTTCGCAAATGACGCGTGACTATGCGTTAGCTCTATTTGTATACGATTGAGGGGTGCGGAGAGCACCTCGTGGTAAGATGGTAGCCCGTTCGGGCCCGCCATTTTAAAGTAAAAGGGGGTATCCGCTTTGCCTAGGCTGTTCACTATGCCCGGCCTTCCCCTATACGTGGTTATACATAGACAGCATTATATTTATTTCTTTTTCTTCTCTCTTTCTTGGCCGGCAACGCATCAGTGATGCCTTTGGTGTTACTGATATCCATGGGTGACGATAGCTACTTACCAACAGATGGATCGTCAGCTCGTTTGCCAGCTATTTCTATAAGAAAAGCAACATATAAATAAAATCACTAGGTAATACGAGTATACTCGTAATATACCCAGAATACATTGAAGTATAATGTCATAGAACAGAACAGACATCTCGAACAAAATGTGTCCCGCCCGGGAGGTTCGATTTTCAAAATTCAGCACCGGTTCTCCTTTAAAAATGGAACGAATCCATTGAAGATTGAAGCCACGTGGCGCCAATGCATTGGGACATACATGGTCTTCGCGGTGTCGGTTCTATACGCTAGTAATAATACTTCAATGCCCAGAATAGCACTTTCTTCATTATTCCATAATATGTTTTCAGCTTAAAGCTTGCGAGTTGCGGTAAGTGTTCAAGACGGTTCATGATAGCTTCATTTTGTTCAAGAAAATTGCCGATTGAAGATTTTTATTTTATAAAATCGTTGCATTATAATCGTAACGACTCTTACAGTACTTGCACTGATCCTTTCAAACGGTGGTAGGCTTGACTCCATTAGGGTAGAAAGAGCTACACATTCATCCACGGAATACAGAGACAAGAGGTCTCTTGTCTCTGTTTTCCGTGCATTCATCTATGCTATGAAGCGGACCTCAGCCCAGGTGACCCAAATGCACAAACATTGCTACAAAGAGAATGCAAGTTGAGTGAGTGGAGGACTCCAAAGCCATTTGACGCCAGTGACGTATTGGCGCGGCTTAGAATATTGACCCCAATCCGACAGAAGCCTTCACAATATATTATTAAGGATTTAACATAAGAATTATAATATTAATGTCAATATTATAATTAAGTCATTCATATTGTATTACGAGTATTATCTTTCTGTTAGGATGCTGGGGCTTTCAGAATAAACCATAGCTGCCCATTGCAGTAATACGTTAATACTAGCGTATAGAACCGACACCGCGAACACCATGTATGTCCTAATGCATTGGCGCCACGTGGCTTCAATCTTCAATGGATTCGTTCCATTTTGAAAGGATAACGAGGGCTCAATTTTGAAAATCGAACCTCCTGGGCGGGACACTCATTTTGCTCGAGATGACTGTTCTATGACATTATACTTCAATGCAGCTGCCAGAGACGCTAGACCAGAGTTTTTCTTGTTTGATTCATTTATTTGACTAACGTTTGTTTGATGCATTGCGTTGCGTTAGTAACTGAGTTGCTAATAACTACAATTAAAAAAGCCATGTTGGGCTGTGGATTATAACTACATTTGACAATTAAAATTAAGACAATACCAAAGACGTAAAAGTTTTAATATATCTCCACCTAGTCTGTGGTTTAAAAAAAACGTCAGTAAAACTTAGTGATTAAGTACTCTGTGAAAAACGTAGTGAAGTACTCTGTGGTTTTAATTTTTCAAGATGTCACATAAAAAATCGCCGCGGGCCGTTGCGTTTAAATTAAAATTTTAAAACGTACTTACCTACTATTCGCCTTTGTGGCAATATAAATTATTGTATGCATCAATAAAATTTTAGTTTTATAACAAATAGACACTAAAATTATGGGTTAGCTAACGTTCATGAGAATACTATTACACACACATCTACAGCAAAATGAAATTACAATGAAAATATTAATTTGGTGGTCATCCCTAATCCTTGCCACCATGGGAAGCTACGAGGACCTGAAGAAACTAGACGAGGAGTCTCTCCAACAATTGCGTGAAGGGTCTGGACCCAGCGACAAATGTATCTGTAACTTGCTGTCACCAGATAGAAAGAAAAGTTTCGGTACTTCTTTGAAAAAAGCACTCGGAATCACAAGGAAAAATGTAACCAGTAATATGGGTCAAGGCCAGACAAACATAGTGGTACCTTTGAATAAAGGGGGCAAAGGTACAGTATTAGAAATTTTTTTTTTTTTTACGTTCACATGTCGTAGACGCCCAAGCACGCTCCGCTCATTTTGCGATCTACTGCGCGTCCAGGGACGTCCAGTGCTTAGCAGTATTTGAAAAGCTGTGTGCATTTAAATGCACGGTGCCAAGTAGGTATAGGGTTAATGTGTCGTCCATGCCATGCCACCCGCGACATAGGCAAAAAACTTACTGCAGAGGTAGTTATGAGTGTGTAAGCGTTTGTTTAAATAATAAAATAATTATCTAGGCCTCCTGAAGCGGAGAGATGTGCTCAGCAGGCCTCTAGTGGGTTGAAGCCAAACCAACCTCATAATTATCTGACCTAATTTAATACGTAATTTATTGAAGACAGGATTGCACTCAACTAAAGAAGTCGTAAAAAGGAACTCCTCTTGCGGCAAGTGCGGTTGCGATGACAATCAAGTGGTACTCAAACACTCGTACGCTAATATACGGATCACAAGCCCGGATCTGTCGTCCGTCTGCCCATGTCCCACGGACTGCCTGCCAGGTGAGTTGTTGAATTAAGGTCGTAGCTCATCTTCAACACCGCTCCCACCCAACCAAAGTAT
This sequence comes from Thymelicus lineola, assembly GCA_963932265.1. Classification (NCBI taxonomy): domain Eukaryota; kingdom Metazoa; phylum Arthropoda; class Insecta; order Lepidoptera; family Hesperiidae; genus Thymelicus; species Thymelicus lineola. The sequence goes on along the minus strand of OZ010681.1, from coordinate 17,410,892 downwards.
GAGAATTCAAATATAGACTTAAAATCGTGCTCTGTAGGTGCACTTTACAGCAACAACAAAAATTAGCAGCCCGCGCGCGGGAAGCAAGCTTACCGCAACCTTGCCACTCAATAGTTGCATCTACAGAGCACGATTTAAAGTTTATATTTGAATTCTCATACTTTGGTTGGGTGGGAGCGGTGTCGTGTAGATGAGCTACGACCTTTACCCGTAGAGCGAAGGATTCCGGGTTCGATTCCCAGGCAGGTTAATTATGTGAAAGTTTGGTCACGCGCACTACGCAAGCCTTCCCGTAAGTTGCGCTGGAGGCGCACCTTATGTTTATAGGCAGTAGGTAGGTAACCACACGCGAATACCGAAATAGGATTATATTTTAATACGGATGACGCATTTCTTGGGAAGATAGTGTGAATTTCATTTTTGCAGATAAGGAAAAGCTTAAGAACAATATAAAGGTGATAGTTGAACATGCTCAGATTCAACCAATGCTCAGTACTCAGTCCGATCCATCTCTTATGAGGGTTGAGTCACGATTGGAAACCGATCCAGACTGATCTGGATAAATTGGAGTAAAATTTGCTGCATGGGGTTCTTTAACTATGTAATCATTGAATGAAGAGTCGTAAGCAGTCGTGAAAGAGCATAGCATGATATGGTCGTGAAGGGGCATGATGAGCAGTCGTACAGGGGCATGATGAGAAGTCATGACTCATGAGAGAGTAGGCGGTAGATCAGCAGTCATGTTTAGATAGTAAGGGCTATGCCAAAGATTTCCTTCAAAACCCACTGCAATTGGATGAGATCACCGTGGTATACTCCGGTCTCTATCAATCCTCGGGCATATGCTGGAATACACTATGGAAAGTCAATGCCATGCTGTATCACTAATAGATGTTTCACGAATTTAACGGGAATTCCTCCACAGTAACAAGTTATGCAAATAGATGATAGTATGGTAAAAGTTTCAAGTTTTAAATTAAAAAAAAATTGCAACTTAATGTGACTAAAATTAATTGTAGTATCGCAATGTCTTTTGTGGTATGTATGTATAAGCTCCAGTAGATACAGAGCGGAATTAGAGAGTAGTGATTATTTTAACGTCCACGGGGGCCCAGGTTCGTATTCCGCAGGAACATCTAATAAAAAACATCGTATGTATAAAAACATGACATTTACCCATCTAAGTTCTTCATGGTTCTCAAAGTTGTGTGAAGACTGCACACCCTTCGGTCCTCACCAAAATATACTCTCATTCTTGAATATATAGACACTCAATTATCATCAGCGGGCCTATTATGAACTTTTAGAAAACCATTCATGTTCCAGGCAATTCATTTATCGGGTGTTAAACGAAGTATGATTGGCTAGAAAGTGTCAGCTGACCGGTTTTGTAATACGAATTTGACGTTTACACTGGAACATGGCTGGAATTAAAAGTTCATAATAGGCCGGCAGTTTACCGTCTCTCGGCCGCACTCAGTCACTTAACGGGTACTTAAATCCGCTCCTTGGTACAGAACTCGTGACATAGTGCGGTCGTCCATCTCCTTGATTTATTCCAAAAAAAATTAAAATTTATAATAAAAACCCCTCGACAGTTTTATTTTATACAGGATGTCCCGAAAGTAGAGGATTAATCTTAGGTGGAATATAGCATCTCGATCACGTCAGCTAAAAAAGCCGCATCAATATAGGTCCAGTAGTTTAATGAAATTTTGCGATTGTGACTCGTTTCTTATTCCATCGACAAATCATTACTTTTTCGTATAATTCATTGGCACGAAATGTCAATACCAGATGTCTAGATCCAGAGTATGGTATCAAAAGGATATTTAGAAAAAAAGACAAAAATCGAGAATGCAATATAATAATTTATTCTGAATAACTTCGTATTTATAATAATTTATTCTTCATAATGTATGTTAATAGCTGTGAAGCTAAGTATCACAATAACCTATACATTTTTTATATACGTAAACAATACTGCAGTTCGTAAATTAGAGACAAATACAGGGTGAAGTTTCCGTGTGGACTGTGGATGTTAATCTGTCACTTTTGAATAAATTATTTCTCATTGATCAACACACTACAGACTTATTGTAAAGACTGTTTTTTATTTCTACAATCCCGATTCCCGCCTGGGAGAAATTTATACTTTAAATTTAAAAAAAGTTTCCAAAAAGTTTCCTCGCTACTTATATTATTATTATTTCGACATCCACCCACTAAGAAAATACAGCCTGCATAAAAGACATCACAAGGACAGATTTATGTGAAATAGGAAAAAACTACTAGAATATAACTATTGCGTCTGCATACTGCTGAAATTGGTATAGCGATATCAAATCGCACAATAGCCAACTAGAGTCGTATGCCGACTATAACAGAGTTCAATTTCAAATACAAAAATGTAACTTCCAATCACTTAATCCGCCTGTACTGACCTTGTTTAATAAAATACTACAAAAACAATAATAAAATAGTTCACAAAAATTTACAAAATACTTCACCAAAAGTTACAAAACTGCGATAACGCATACAAAAGAATGTACTTTACATCATGCCTAAACATTTACACGAATACAACACTCAACACGATAGAGACAGCAATACAAACGCATACGAACAAACAGAGACGGGACTACTATCTACTGGAGATTACAATTCTCACACACACTGCCTGCCAAGACCTCGATGGAAGTCATTTCTTAACGTCCAAAGCTCGGATTCGATTCAGAGACTAGCCGCTTCAATGGACGACACAGCAATGTTACAGCTTTATAACCCATGCGATATTGCAGTTATTAAAATAAATCTTTTACATTGCAAACGCTAAATATTCACTGGTGTGACAGAACCATTAAGTCTCACGCCAAACGCACATACAGATGGCAGGTTACATACAAAGGGGCCGTCCATTAATCACGTGAGACTTGAAAGGGGGGGGGTTTGATAAAAATCACGAAAATAGCACGAAGGGGAGGGGTGTAGTAGTCTTAAACCTCACTACATATCACCGAAGGGGGGGTTAAAAATGTTAAAAAAGGTCACGTGATTAATGGACGGCCCCATACATAAGGTGTTATTGTATCGTCCAATGAAAAAGCACCCATCCGATACGATTTTTAATGCCAAGCCAACGACATGCCAAAACATTCGACAATTTTTAATGTCTGCGCGCATATTACACAAAATCAAGCCAACTTCACTCCACCTCGTCTCACATAGAAATATCAGCTTTATATAGACGATTCCTGACGTTTGAATTTTCAATACTGGAAACAACTGTTCCCGACATTAGATCATGATCCAACCGAAAACTCAACTGTATCTGGAAACCTCGAGCCGCAACAATGTATGTATAGCTCCATTTTTTGGGCGAATCAATGCCAAAACTAATTTCTGCTTACGATTAATAATTTTTTTAAAGTAATTTAAATTAATCTGTATAATATATAAAAGGCAAAAGTGATTGTATCAACGCACAGGCCAAAACCTTAGGGCTAGAACTTAAAATTTCGCATACGTATCCTTCTCATGACCATCCACTAAGGAAGTATTTTTCAAAATTCAACCCCTAAGGGGCTAAAATAGGGGGTAAAAGTTTATATGTTGCATAACATCTACCGAGTTAGCTAATATTTCAATAAAAAGTAATGCCAAGATTTTTTACCAAATAAGTCTCTTCTGAAAAACGGTATTGCAGCCGCTTTTTGAAATTGTACGCGAATTAATATTAACACGACACTTCTAGCGATAAAAAACTTCTAGCAGGGAATTTCATCGCCAACCTATCAGGAACACAATATACAGCTTATATTTCAATGCTTCTATCGAGTTGGAGTCATACCATCCACAGAACACAATATTATAAGTGCCTATAAACACATCTCACAATAAACATCACTAAAATATCAACTAATTATAGTTACTCTAATCCTTCCCTACGTTAGTAAGAACAAGCAATTAATTTATTTATTTTATTTTATTTTTTAAGACTACTAATTTTATTAATAACAGTATTAATGATTTTACCACAGTAAAATGACTTTAGAATGTGGATACAGATTGATGTGCCTTCAAATAGCACTATGTTTGCCGCATAGCGACAAACTTATATTTACATTTATTCGTGAAAATACAAAATGATTGTGTTTCTTAGCCTTTATGAGATAAATCTCACTCACTAAATTATGAGTCCAAAATAGACCGTATTTCATTCTATCATAGAAAAACTACATTGGCAATAAATCTCTTATTTGTAATTAATTGTATTTGTAGCATCACTTCAAAATTTAGCTTTCAGCATTCCTCTGTGAAAACTAACGTTGAAATTGCATGGAGCTGATTTTCCCTCTTAAAAAGGCATAGTTTACACATAATATTAAGTAATAGATATATTAAACGATGTTTCATTTAATCATGATACAACTATGATATAGTATATTTATAATACATTTATGATATCACTCTGTTTTCTGATTTATACAGCGATGTATAACGAATAAAGAATTAGCAAGTCTCTGAATTTAGATAAAAACAAAAGCTCTTTAGACTTATGAATTTATTCATAAACGCGCAATAAGCCTATTTTAGCTATTGCACTGTTATATTTAGTTATTCATAAGACTAAAAAACTAAACACTTCTTGCTTGTTTTTATGAATAAGGGGGTTAGACTTTATACTGCGTAAAAACTCGGTTCTAGACATATATTTCCCAAAAGACTTCCCACAACACATCTGTATCGATCTACTGTATTATTAATTATATTATTTTTGTTCAGAAACATACAAGTAATTATTTTATATTGCTATTGAATCGTGCATCGCGGAATGTACACGTTTTATTTACATTAAGTTGTTCATGGGTTTTATATATAAACTAGGAAATCGCAATCACTTCGCTTCGGGAAAAATAGAAAAAATATATATAGCCTATGTCACCCGGGGATAGTGTAGCTTCCCAAAGTGAAAGAATTTTTCAAATCGGTTCGGTAGTTTCGGAGCCTATTCAATGCAAACAATCAAATCTTTCCTCTTTATAATATTAGTATAGATAACAACCAAAACATACCTTAGGAAGACAGTTTTAATATGATTTAGACGTTAACGTTATTACAACAAAACATATCACAATTTTATATCTTGCTTACAAAACAGATATAACTGGAGATCGGGTGCATATTTACCTAAAATCACTACATTTAAAATTCAATAATTTAAAAAGCTACTTTCAAAAAGAAATTAAGGTAAACATGTATCCAAACATCCAATTCATACCAATTATTCTTTATTTACATTTATATATTCCCTTTCCACGATTCAGAAAGGCTTTAATTTGAATTTTATGACCAGTACAAACGTATCGAGTATACCTACACTTATTTATCTATTTGTTTTTATGTATTAGAAACATGCCAATTCACCAAAATTTACTATAGTTACAAAATGTAATGTCAATTTAGTAATCTTGAGTATCTTGTTTTAATTTTCTTATCGTCTCTAGTCATACAGACAAATACCCATGTCAGCGAGTGTACAATCCACGATGACCTATCAATATATCCTCACGCTATATCTAATAAATTTACTATTCATCTATAGTTATTAAGAGTGCTACAATAATAGGGAACATTACGCAAAGCTCCTAGATGGCGCCACCAGCATAAAAAGTAAACAAACCAGCATAATGGTGCCATGTTTGCACTAATGCTATTAAAATGTAAAAACCATAAAAAAAACTTACATATCAAATTAATTTTATAATTATTCTTTTAAATTACACTGTATTGAATTTATACTTTATGATATGATGGCATCCTACGGCCATTAAAGAGTGGATGATCCCTTCATTGATACAGTGAAACCTGGTTAATTGGGATCTCAAGGGACCAAAACATATGTACCAATTATTGAGGGTTTCCAATAATCCAGTTTTTCAATTAAGCAGGTTTAAAATTATAGTTGTCTCAATTACAGAGGCCCCCACTTACACAGAGGTCGAAATGTGCCGTTATTCCATTTTTAGAGGTGGAAATGTTAATAAAAATATGCTCACGCGACTTTCCACAATCATAATCTGATAGATGTTTTAATTTTTCGGATACTGATAACGTTTTATATTTACGTTTGGACATTTTGTATACTTTTATTCCCTTGTTTTTAGGTCAAAACCTGAGATAGCACTGACAAGACAAAGCATGCGCGAAAGACGACGCGAAATGTATGCAAACGAACATGTCAAAACGTGTTAAAACCTGATTAATTTGTCTCACTTATACAGGTATTTGAGCTACAGAGTCTCAATTATAGAGGTAAACATCGAAAAAGTCTTAGAATTCAAACCTCATTTAACCAGGTTCAAAAAGTCCCATTAACAGAGGTAATTTAATGAAAAAGACCCGGGACCTCATTGCAACTCTCAATAATAGAGGTTTCTCACTTATCCAAGTCCCACTTAACCAGGTTTCACTGTACATCCAAATACACTACAATGATGCATTATTGTAGAATAATACGCATTTTTTACCACGCTTTAAACAATTTGTCAAAAAATCTGTTTACGATTGGTGCTGGTGCTGCACTCTGGCGTGAAAACTTTGCAGTAATATCTCCTATTGCATTAAAAAGCAATAGTTTATTATACAGGGTGTCCCAGCGCGAAGTGACCGCCCGGCGTCTATTGATTATGTGGACAAAACTATCGACAAAAACCATTAAAGTAAAGGTCTTATCGGTTCGGTTTATTTTTTATTAGCTTTTTAATTTTTTTTTAGAAAAACCTGACTTGTTGCACTATTTTCAAAATAATTTTTTTGTTTTTACATTTATTTTCATTCTGTTTTTTGTATTTAGTAGCTGTTTTCATAGTTTATCTATTCGAGTTATAAAATGTACCTTAAATTGAATACGACATTTTTTAAAAACAAATTAAGTAAATTTTTTTTGAAAAAAATTACCCTTTTTCATTGAATTTCGCTAAAAAGTTAGAAAAATGCCCTATGAATATTATTTTATTATTATTTATTATTAAATAAAATGATATTACCTACAAAATCTCATTAAAATGTTTGTAGTTATCTCAGTCATTTACCGAACTACAAACTCTTGAAGTATGCACCCTATTTTCGATAATAAGAAGAGTAGACTTTTAAAACCAGGCTAGTGGATCATTTAAGTGTCTTACTATCTAAAATACCTTTTGCCCTTTGATATAATAATTTTAAAGGTAAGGAAACAATAAAAACAAATGGAAATTTAAATCATTTATTTTAAAAAAAACAGTAATTCATTCATAAGGTTTTCTAAACGACCGCTATTGGTATTAATACAGGCTAAGGCTCAAAATGACATCCTTTGAGTGGTTCTTTGCACTTTCAAAATGCTCGCTACTATTTGTATGGTAGCAGCATCAATCCTCTGTTTTAATTGTTCTCTCGTAGCTGTTGCCACAGCATACACTTTTTGTTTAATGTGACCCCAAAAATAATAATTAAGAGGCGTTAAATCAGGAGACCAAGAGAGACAGGTGGTCCAGTAGCATGGTCCTCCAAGGTCTCAATTGAAACAAAGTATTGATGCTGATGCTACAAAAATAGGAGCGAACCTCTTGGAAGTGCAAAGAACCACTCAAAGGATGTCATTTTGAGCCTTAGCTTGTATTAATGCCAATGGCGGTCGTTTCGAAAACGTTATGAATGAATTACTGATTTTTTTTAAATAAATGATTTAAATTTCCATTTGTTTTTATTGTTTCCTTACCTTTAAAATTATTATATCAAAGGGCAAAAGGTATTTTTGATAGTAAGACACTTAAATGATCCACTAGCCTGGTTTTAAAAGTCTACTCTTCTTATTATCGAAAATAGGGTGCATACTTCAAGAGTTTGTAGTTCGGTAAATGACTGAGATAACTACAAACATTTTAATGAGATTTTGTAGGTAATATCATTTTATTTAATAATAAATAATAATAAAATAATATTCATAGGGCATTTTTCTAACTTTTTAGCGAAATTCAATGAAAAAGGGTAATTTTTTTCAAAAAAAATTTACTTAATTTGTTTTTAAAAAATGTCGTTTTCAATTTAAGGTACATTTTATAACTCGAATAGATAAACTATGAAAACAGCTACTAAATACAAAAAACAGAATGAAAATAAATGTAAAAACAAAAAAAATATTTTGAAAATAGTGCAACAAGTCAGGTTTTTCTACAAAAAAATTAAAAAGCTAATAAAAAATAAACCGAACCGATAAGACCTTTACTTTAATGGTTTTTGTCGATAGTTTTGTCCACATAATCAATAGACGCCGGGCGGTCACTTCGCGCTGGGACACCCTGTATAATATAATCTCTTTAAACATAATTATATTAGACACTAGACACTAAAAGAGGTCCATTTTTACGATTTTCACTCGCGCACTTACGCTGCACTTGTACACAATCTGAAAAAGAAACAAAAATTAAATTATTTACGCACAAGCCACCTTTATCTATCTATATATTTAAAACGCACAAAATGCTTGTAGGGATGTGCTTTATAGACTCTGAAACCATCCAACCGATAAACCTCAAAATGGTTTTGTATCCGAAGGTAATTTGAGACCATTAAAACAATGCATAAGGCACATTCAGTCCATTGCTAAAGTCGATTTTCCACTTTTCCCATACAAAAGATAAAGTAAAGATGGCGCAAGTGCACTGTAGCACTCGCCCACCCCACCGGGCGTGTGTGTACGTGTGTGTGTGTGTCTCTCTGTGTGTGATAGTGTGTGTGTGTGATAGTGTGTGTGTGTGTGTGTGATTGTGCGTGCGCGCGCGCGTGATTGTGTATGTGTGTGTGCGCGCGCGCGTGATTGTGTTTGTGTGTGCGCGCGCGTGTGATTGTGTTTGTGTGTGCGCGCGCGCGTGATTGTGTATGTGTGTGTGCGCGCGCGCGTGATTGTGTTTGAGTGTGCGCGCGCGTGTGATTGTGTTTGTGTGTGTGCGCGCGCGTGATTGTGTGTGTGATACACTACAAGAGAACCGCAACAAGTCTAGTACTCACCCACTGCCCGCCGGGCGTGTGTGTGTGTGTATGTGTGTGTTGTAGCAGCGTGTCTCAGTGCGCGGCCCCCGCGGCGCCGGCAGCCAGGTCGACGGCCAGCACAGCAGCGGGGGCGGCGCGCCCTCAGCTGCGCCGGTGGCGGCCCCCGCGACGGCGACGCTCGCGGCGCACCTACACCATTACAATACAATATCAATATAATGTACACTCGGCAAAGGAATTAGGTATGCAGGGCATGATTCTAAAACCTTCTGTATTACAGATTGTTTGTGTTATTATCAATGTTAAATGATACCTGTTTACATAAGGTATGATTTAACTTTGCTAATCACTTAAACGATATGTAATATTAAACATTTCAGAGGGTTTTAGAGTCATGCCCTACATACTTAATTCTTTTGTCGACAGTACGTAAATACCACAACAGACATCGCGAACAAAATTTCAGTCGCGCCGGGGAGGTTCTATTCAAAATCAAGCCCCCGTTCTCTTTTAAAAAAACGACCGAATCCACTGGAAACTAGCCAATTGGCAACAGTTTATTGCGCAACCATCGGGTTCGCGGTTCCATACGCTAGTAACAATAGTTCAATGGCCAAAACAGATGCATTGACTAATGACATACCATCAAGACATGGCATACCAAAGCCACCAACCATTCTAGTCTCCTCTAAACCTCAATAGCGTACAAATATTTTAGTAACTAATTTGTAATCTAATTAATAAACTATTTATAATTTCAATGCAGAGTGCAAACTTTATTTATAATTGCAACTCAGAGGCCATACTGTAAACTTGACCACAGAAAGGGAGAACTTAAGTTCGATCCCACAGTATTATATATCAAATCAGACATACCGTCCCCACGTCACCATCAGCCCAGCGCTCGTAGGCGCGCTCGCGTTTCAACCACTCCTGGTATTTGTACCACCACTCCTCCCACTTCACGTAGTCGCCCAGAGACAGCCCTGACAATAGAAAGAAAAAATATTCAGCACAAAATAAGTCTAAAGCTGGCCATACACGATGAAGTGTATGTGTCAAGTTTGCAATTTGACTTGATGCAGCATCCAGTATGCATGAGATAGCTATATGACTAGATAGCCATACCGTGGCCATACACAGTCAAGTTTACTGGATGCCGCGTCAAGTTCGCTGCAAACTTAACAAGTATACTTGATCGTGTATGGCCAGCTTAAACAAATCGTCGTGGGTAGTAAGATTGA